>VWZG01001097.1:878886-1177388 GCA_013396735.1 Grallaria varia | reverse complement strand
GGGGGGGGGACGCGGAAAGGGGCTCTGCCGGGCTCGGCTCTGCCGGAGTCCCCTGCGAGCGACCGCACCGCTTCGGGTCCCTCTGTCCATCCAGCGCCAGCCCCGGGTCCCTCTGTCCATCCAGCGCCAGTCCCGGGTCCCTCCGTCCATCCAGCGCCAGCCCCGGGTCGCTCCATCCCGCCCCGGGTCCCTCCGTCCATCCAGCGCCAGCCCCAGGTCGCTCCAGCCCGCCCCGGGTCCCTCCGCCCATCCAGCGCCAGCCCCGGGTCGCTCCAGCCCGTCCCGGGTCCCTCCGTCCGTCCATCCAGCGCCAGCCCCGAGTCGCTCCGTCCATCCAGCCCGTCCCGGGTCCCTCCGTCCCCCCATCCAGCCCGTCCCGGGTTCCCCCATCCAGCACCGGCTTTCCTGCCGGCACAGCGGGCGGAGCGGGGTTTGGATCGTCGCTTGCTGGACTAAGTCAGGGATTTCCCGGGAAGAGCACCGGGATGGCTCCTGCGGTTTGGCGCCGTGCAGGTGTTCTGGGCGGTGTGCGCAGGGAGCGCAGCCCGTCTGTCCTGCCCGCCGTGCAGCCCGTGCGGTCCCCGCTCGGTCCCCGGGGCAGAGCATCGCTCCCGGAGGGATCCCTTTTCTCTGGAGGCGACTCCGTAGCCGAGCCTTGAGGGAAGGGTTGTTTTAGGGACCCGATGTGCGGTCCTGGGGCGGGTGGTGATGACTCTTTAAGTTGTGATTTGGAAGAGTTGCCTTGCCGATGAATTCGGCAGCGCTGTCCGAGGGGAGGCAGAGGTGACACCCTGGAGGGACACAGCCAGCAGAACTTGGCTTTTGCTTAGTTAAGCAGCAAGTCTGCGGCACTTGGGAAAGTTGACGAGCAGAATGGTGTTCCTTTCGCCTTTTCACGGCTCCTGAGCAATGCATGAGAGCACTGCAAGGAGAAAGTAACACACGGATAATAACAATAGATTTTTTTTTTTTTTTTTTTGCGTATTCTAAAACTACTCTGTAGAATTCACGGCAAGGGGATAAATTGCTTTATAGTATAAAACCGTGATTAAACTCTCACGAATGACCATGTATCTCTCTAGATAATGGAGTTGCATCCCTCACTTCTGTGTATTTTCCAACCTAAACGATTCAGTGAGCCTGTGTTTTAAGAAAATGTTTGCAGGAATTGGAATAAGCAAGCAGAGACTATCAATCTCATGACACAATCTCTGGCTGCCTTATGGCAGCGAAATTGCCTGTAGATGTGTGGTGTTATAAGTTTCAATTCAGGTTGTTGCTTTATTATTTTTTTCTCTTTTTTTTAAGAGCAGTTCAATTCAAAGCCTGCTGAGTTTGATAGAAAGACTTCTTATGTTAGATGAGTTTTGGATATGTTTTCTGGCACATGTTTCTGTCTTGGGGATTAAATTTGATAGGTCATTGGGCTGGTCTCGTAGGGCTGTAAATGGCTGCACGGTGCTGGTGATCCTGACTTCACATGAAGTAGTCGAGATGACACATGGGTGTAGAGTTGTCCTTGGGTAAGGAATCATCCGTCATTTTGTGTCGAGGAGAGATTTGCAGGAATAGCATTTTGAAGCTTGGTGCTACTGTTCTTTGCTGATAGAGGCACGAGGTCATGTTTGTCTTGGAGAGGTAAAAAAGAGGCAAAACAAGGCTTTTCATCCATTTTGATGAAAACCATCTCTCCCGAGGTCTTTCTGGAAGAAGTTCCTCAAACTTTAAATTGTTTTACATTTTCTATTAAACTCTTCTGCTGTAGATGAAACTTTGTGAAAATTCCGCAGCTGCAGACAGTCAAGGTGTAGGTGCAGTGATGCTTCAGAGAATCCTAGGATGGATTGGGATGGAAGGGACCTTAGAGATATCTAGTTCTAACCACCCTGCTGTGGGGAGTTCTTTCGTTGTGTTCTTGTGTCATATTGAACTTCTCTGTTGAATAACAAGCTCTCGGAAAATAAACAGCATGAGAGAAGGTGAAAGAGGGTAATGTGCTTTTAAATTTTAGCTCATAAAGGTTTCTTTTGAAGAGGATTGGAGCAAGAGCTGTGGAAAAGTGGTGCATATTGATCTTCCCTGTTCCTTGAGCATTACTCAGCTCCACCAAAGCTTTTGTGCTTTAATGATACCTTGCCAGGCAGTAATGCCTCCTGTCTTGTGCTCTCTTTTAGTTAAATACTGAAGTGCTTTCCAGTTTTCATCTGGAAGGTATTATCAGTGAATATATCTTCATGCAACCTTCCTTACATGTATCTCTTGCCCATTGAGGCACATTTTATTATGAATTTTAGCAATACACAAATGTCGAAGCATGTCCCCTGAAGACCTCAGGTGTCAGTTGAAGCAGAAGAGGGGAAGAGTCATGTGCAGCTGGGGGGACACTGAAGAGCACCGTTCTCCCACTCACTTCTGCTCCTGTGAGCCAGACCTGCCCTGTGCTGGGATGCTCCTTAGTGCCTGCGTGTTGGTTTTGGATTATTTTCTCTAAAAACTGAAACTTCTGCAGTCCTTATGTCTGTTTACTAGATATTTTCAATCAGAAGAGCGCTGAAAGGCCTTGGATAATCTCAAACTAGTGTTTATAGGCTGATACAACAAATCTGACAGAGGTTGAAGTGTTAATGATTTTTAAGTTCTTATAGCCTTTGGGAAAACCAGCAGCTCAGTTGAGGAGAGAGGCCCAGCCCAGAGCCAGGAGAGGGATCAGCAAACACACTCCGGTGTGTGTTTTCTGTCCCCTCTTACCGGTGGTGCCAATTTCTCCTGTAATAAAGTTAAACACTTGGGAGACTTTGTAGCCTACAGCCTCCTGTGGTGTGTTAGCTGTGCTCGCAGTGCTGAAGCTGCGGGCTGGTGGATCTGGGATACAATAACGGGTCCTCGATACAAACTTCCTGGGGGCTGGTGTATTGGAAGCTGCTTTCTTGTGTCTACCTGGTGTGCAGACAGGTCACTGGGATTGCTAAGTATGGGGGACAGGGGTGACAGCAGAGCCTTTAGTGGGATGGAGTGGCTTTGGGCAGGAGCTCCCAGCCTCTGGTATAAAATTGAGTGCCAAGGGAAGGAGGAAGACGCCTGAGGAAAAAAGGCTTTTGTTTTTGAGGTGTGATGTGAATCTGGCAGCAACCTTTCTGAAAATCATCACCAGCTTTGAGATACTCATGAGTCTTCCTTTAAATTTCTCTTCCCCAATTTATGCCAAAAGACGTGAGATATTTTTCTGTTCTGAAATCTAGTCCATTAATGAGTTCAGGGCTCAGGAAGAAGTGTTAGGACATGGGACAGATAAGAGGCCCAAACAGGTGTTTTTGAGCAGCAGATCTCCTTGGTCTGTCTGTAGCAGATTCTTCTCCACTAGTGGAGTCGGTGCTCCTATGTGGTATCCTACTTCTCTGGAACAGCGTTTCAAGGGTAATTTGCTGCAAGTATCAAACAGATTGGTCAGGTAAAGGTACTACTGCCTTGGCAGTGATCCACAGGAAGGGCTTTTTTTGTGTCTTCCCCCAGACTGGAAAATGAGGTAATGCATTCCCGGACTCGTCCTTTGATTGTCACAGACCGAGCTGGGATGTTTTTGTAGGAGCTCCTTGGCTCACATTTTGATCAGAGAGACCTCTGTGCTATCTCCAAGGGCAAAGGGCTGTGCTAATCCTGCCAAGGGACTAAGCCTTTGGTTCCAGAGAGTCTGGATACCTCCGACTTGCTCCTACGTGTGGTATTGCTGCGGGACACGGGGCAGCCTGGGCGATGCCCGGCAGCCCTGGGTTGTGTTACAGCTGGCACGGGCTCCCTGTGCATCCCGCTCATTCACAGCCGGCGCTGTGATGGGGAGCACGGTGGTGCCCGGCTGGCACCGCGCCCCGGCTCCTCCATGGGGAATCTGAATGAACCCAGCCCGAGTCTGTGACTTGTCCGCATTCAGGCAGGGAATTGGAGCAGAACCAGAATAAAAGTCCTCTTGTGATTCCTTCGGTAATCATGTAAGCACGAGCACATCCTGCCCATTTATGTACGCTCGGTTCTCTCTCTGGCTTGTTGACTAGTGTATGAGTGTGCAAAAAAACCCCAAGTCTGTAAAGGTATGATAAGTAAAGAGAGGAGAATGGACTGATTTCTGGGAAGCAAGGAAAATATTTGTCATTTGTTAAAGAATTCTAGGAACTCTTTACCTTCTACGTAATTGTCTTGTGAAGAACTACCAAAGGGATGATTAGCTTTATCTTGCTGCTCTGCTGCTGTACAAAGAGCGCAGATTCCCAGGTTGTGCTCAGGAAGCTCACTTCTGACAGGGAGATTTTTTCCTATTAAAAGCTGCTTTATTCTCCTCTATCATTCTGGCACCTTAAATCAGTAGGAGTGTTCATTACCACGTGTATGTACTAAATATCCCATCGCAGAGCTGGACGTGCATTAACAATTTATACATTAAAACTGTTTTACTTTCCTAGTAGTGACAGCAAAGTCCCAGATTCCTACCAGCAGCTCTTTGCTGCATGTGGTGCATGCATTAGGCTGGATCTGCTCCCATCTCAGCCTGTGGCAAAGCTCCTATACTGAGAAAGGGGCACGAGCTAGATCCTTATTTTGACTATATCCAGGAATATCTACTCAGCTATCCATTTTATTATGAAAGGGGTTGCGCCACACTTTATTTTTTTATTTTTCTTTTATTACCACTCACATCTTGCTGATGAGAACACCATAGTACCCCTGTAAAGATGCAGTGCAGAAATACACTTTGCTCACAGCATCATTCTGTTTGAGACCCTCCTGAGTTGGCTGTGTGCCAGGTGTGACATGTACTTGCCTTACTGGCACTGAGGGGTCTTCCCCCCATCAGAGTGAGGTGCTGAAATCCTCTTGTGTGAGCTGCAGTTCATACTTGTGTGTCCAGTTCTCCTGCCATGCATGGCTGTGTGGGACTGCCTTCAGTAGGGTGAGTGAAGGATACAGCTGGGAGGAACCATTGCTGGATGAGCACAGTTGTGTCAGTGCTTAGAAACTATGTAAGGTTGGTAAGGTTTTAAAAAAAAGGCACACAAAAAAATCTTGTTTCTGTGAGGTTTCTGTTTCTTTTGGACAATCCTGACTGTAATACAAGTTTGAAGTGTCCTTGGCATTACCTGCAGCTTGTTACAGTGGAAGATTTTCTTCCTGTTACACCTGGTATTTTCTTATTTATGAACACACAGGATTCTTGGTGGTTTACACCACAGACTACCTGTTGGGGGGGGGTGGACTGGTCCAGTGTGAGATGGATTCTATTCCCATCTTTGTCACTGGCTAGCCTAGGACAAGGCCAGTTGTGCCTCAGTTTCCCTGCCCACAGGCTGTGTCATGGTATGTTATGGGGAGCTATTTCATTGCTGAAAAGCTGCTATGGAAGGGTCGTAGATTGCAGCCAGAAAAATATCACTGAGTTGTATCTTTGCTTCTTCAGGCTGAAATTCATTTAACTCTTTCTTTATGAGAGGAAAAAGACTAGAAGTTACCTTGGTTTCTGAACCTGAAAGCTGTCCTTCCTTCACTTCTCTCACCCAGCCCCTGAGCAGTCAGGGCTCTAGCCTACTTGCTGTGATAGGTGTTCTGAGTAGAAGAAAAGCTATGCTTTGGCAGCCTGCAGCTCCTTTGGAGAAAGGTTCCTTCCTTTATTAGTATTTTCAGGGTTTTTTAGCACTCTTCAGGCTCAGACAGTCACCAGAAGTGTTAACCTAAAGTTGGTGATGACAGTGGATGCAGGCAGGACTCCTGCCAGCAGCAATACTTTTTTTCCCCCTTCTTTTGCTGTGTCTTAAATTTCTGTTTGATGCAGGACCAGCTGCCCACTTGGTAATGCCCTCCTGGGAGTAATCTATAGGTAAAAAAATCTGTTTAAACTTACTTAGTGCCTCATAAAAATGGAATTGCTGTTCCACTGCCAGGTGGAAACCTGTGCTTTTCATATCCATGAGCCCCAGAAAGCACTGCCCTTGGTGACCTGCATGAGTATTTGGTCCAGGTGAGAAGAGGACTGGCTTAGTTACTCAAATCAGCCTTTCCTGTAAATATCTTGGGAAGGGATCCAAGAGTCAGCAGAGAACCTTCTCTCCCCCAGCACACAATCTTGTCAAACTGAGTCATGGGAAAGAGCCAAGTATTCTTATACCTCATATGGTCTATTTATTCTCTCAAAAATCTCTGCTGAAAAGACTGTGTAGTGATTTTTTTAAGTTATTTTTTTAACTGTCAGCTCAAAATCTGCTAATTCTGATGTTGAACTGAATCTCAGGATGGAGAACAAGGTTAGTAAGAAATGACCCGTCCTTAAAGTAATGGTGGCTCCCAAGAGCTGCCTCTAGCACATTATGTGCCACTGAAGTTTTGCTATCAGGTTGTTATTAGAAAGTAATATAAAAATAATGGCCCCCCACCCCAGTATTTTGCAGATCTGAGCAGCCAGTTCTTAACCAAAGGGCAGTACTAATGAGAGGGCATTAATGTGATAAGTGGAAACAAAGTCGGCATGATAATGGCTGTATAAATCAATGAAGTAAATACATCAAAATAAGTAAAACCTTTTAGAAGGATTAATCATGAAAATTGGCATAACCTGAGGATCTGTAAAAAACAAGGATGTGTGCAAAATGCACCTTAGGCATTGAAATGGTTTTGCTTTTAAATGCATAAAACTGGAGCTACAGTTCCAAGTAAAGTCTTTGTAATTGAATCCTTCTCCTACGAAAGCATAAAGTGATATGATAAAGAGGCATATGTTTACTAATACTTCAAATATATACTCATCACTTACCAGTTTAGAGCACAGCTACTGCTTCTAGGGGAAAATATGAATTTTGAAGCATCTGAATCAAATTGCAAAGAGCAGCCAGGCCTGTGACATTTATACTTAGTGTCAATCTGTTGATTTGATTAGGTATCAGTATTTAATATGATAGACTCATCCTGATATCTGTAGAGATATATTTAAAGGTATTTGTTTTGTTCACATTAAACTAATTACTGAGCAGCATCAATGGATGAAATAAGGCACCTCATTAATATTTAATAATAAAATAATATAAGGAGGCAGGCCTGTTTCTGTCTTCTACCTGGCAGTTAAGTTTTAATATTTTAAGGCACTATGTTATTTGATGCAAAAATACAAAATACTTCTTCACAGTATCCTCTTCTGTTTGGATCCACAAAAGTAACTTGAGCTTCATATGAAGAGCTGGGTCCACAGGATAGTGATTCACAGGGTTAGGAGGACAAGGTTTGTCCCTCCGTTTATGTCCTTTGGGGTGGTCTGCAGATCCAGGTGTGCCAGTCTGGGAAGGGGACTGCCCTGTGTTGTGTGTGGAGCAAAGGCAGTAGGACAACTGTGTGTCCAACTGCTCAGTCCATTAGGAAGGTAACAGGTGACCAGAATACTTTGTCATGGCTCTGTTTTGTCCCTTACAAAGAGCTAAATGTTTTTTGTAGCAATGCTGATACTTACAGTGAGCTCTTTGTGTCTGAGCTGCTTTATCAACACTGGTCCTTAGGACCACCCTGTAGAAGAACGTAAGGACAGTATTTGTATCCCTATTTTAGGATGTCAGATGAAACTCAAGCAGCTGAAAAGACTTTGCCAATTCCATATCGAGTCCTGTAGTTTAGTGGTACCTGATAATGCAGCTTAGTAGTGTGACACCCAAAGGATCCCTGTGGACTGAAGGTGATCTCATCTGTACAAGGTGCTGCAGCCAAGCAAAGGCTTTTCCTGGCAGCCTTACCAGATGGATTTTGTAGTGCTTGGCTGTCTGGAATGCCCTGGGGCTCTGTACTGTGGTACAGCTCCAAGGAGCTCAGCAGTACTACACAAATGATTTATGATGGAGCAACCACAACCTTGCCTCGTATTATGGATACGCATTATGGATATACTTCCATGAGAATAAATCTATTTTACTCTTCTCAGTACATCAATTTTAAAGGATGGTTATTAATTACCTTCGTAGTGTATTCATACATGCATGATTAATGTCTAAAGTTTTTACTTGTGAAATTTCAAGGCACTAGTTGGAAGAATACAGAAAGAACTTAAGACAGTGGAGGAATTCTAAATATCATAGATGATACCATTACATTTATTTTGTGGACTCAGAAGTCTTGGAGAAGTATCAGTGATATGTAACCTCAGGTTCTCTTTTGCATTTTGATGGTTAAAATATAGAAATAAAGAACAAGTGTAGCCAGACAATTGCATAGGAATTTCAGAGCTGTAGAGGACATAAAATTATTCCCCTAGGAGCTGTCTTTCCACTCTTCTTTTCAAATTTAATTTTTAGCCTACTTTATGCTTCTGTGCAATATTCTGACTTTCTCTGTTCTTACTGAGTTTCTTTTAATACTGATGGCCGGCATATATATGTCTTTGGAATACGTATCTGTAGATTTTTTGGTCTTCTGATGATTCTGCTTGCTTCCTGGGGTCATGGCCTTTCCCTGTGCAGAGTTCTTGCATCACATGGTGGATGTGACAGCTGTTCTGGAGGGCCATCCTTCTCCGAGGAGCTTGTTCTGACAAAGAGCCCCTACTCTGCTGTGCACATCACTGTCACTGTCACCTCCTTTACAGACAAATGAGGGACAAATTTCAGAGAGCTGTGTTCAAACCTGAGGATATCGGATGGGTCATGGTAGCTTTGTTTGGCAGCTAGTTAAATGGGATAGTTTGGTACATCCCTAGATGTTAATGGTGAAATGTATTCATTGTTCCAACAAGGCCCCTATTCATAAGGGCACTATTCTGTGCTCGTTATGCATGTATAATTCCTATTACTGCTACTGGGGGTTAAGGGTGGATAGTGAGGGGGAAAATGAAGCTGATGTTTACACATCCATATTTGCACTCGGAGAAGAAGTTTTGTAACACATGAGAAACTGATTGTGTTTCCACAGAGCCCTTAACTTTAAGGAACTTTTAATCACCATGTAAAGAGGGAAGAAGAATGGGGGGAAAAAGTGACACTTGCATAACTGCCTCGCACGCCGTACTTTGTCAATGATTAGAATGTTACTCCAGTGCTATTATTGGAGAAGCTTTTGCAAGTAAGTGCTTGGAAATTCCGGGTTCTTATTTGGGTATCAAAATAATGACTCCGAATCTTTAACTTCTGGCAAAAAGTTTTGCAAACCTTTGACTCTCATTAATCAGGGTGAGGAGATTTTGTGATCTATTATACAATATGGGTGGTTTTTTTCATAGAAAACCTTCAGATTAAGATTCCCCACTCTTAGGTGCACATCAAAGTCCTGTAAAAGCCATAAAGAAGCTAAGCATCGCCTAAGAAAGCCTTTCAAGTTCCAGAAAGTGCTTGAACCTCTGAGGGTTTTGAAGTGCTCTAATCTCTGACATGGGTGACATGCTAGGCTAGCACTTTTTTGTTTTGTCACAAATCATCCATGCACATAGTGCAAAAGGGACCCTGACAAAGTCATTTTACTTTTGAAAAGGGCTGCTTTTTTCCCCTTCCATTATGTCTCCCATTCACATCTACATGTTTGCTTCCACTTTGTTCAGGTCTAAGTAGCAGGGCATTTGCATAGTCTTCCCTTTGTTCTCAGTAAATATGGAGTAAAATGAGCAAGATCCTTGCTGTGAAATTAAGGCTCTACTCTTGAGAGATCTTAAGGGCCAAATCCTCACAAAAGGTACAGAGACACAGTGCCAAAGGAGCTGGTGTCCAGGAACAGCTTGCCCTGGGTGTTTGTGCTAGGAAATGCGAATAAAAGGAGAGTAATCTGTTGAAAACTGGATGTAATTAGAAAAATACACTGCTGAGAGCTGCTGAAAGATTAGAATACTGGAAAATAGTGCTGAAATAGACCTGAAGTGATCATCTGGTCCATTGCTGCTACTTGCAGCCAGAATAAACTGTGTTTAAATCAGGTATAGAAGATCACAGACTTTTTAGGCTGTTTGTTCCAGTGCTTAATTACCTTATTGCTTGAGTTTTTTCCTAATACCAAATGTAGTTATTCCTTGCTAAAATAAAGGCTTCTTGCTTCTTATCTTATACTCAGGATCTTCCTCTTTGCAGTAACACTCGTATGTGACAACTGCTCAGATTTGTTCTGCTCTGAAGCAATGGATTTGCACTGGTGACAGACAGAGTAATAAGCTTTTTGGGTGTAAGTGAATCTAGCCTAGATTTGGGACACGTGCACCTGGAATGAATGAAGTTAATTCCAGATGTGGTGACTCACCAAGCATCATGACTTCATTTGGTGTTTGAGCCCAAAGAATGTTTCTTCTTCCTTTATGAGTTTGAGTATTGTGAAGGAGCAAACAGCATGTCAAATTGTGTGGTCAGTGAAGCAAAATAAGTTACAAATTTGCCATGTAATGTTGGAGAAGAGTGTGCAGAGAAAGCAGTTTTCAAGTGACCAAACTCTGGGCAGCAGCTGAGTTGCAAGGCTGCTGGTGGGAAACTGCATTGTCGTAGCAGTCTGGAGATGCCTGGAGTCAGGTCACCCTGAAGCCTTCTCTTCTCCAGGTTTAACAATCCCAATTCTCTCAGCCTTTCCTCATACAAGAGTGCTCCATCCCTCTAATCAAATATCAAACCCTTCTGTCCTGTTTTGTGCCCCTGTGAAAGGCTGGAGTGAGGTTTTTAGAAGTAACAGGGGCTTGCTAAGTAGTATTTGAGAAACAGCATCCAGGGTCTTACATGGTTGCCCTGTGATGGCAGTCAAAATATTCCCTTCTTGCAACTCAAGATCCACTTTTTCAGAAGTGCAGGATAGTTATCTTCTCTTTTCTCACAGGCAATCTGAAGGCAAGAAAACAAAGCCTATGTTGAAAAACCACTGCCTTCCCAAAACAGAGTAGGACTTTAAAATAAATAAATATATAAAATAAATAAATAAATTGGAACCATTGCTCTTGGAGAAAGGCTTTCAAATTTCTGCTCAGAGAAGATTTGACTTTAGTCTCCTAATCTTATTTAAGTTTGGGAAAAATATATCTGTTACCGTTCAGAGCAGCCTGAAGTTATATTTGGCTAAAGCATTGCATTTTCAGTTTCAAGCTGCAGTAATCAAATTTACTCTTCCTAACCTGGTTTGCTCTAGATATGTCAGGAAATACAAATATTTGCCTTCCCCAAAAAGCAGCTGTGGTTTGGCTGTACGTGGTTCAGAGCTGAAGCTCACTGGGAGCTTCCCCCTTGCTGGTAACAGACCTGCTGTGCTCCGTGGCCTCCTCTGATAGAAATAAACCCCAACTGGGATGAAAAGTGTCAGTGTCGTTTGTTGGCAGGGCTGTTGGCTTAGGTTTGGAAGGTTTGTTCTGGAGTCACTATCACAGGTGCCAAAACATGAGCTGAGCAGCAAAGACTGAATAGGGCTGGCTTGTGTTGGTTTGGCTGCTGCTGTATGTCTGATGGCTGCCATCCCCTGCCCAGCATCCTTTGTCACTGCCCGCCTCTGGCTTTTCCAAGTGCACACAAAGTGTAGCCAGCACAGCCTGCCAGCGTGCAGAGCTGGCATTGGACAGCCCTGTGACACCGTGGGCTGCTCTGGACGTCTTGGGTGGGTAGCTCTGAGCCTTCAGTACTGCTCTTGGTTTTGAATGGAATAGCACAAGCAAGAAGAGAAGGATAGTTCAGTGTGCTGTGAAGGGAGCCTTGTTTGAGTGATGGAAGGGAAGAAACATGATTTCTTCATTTATACAACAGGTGCGCAGGATCTGGATCAGAAGCAGCTCTCGGAGAGCACTGAACATGCATGCAGCAAAGGGCAGTCTCCACTAGGAACTGCCTGCAATCTAATCAAAGTAATGAAAGGGATCTTCCTCTTTTCCATGGGGGAAACAAAGCATGGAACCCAAGGTGCCTGCCTAAGGTCAAACATGCATTTTCGGAGCCCATCAAAGGTTTTCGCAGTGGTTTTCAGAAGTGATATGTCTGTGGTCCCAGCCTAAAGGCTTTCAAGACACCTTACTGCCTCTCCTCAGTCTTTGGGAAGCTGCATCTGTTCCAGAATCCATTATCCCGGATCAAGATGTCCCTAAACATACTGCTGGTGTCCAGAAGGGGGTGGTGGAATGTCACGTGTGGTGAGCTTGGCTGCTTTCCAACTTGGGGTTATTGTTGATACCCAGAAATCAGGGAATGGCCCCTTCAGGTGAGATTTCATTGTGGACCGTCTCTAATCCCCCAGTTCTTCATTCCTCATTGCTGCATTCGTCTGCTCCTCATGGAACCAGAACATTCCCCCTGGTCTAGGCAGACAACAAAGCAAAGCCAAAACAAATGAGGAAGGGCAGAAGGCCAGTCCCATCCTGACTTCAGAAGAGCCGTGTGCTGGAGTGGAAATACTGTTGTGACCCTCCATTTCATGGGGGTTAGATTGGCTTGCTAATGGGCCCTTGCTGCTTTTTTGGACCACTGCATACTGTCACCAACTCTGTGCTGTCTTGGGGGTTGTAACTGTTCGACCTTCCATTGATTTTCATTGAATATATGCAGCTAAAAGTCATAAGTACTTGTCTGAAATCAAACACAAGTTACTCTAGGGTCATTAAAGTCCTTCTAAATTATAATGTTTTGCAGGTTCATTTTTCTGTTAACTTTGACTTTTCTTATGAGGGCCAGTTGTCTGGGGTTTCCTGGCTGTGAATCCTGTTCCTGGATTCACTTGAGAGTTTGACCCAAAGCCCTCTGAGTTCAGAGCTGTGTTAATCTCCAACTACTCTATTCCCAATGTAGCCTGAGGCACAGGACAGTGTTGTGTCTTCAACTGTAGTTATATTTTGTGTGACTTGATGCCACTGTGTGTCTCCCTTAACATCAGAGGGTGCTGAACCAATCCCTCGGATACTGTGGAGCAGTATTTTGGATGTGTGGTCCAGCATGGCAGAAGTGATCTGAACATAGTTCCAGGTTCAGCTTAGTCCATCAAAAACACGCTGCTGGTGTCCTGTAAGCCACCTGTGGGTCTGTCAGCTGGTTCCGCATGGCCATACTGATGGAGTGTTCCTCTCCAGTTACTGTCGTGTATGTTGGGCTGTTCCCTCTCTTGCCTGCTCTGGGTCACCTTCCAGCACCTGTGGGTCCAATTTGTGGCAGCAAACTCCAGTTTTACATCAGTGTCCCTGCTCCTGACAGCAGTGCCATTGTCTGCAGAAGGAACCAAAGAGAGGGAGCAAGATGCAGAGACCTTGTGGTACTGTAGTCTCACTACAGCCTGTTTTAATTAATTACTGTGTCATGGATGGTGAAGTTGAAGAATTGGCTCTAGTGAGGGGTGTCTTGTCTAGTTGTCAGTTGCTTAGTTTTGGTTCAGCTCTGTAAATGATTGCTTTTCCTTTTGTGTAAATAGCAGCAAGAGCACATTGTGCTTTTCTGAAGTATCTTGGTTATTTCTTCCAGGTTTTTTTATAGTTTTCCTCTTTCTTCTCCCTAAAAAAAAAGAAATGATGGAAGTGTGAATGGGATCCTAAAGAAATTTGTTCAAATTCTGGTGTAGACTCTGGAGAAACTAGCTGCTTTTCATTCTCGTCATGCACAAAAATGAAGTTATACACAGGCTTACTGGACAAACTGATTGAAAGCATTTGGGATTTGGGCTGTAAAATTAATGCTTACACAAGAGTGATATGTATTTTTAAAAGAGAGACAATGTGTTGTCTGAGCACTTGTTTTCATGTATGGCTCTCAAGGGAGATGGCAAAAATGGAAGTATTCAAATCTTGGGGGCAAGGAAGTGTTGGGGCATTATTATTCCTCACTTCTCCAAGACTGTTCTTGCAATTTCCCTTTCTGAGGCTGTGGCCCAAATATCTACTAGATCTTGGTTCCTCTAGATTTGTCTTTGCTTTTGTTTCTTCTTCCAGTCTAACCTTCTTAGATATTTTTATGTTGACCGATAAAATGAAAATAAGTAATACAATTGATCATGAACCTATCAATGTATTTGAAATTTTCTGTGCGCTGCCACCTTATATGGAACTAGCACAGCAGCTAAAGCATAGTAGGAAGTAGTTCATATTAAAAAGTAATCTGTCAGTGGTAAAAACCAGTTGTTAACATCTGAATTATCATTAGGCTTTGAAGTTGAGATGAATGAGGTGATTCACACCTCTTATGAAGCTATTCGATATTGTCCCCCTGTAGGGCTAGAGATAGCCTAGTATTGACTTGCATTCAGAAGGTGTGTTTTTTTCTAACTGCACAGGGCTAGAAACCTACTTCTTTCATTTAAAAACAACTTCAGTTTTGTTGTAAACACAGTGGTACATACCTGTGTTCCAGGTGAGGCTTTCCATCTCCTGTGGTCTGTGTGTTCTGTGGTCAGGTACTGCAGGGCAGGTTCTGTGGCAGTGCAGTGCTGTCCCCACTGGAGAGCAGAAATGCAGCTGTTGGTTTATTGGATAATATGGAGCAGACTCATGTAGAAAATATTTTGTATGTATTTATAGGGTTATTTGTTGGTTGCAGTGAAGAAAATGCATAGGATTTACTGCTGGGAATGTGATGACACATAATGAGAAATTATCATAGTAGGCTCTAAATGAACTAATGAAAGCGCTTGTAATTTTTCTCTCACCTCTGTATTGCAGTTATACATGTCATTCAAGGAAAATGAAGGAAGAAGTTGGCATTACAGTAAATGTAGAAACTGCTTTGATGTAGACCCAGTGACCTCTATCAGTCTAGATTGTTTTGAAATGTATTTTATGTGCATCAGTCTTTGTGCTTTTATATCAGCTCTAGGAGAAAAAAATAGAACGGATCCTTAAGGGAGTAATCTCTTGAATTTGCACGTTGTGTGTGGTTAGTGAGCTCTACAGCAGTCAGTCTTGCTGTCTCCCAGAGAGACCCACATTCAAAGGGCATCTCCCTTAGCACTGGGCTCATGTGAAGTTATTTAATTTAATCAGCATTAAAGAGTTTAACACCCATCTGTAGGAGTGCAAGCCCTGTAGGGAGTGACCCCTGGGCAGGGCAGGGAGTGCCTGCCCTGCAGAACACCTGGCACTGACCAGGCTGAGTCTCTTCTCAGCTGCTCAGCCTTCAAATGAACAGTCTGGACTGAAATTCTGTAAGGTGGGTGTCATGCCTCCTGCTGCCAAAATTCCGCTATTTCCGAGATCAGGGCTGGTGGGGAGTGGGTAGTGAATTGTGGGAGATGGATTGTTTTTCCCTTGTTCCTCGAAGAGGGTGTTTGGGAACAGTGGTAATATGGCCATTTGGCACTGACGCCAAAGATGCGTCTTCGAGCGCCCTACTGAAAACCAGACTGTTCTGGGAAACCCTGGACAGTCTGGAATTGTGAACCTTGTCCGAGGAGGGTGAGAAGTGAGGAGAAGGACTTGGAGGAGTAGAGGGAGGGCCTAGTTATCAAGTGTTTAGGTTTGGGAGTTGGAGGGACATTCAGGTCAGGGCAGTCAGATGCTATTTCTGTTCTTTGGGTCCAGGCACGAGGCAGGTCCTACAGGGCACAAGTCAAGGTGAAAAGGCATCCAGCAACCAATGGAGTAGGGCAGAAGGGGGATTGGAAAGCAGACAAAAATTAGAATACAAGAGCAGTGAGAGCCAGGCAAGCAGCAGAGGGAAATGGGGAAAACTCAGACAAAACATACTTACCAACAGGCCTAACAACACTGAATTGTGCAGATGCTGCTCTTAAGAGCTGAATATTTTGGAGAGTTCCTGCTCTGGCAGCTGATCAGGGCCAGTGCCTGATGGTCTCCAGCTGTCCTGAAAGCTGTGGCACTTGCTGATGCTGCCAGCTCTCTGCAGTCATGATACCTCCTGCTTCTTGCTGTTCCCCATCCTGTCCCATTCCAGCCCTGTTAAATTTGCTGGTGTAATTGTGGTGCAATCAAGTGGTCCTCCCATTTTGTGGGGATTTATGCCTTTTTTTTTTTTTTTTTCTGGTCAAGGACTGTTGAACTAATGCAAGCTATTTCATTTGACAGAGTCGGAAGCGGTGACACATGCTAGTAGTTAGATAACACACTAATGTAAGTGGTGCTTGATAACGTTGGAGGTGTTTGTATTTTGTCCTTGTTTGTTTCAGCTGGAATAGCACATCTGGTCATGGCCTTAGTAATGCTTCACTGTATTTCAGAAGAACAGTGAGACTATAAAGTCCACTGATCAAGTTTCTGTTAATGTACGTTATGAAACAAGGGATTTGGGAAAGGGAATGTTCATGGCTTGTGTTTTCGAAACCACTTGTAAGTTGCCGTGCTGGATATATGTCAAGCTGCATACAGACAGATGGGACAAATTCTGGCTCTGCTTTGGTATTCACCAGCTCTTTGCTTTAAAGGGACCCTCTGAAATGCTGTTCGTCTATTTAATCTTTATATTAAAGCTGATTGTAGGATTATTTTAACAAAATAGAGGAAGGAGTTAGAAACAGGTCTTCTGAATAGTCAGAAAGTGTGTGTGGGAGATCCTGGCCATGGATGACCTGAGACAGGAGGAACACACACTTCCATTTGACTTGGGAAGAGTCTGGGCTCCCTGGAGCTTACCTGGGTGCTGACCCTTGCTCAGGGAGCAGAAGGTTTATCGGGTTAGTTCTGTTATAAGTGCTACGCCATTTGCAGCCGTGCACTGGCCACTGGTTTGTTGGCTTTTCTGGTAATTCCTGGCATGCACTACTTCAAGCATAATAACTACTATCCTTTAATTGGCAAATCAACTAGTAGCTGTTTGACTATGCACACATCGAGCTCGTTGAGTGTAATATTCTTTTGTGTGTCTTTCTAGTTGAAAACATTTTATTAGTCTCTGTTGGACTGGGCTGTGCTCCCTGCTAGGTGAGGATGACTTGTGTTTATGGGGATGAGTTTCATGACAACAGTCTTGCAGGTGAAGGTGATGGAGGTGTTAGCTACTGCTGGGGCACAAGAGCCACATGAGCAAAGAACCTCCCAAACTTGTGCAGCCCACAGTTGCTAGGTTCCCTTTCCCAGGTGTGGCTGGGTGGACTCTGCTCATGCATCAGGTAGTTGCAGGGGGAGCTCTGGTTGGAAATGGCTTCCTTTTTCATTGGGTTTGGCCTGCTCCCCCGAATTAGTTTGCATTTAATTGCTGAATTTTCCTATAGCTGAGGCAGCAGCACCACCAGACAGATGAATCTGAGGGAGGCTGGGCCAGGCACAATGCAAGGTACTTTTGGCACCCTCCTCTGTGTTATGAAGGTATAATCAATCTTTGAGTCTTTGAAGACATTTGTACAGTGTTAAAATCTTGGGGTTTGGACTAAAGCTTTGTTTGGGAGTACTGTTGAAATGTTGGTCAAAATAGAAGGATTAAAAACTCTCAGAAGACAGATTGCACTGAGCTCGCCCTCTGATCATGCCCAGGACTGTTCTGTGCACTGGAAGTTAAAGGCTCAGCTTGTTTGAAAAAGAAATAAATCAGCCTGTTTTTGAAAAAGTTAGTGCAAGTAGATCAATTAAAGTTTGTTCTGGTTTCAGAGTACGGCTTTTACAGTGTGTACGGTATTTAAAAGACAGAACTGTTAAACTACATGGTCAGCTAATAAAATGAATATATATTCAGCTTTTGGAAGAAGTTAGTTTTGTTTGCTATACAGACTTCTCTGCTTTTAGGAAATTACACTGATGGACCTGGCTTTAGTGGCCAAAGTCCTAGACTTTATTTGTACCAAGGGTTCAGAATGAAGCCCAAAACATTTTGATTTAAAATAAAAAAGTCTCCAAGCAACACACAGCAAAATTAACCACAGCTGATTTCAGTAGAGCTGGCCAGATGGACATCAAGGAAGGATGCATAGTTTCCTGTACATGTGGCACCTTAAGTAATTTATAATTGTGACAGGGAAGTGTCTGAAGGTGATGCCTTTAGCATGTGTCAAGTGCTTTGCTGTTGCAGAGGAGTTTTCAATAGGGATTATTTTTGCTTTCCAAAACACTCATTCTTTAGACTCAGGTAGTACATTTTTCCCCCTGTTCTGAATGTGACTCTGTTTTTCAAAGTGGAGCAAAATACTTTATTGGTTTTTATAATAACAGTAAGGATTTAAAGTTTGTAGTTTTTCTCACTTTAAAAAATAAGCCAAGCCACAGTTTTAACCAGTACTCAAGAGAAAAATGCTTGAATGGGAAAATAACACACATAATCAGCAGAGTAATCCTCCCATCTAATCTGAAGCAGAAAATTAATTTGTTTTGGGAAAGCTGTAAACCTTTTGGAATTGAAGCCCAGGCATGCATAGTTGAAAGTGTTCTGCTCTATCAGTAAGTTAATGCATAAGAAAATGAAATACAAAGAGAGGTGTCTTGGGATGCAGGTGCTTCATGTCTGTGGCATAAAGTTAAGAGTCCTAACAGGGCACTCCCATCATGGTCAGGGTCTGGAACATGTGGGAATAGAGAGCTGGGTTTGTTCAGCTGTAGGCAGGGAAGATTAGGGAGGTCATACTGCTGTCTTCAGCTGCCTTTTGGCAGAAAATACAGAAAGTGGAGTCAAAGTCTTGCAGACACATGGTGATACACTGAGAAGCAACAGACATGAGTTGGAACGTGGGAAATTATCTTTAGCATTTTTCAATTTACTTATTTTACCATGAGGGTAGTGGTAATTTTTTTCTTTGGAAGTACTTCAAACTTGGCTCGATGGAGCCCTTATTAAAGGGTTGAACTAGAGGTTCCTCCCTAACTGAATTATTAGTTAGGAAATGAGAGGCAGCTTGAGGGAAGCAGGTAATAAAGTCCTAGAGGGAAATGAACAGGATCTATCACAGAAATGATGCTGTTGGTAACTTTTCTTCCCTCTTGCACTAATGGTGCTTTCTCTCTGGTGTGTAGGATGACTTTGTTCCTAAACTTGACGTAGGAGTTTGCCCTTAAGGTTGTCTCCCTTTGCTGATACACACTGCACATCTGAGCAGGGGAGATTGCCACAGCACCGTGGGGTGCTCAGCCCCTCGGTCACCACTGGGTCACTGTGTTCCTCCCTCCTGCTTTCCCTGTTGGAGAGGGTGTTCTTCATTAAGATGAAAGAATGAGAGAAACTAAAATTAGCATCAGACCTATTAAAGACCTTAAGATATTACTAATGAGTTCTAATTTAATCTCTGCACCCAGGCATGCATAGTACTGAAAAGTTTTATTAGGTTTCTATAATTGTGTTAAAAGTGATACCCTCAAGCTGGTACTGGAGCCAGTGAAACTGCCAAGCTGTGCATGGTGGCCCTGACCTGACAGCACTGTACATTGCTCTTTGCTGGTCTCTCAGTAGTCTCTGTTTTACATCAGGCTCCTGAAGTGTCAAAGGCTTAGTGCTGTTTCTATTTAAGAGTGGTTTCTGTGTCATTTTGGCTCTGGACCAACAAAACTTAATCTTCAGGCTCCTGGAGTATTAATCGGAGGCGATAGCTGGGCAGGGAATCCCAGGAGTGCAGTTCCAGCTGAGACATCTATATTCTTAAGGCTTTCTGGAGGAGCAGCATGTTCCTGTGGTGCCTTGGGTCAAAGGGGAGCACCAAACATAGCACTGACAGCCATGGGTGGCATCCTTGCCAGGGCCAGCACAGACCACTTAGTATTTCAGACCTCTTGGTATAGGTCTGAGCTTGGCAAAAGCCTTCCGAACAAAAGCTCAGAGGGCTGCTGAGTAAGGAGAAGTGCTCTGAGTATCAGCACTGCAGATACCAAGTCCCATTTGCAGCCCCTCTGCTCAGACACCTGTTAGTGCACTGAGATGCTCAGCAGTGTGTACTACAATTTCACACGTGCTTGGTGGTGCCAGCTCAGAGACGTGGTCCTTCCTCGATCCCCAGTTGCTTGTGACAGAACAGACGTGTTTATGGGGTGAAGTGGATTGTCCAAGTTAAAATTAGCCTGGCCAAGATGCTGATTCTGACCTGGGACAGCCTCTGTGACAGGCGGGGCTGAGGAGCGTGTCCCTCCCGCTGCGGGTTCCTGCCAGCGCATGGTGGTCTCATCTGGGGGCTTTCAGCAGGGCTTGGGACTGCACAGCTGGCTGAGAAGTCTTCTTCTTTCCTATTTTAGAGATTAGATTGAAGTGTGGAACAAATCCACCTCCAAAATGGTGTCCTGAGTCAGCTCAGTCTGCGACGGTTTTGAAGTTTGTTTGGGAGCTGATACACAAATGTAGTTAATTGAAAGACTTTGCTTTGGTTTTGACCTCATTGACATAAATTTGCCACACTTTCGAATGAGAGCTGCTATAAACTGGAAGTTGCATTTTCAAGTCAAATGAGATGTTTCAGCTTGCTTGGCGTTCTTATTTTATTTCCCTGGCAAGGGGGATTTATTGAGCTCCTGCCTGCGGGTTTGGTCTTGGTCAGCTGCTGACCTGGAGCTGGCTCTGAGCAGAGCCTGGTCCTTTGGGTGCCTCTGCTGATTTTCCAGTGTGCATCCTTGTTTTTATTCCGCCGTGCATCCTTGTTTTTATTCCGCCGTGCATCCTTGTTTTTATTCCGCCGTGCATCCTTGTTTTTATTCCGCCGTGCATCCTTGTTTTTGTTCCGGCGTGCATCCTTGTTTTATTCCAGCGTGCATTCTTATTTTCCCAGTGTCCCTCCACTTGTTTGGAATCACTGTTGGCTTTATGTGGAGTGCTGTTGTGTGTTCACCTGCAAGGCTGGGTGTGAGGGTCAGTGTGGTTGTTCATGACTGTTTCTGTCAGGGCTTGCTCTGGGGGTTCTGCAGTGTCCTGGGTGAGGAATGCTGGGTCGGAATTACGGCCTTTTGGAGAATTGGTTTGTGAAGCACCAGAATATTCTCATCTACACATTGTGCCAGATCCTTTCTGGCACCTGCAAATCCCATGGTGCAGAACAAGTAGACCCTGAATGTCCATCACAACTCTGTGGGATGTAGGTTTCCTAATCAAGGACACCAAACTTACTGAAACACGCATAGAATGGTATTAAAAAAAAAAAAAAAAAAGTAAAAACATTCTAAAAAAATCAAGTTTTTAGTAGACTTTCAGCTTCCTCTGTAGTTGCAAGGTAGGAGTGATCTCAGTGCCTTTACAAATTCTCTTTTTTGGTGAGCTGCTTAGCAGTTAATAGATTTTCTTTGAGTGGGTTCCCCTAGTGTAAGAGGTGAGTAGGTGATTCCTTGAGGCACTGTGTGGGTGAGTACTGGATTCTAATTTGAGGCACGGTTATCACTCACATGTTAAAGTTTTGATACCCTTGGCACAAGGTGCACAGGGGAAATGTTGCCTCTTTGAAGGTGTATCTTCAGTAATTCTGTTGTCTTTCACTGTGCTCAGATGCTTTTTCTGCCCAATGCTCTTAAAAGTGTAAAATAACTTATCAGCTAATATGATGTTACCCAAATTTAGATGAAAGTCATAAATTTGTGTCCTTGTGCACAGTGTCACTCCTTGTGGTTTTTGTTTTGTTTCAAAATTTAAAACATGGCGGTTCTGACATTAAGCATTATTTTTATGGTGTAAATCTGAAAGGTTTTCTAACTGTTGTGTTTTTTCTTGTTTGCTTTAAGAGTCAGATTTACAGATCTGTCAACACAGAGCACCAACATGTTGCACCAAAAAAATGGAAGAGAGCTACCAGGCAGCTGTTCGGAGGGAGAGGACCCAGAGCATCCAGGCACTGAACTTTGAGCTGAAGTACATGATTGTTGGTCACATCACAGCTTTTCAAGGTAGGACCTTCGGAGCAGTTTGCGACAGTATCCTCTGCAATCCACAGGGAAAGCTCTTAGCAACCCTTTGCCATTCCTCCTGTATCACATGCTGTAGTCCCTGCCTTATGGTTGACTTCCTTGTTCATTGATTGTGCTTTTGGAAAAAGGTAAAGGCACTTAATCTTGACTGGTATTTCAAGCATCTGCCTAAATCTAATTAGGAATAGATTTAAGCTTAGACCTTGTTTCCTGGGGTTGGCCTGGCTTTTTTTTTTTTTTTTTTTCAAGTGGCATTTTGAAATGCCATTTTGGTGCCTGATGGCTGTACTTTTTGATCTTCTCTTGTGTTTTGCCAAACCATTTACAGGTGTAGAACGTTAAATGAAGATGCATTTGCTTGTTGATGCTGAAGAATAAGTGCTCTGATATGTCAAATGAGAACACAGCTCTTGCTTCATGTCAAAAAGCTTCTCTCCTACCTTGCTCTAACAGAATTGTGAAAGGCTATGTGGTTCCTTCATACTGGTGGTTATTGTACTACTACAAGGAGGAAAGTGCTACTCCTGGGAGGATTTTGCATTCTAGTGTTGAACCCTGGAGGCTTTCCTCCAGAAGGGCATTTGAACATAGGCTATGAACTTCAGACATAGGAGAGTTGAGTGATTAAATCAGTGACTGAGTGATGAATCCAGCTTACTGACTTCTCTTTAAGTAGATGGTTAATTTTAACTTGCTGCTTTTCAGTGTTTAATGCTGAGCACTCCCACGGAATGGGTTTTGAAAACAAGCCAGGAGTTATTAAAATATAAAGTGTTGAGGCTTGTATGATTAAGCCTATTGTTACAAGGCAGGTTTTATTAAGTAGCAGCTTTTTTTGGTCTAATTTCTTCCATTTGAGTGAAAATACTAGAAGTAAAAGATGTGATTGACAGTTAATACGAGACATCATGTTATCTAAAATTGACAGTAAGTGATGGTGTAAGTCTGAAAGAGACATGCAGGGGCAAGATAAAATTTTTCTTCTGATTTTGTGGGATTTTTTACATCTGTCTTCTGTTTTGTGCCAATGAGGGAGAAATGGCATGTTGGTTTCTTTTACAATTAATTTTTGAAAATGCTTAATATTGCCCATGATTAAAAAATTGGGTTGGAGGGCACTTCAGAGGAGCACTGTCGTGAAAGAGTGGCTGTTGGCATTGTTAAATGCTGGTTATTCATTCAAGCAATCTTTTGGTATTATGATTGAATAAAGATAAGGTCAGAATAGATTAACCTACCAGCCCCTTTAGGTCAAACCAGAGGCTTTATTGTCCATTGCTGATGAAGCCTTTTGATGGAATGAAAGAGGTAGTTAGACATTTCACACAGTTTAAATTTACAAGCATTCTCTGGAAGTGGGTAAATAGGTTGTTTGTTCTAACTTGCTATGGCTGGCCTTCAGTCTACATTAGGTGGGAACACTTGAAGAATGTAACTTTGCGCTCTTGCTTTGGGAGCTGCTTTTGTTCTTTGGCTTTGTCCCAGGTGTCAGGGAAAAGCCCCTCTCTTTATCTTGTGCTGGATAAACATTCTCTTGCTAAGAGTGGTGCTGTGCGAGACCTTTACTGAGAGAGAAGATCTTTGCATTGAATTAACTCTGTCCTTTTGGTCTGTTCTCATTTGTTGCTATTTTGAATGATAAAGTGAATGCACCAACAGCACATTTTACAGTCTGAGAAGAGAAATATCCTGATCTTAGAGCTTTCAGATACCTTTCAGATTTCATGTTCCTTGCAGCAGAAAGAACTGAATCAGGCTTGCTAAAAAAATGGCAATTTATTCATTTGCGTGTAGTGGTGTTTACTGGTACAAATTTCATGCACAATTTACTTTTATATGCACAATTTTTAGTACTGTTGGTGAAGTCAAAGCAAAGTAGTAGAGTTAGCCTTGCTGCCTACTGCTGAGAAAAAGAAGTCTTAACTGGTATTTATGTACTAAAAGTAGACAATACCATTAAAATTATACTCATACTGATGAAATAATTCTTAAGACTACTGTGGTATAGGAAATGGATTTTCAGCAGTCCAGAAAGTAGAGGTGGGAATTAAATTTCATTGGGAAAAGAGATCAACTTTTTTGGAAAAGAGGACATCCAGAGAGAATGGGGGGGGAGGGTNTTGTTGTGTTTGTTTTTTTGTTTGTTTGTTTGTTTTTTAAAGTTCTCATCTACTTATATTCTTTCATAGAAGTCAAAAGGCAGTTCTGAGGACCTGCAAATGCCACAACTATTAATAATAAAGAGCCTTCTCATGTGAGCAGGGGTTTTGATATGAGTTGAGTCAAGTATTCCCTCTGCGCTGCCTCAGTGCTCTAGTTGGTTGTGGATATTCTTGAAGAGATGTTGTTTGGGTTTTTCTTCTTAAAATTGAAAATGTTATTTAAGTAGCTTTGCCCACAGCTGAAATAAGACAATTTTCACAGGTGCTGGATTTAGTTGAGCAAAATAATTAGTCTAAGACTTGATTAAATATACCACAGCTGTGGGCAGGCTTGTTATACTTGGGCTAGTGCCCAATCCATGCATATGGCCAGCTTTAGCACTATGGTTCAATCTTACTTTTTTTCCCCATTTAAAGTTTTCAGTATTAGCAAGCCAGTCTCTGCTTGAACACTTAACAAATCAAGCTTCTGCATGGATGTGTTTTGCTGGAATACCTGCCAGGAATGCTGTTGCTGATACACCTGATCTGAGTAGGAGGAGGTGCAGTGGCATCACCTGCAGGCTGTCAGTGCCCTCCCCATCAGGCACAGGGCAGGAATGAAAGGGCCAGCTGGGGAGTCACCACCATCAGCTCCTGCGCAGTCACGCGGTGTCACAAAATCCTTTGGGTGGCTGGCATGTTGAGCACAGCCAGGCCCCTGGGGGAGGATTTCATGGGAAGCTGCTGGATTTACTTTCTGTTAATGTTTTGGTCCATGGTGTAGCCTAAAAGCCATCACCATGGTTATGGGTCACTCAACAGATGTGTGACTCTGTTGCAGATGGAGTCACAGGAAGGTGGAGCAAGTGCAGGAGGTCAGTGTTCAGGGTGTCAGAGGGGCAGTGTAAGGAGCAGAATGTGCCTGGTGCAGTGAGCCTGGCCTGGCACCCTCTGGCTCTGCACAGGAGTTTTTGGTTTGGGTGCATTTTGGAGTGGGTCTGCTTGTCCCATCCCAGGATGTGCCGGCCTTTGTCTTTCTCCTGAAATGCCTAGCAAGGCTGTTTAAATGAATGATCAAATGGGCTGCTTTTGTTTAAGTCGCCTTCCCCTTTGGTAATCTGAAGATTCTCTTTTGAACTTCCTGCTTTCTTTTTGCCCCAATGTAATTTTAGGTTTGCATGTAAACAAATGTATTCTCTTAGATGTATGTCTTTGTGGTGATGCTAAATGTCATTGGCACAGTCATCCTTCTCTTACTCCCAATTCCCTTATGCAGTCTTTGCACTCCTTGGGGACAATTCTAAGCCAAGTAAAGCAACTGATTCATTGTTTGTGGATTAAAAGTGGTGTGGGTGTGCAGGCTTAAAGCTGCTGTCAGAAGAGGTATCAGTAGTGTGACAGGAAAGCTTTGTTGTGGGCAGGCAGCAGAGAGGACCTGACCTCCCTTTTCTGTGTCCTTTATGGGGTGCTAACAGGTGCCACTGAGGACCCATGGATAGCTTGGCTCTGCTCCTGTCATCCTATGCTGGGGCTAATTTGAGGGAATGAGAATCCAAACACTGGTAATTTATTTGTGCTGCTGATGGTCTCTGTAGAGAGACAGAATAAGATACTTTTAAACCTACATCACTTCTCAGTCACCAAATTAGCAGCTATCAATGAAAAACTCTGAGGTCAGTGGTTTAAAACATTACTGCTCTTTGCACTTGTTCTTGCAGCAGGCAGTAGGAATTGTTCACTCAGCCTCTCAAGAGAAAACTTTCATGAAGGAAAGCATGTTGGTCATAAAGCACTAATTTTGTCTTGCTTCTCTGAAATAGAATTCATTTGACCTTGAATGAAGGTGGTGGGACCAGGTGTTCCCATGTTCTCACAACTATAGGAGGGGAGATGATGAGCTTTGCAGCACTGTCTTCTCACTCCTAAGCCAAGGGGTTTGGCAAAGCTGTGCTTGCCTTCTGCTTTCTGTGGAATGGAATGGGGAGATGCTGGTTGGGAAAGCACCTTGCTGGAGTTGCCCTGACATGGAGGTGCTTGCACCTTGTTTTGGCCTGTCACCATCTCATCCAAGCAGGCAACTGGGAAGGATGGGAATGATGTGAGGCAGAGAGGGAAGTTAATTGTGCCAGGCAATGGAGCCCAGGGCTCCTGGTTGTCTGTAAAATGCCTGAAGTTAATGCTCAGTTGTTCCATAACATCCTTAAGCTTTTCATGTAACATCCTCCATGGGGAATGGGAATGATTCTCTGGTTTCGGTGTGTCTTGGAATGGATGACATTTGTGGGCCCAGTAATGAACTGACCTGAAATAAGGAGTATGGTACACTGGCACTCAGCTGTGCGGAGTCAAATACACTCTCCATTGTAATTTGGCTCGGTTGTAGTGTTGCTGAGACTTTTACTGAATTTGGGAATATCAACTTGGAGTAGGGGTGGCTGGTTAACGGTGTTGAAGTGCTGTGACATTTACAAAACAAAGACTTGGCTGGAGAAGCACACTCTGGTTAGAAGTTAATTACTGTACAAAGTGTAGTCACAATGCTGGAGGTGGAAGCAGTCAAAAAAATCAAGGAGCTATTTAAAAAGCAAAGCCAACCATTGCCATCAGAAACCTGCCAGCCATCACCACCACTGCTTCTGGTTTCTGCTATTTACTGCTGGATTATAGAAATGCAGAAGTGTTGTTTTTGAAATCCCTTACTACTACTCTGTCATTTATTCAGGCAAATTGTTACCCACCCCTTTCCACTTGTCCAGCCCTGCTGAGCAGAGTTTTATACTCTGCTGACCTTAGTGCTGAAAGTTGGCCGGGATGTACGATTTGGTTTTGGCTCAATGCAAAAATGATTTCCTGTAGAGAGGCTCCATTAGACTGTTTCTGTCCCCCTCCTGGATACTGTTCACTCCTATTCCAGTGCACCAGTGAATCAGCACTTCAGAGGATACTCTTTGTCTGTAGACCTTAAGCACTTTGGAAAGGACTCCAGTGTGGGTGTACTGGTGCTGGGGATAGATACTGAGGCACAGAGGAGGGAGAAGGTCTTCCCTAAAGTGGCACATCTCACCATAGCAAGAGCCACGAGTGAAGCTTAGGTTATCTTTGTGACCTCTTCTGTTCCCTCTGAAAAAAGTATTTGTGATTTCTGGAGACCTTGGGAGGAAGGGAATTTTGTCTGATTGTAGTCTCCTGAGGTGTTTGCTGCAGGAGTGAGAGGTGCTTGTTTTATCTTTGATCTTGGCATGGTTGGGCTACTTTGCCCTGCCTGGGGACCAGGTGAGTGTTTCAGAGCAGTGCAGTGTGAGGAAGGGCTGTTCTGCATCACCTCCTAGGGGATAAGATTCCCCCTTTGGGTTTTGGTGCTATGTGAAAGTTCATACATGCAGTGTGCTTAGTGTGCCATGGGCTTGGAGGAAAGAATTCCCCTGATTTGGGGGTAAAACAGTTTGTGGTGGGTAGAGGTAATGAAGGATGAACTGTTGGATAGATAGGAGAGGCAGAGTCCAGGAGGATTAAGTGTCCTTGTTAACCAAGAACTTAAGTACCCTGGTGGTGAGGCATGACTTTGTGGAGAGATGGTCGTCTGGTTCTGCCATCATGGTTTTATCCTCCATTGATGCTGCCATGTCAGTAAATGCCATGTGTTTTTCTGTGTGGCAAACAGGGATTGGCACATCAGGGGAGGCTGCAGGGCCACCTAAGGCAGTGTGCCCAGTAAATGGACAGGGAAATCTGTCAGAAGGATGAACATGCTTCCCTCTTACCCTGCCGTTCCACAGAATGGTAATGCCACAGTTTCCCAGGTCTAGGCTGAGATACATCCATTATCTGATGGTGTAATTATCTGGTGTTGGGCCCACCGTCCATTAATTCCTCTTTGCCCAGGTTATCTTTTGGCTACCACAAAAAAAATGATGTTGACAATTATATATCAGGTGGCTTGCTTTAAACATACTGCCTACTAATTCTGTTGTCTACTTGATTTAGAAGTTCTTTCATTTAAAGTATAGTTATTGTCTCTTTGATATGCCAAGTATAATTTCAGAGCCTGAGGCTTTGCTGTGACTTCAGTCTTTGTCTGCATGTGGGGTGAGGGAAGAGGATGTTAAATTCTTCCCTCTAATTGTCCTTTTCTCAGCAAAATAAAAAGTTTGCAATGTGCTACTCCCTAATGCTCTCACCTTTTATCTTCTGAATGTGCAAAATTAAAAGAAAATCTTGCTGGAGTGCCTGGGACTGTGAGTAAATATTAACATTACATTGTGAATGTTGATTATTGAACTCACTGTGCAACTCCTGTGTTCTGTCTCTAAACATTTCAAATGGTGTGAGGGTGGTTTGTTTTTTTTTTTCCTGGAAGGCTTCTTGTGATGCTTTGGAATACTTCTTCAGAAGTTGTGTGTACGCTTTTGTCATTCTAGATTCAGATTGACATTTTCATGCTGTACTTCACAAAAGAATTAACGTGTTTCTTAGGTGGTGTCTTGTCTTGTTCCATTTTTCATAGAAATTGGAATCTGTGAGATCTATTATCCATTAATAAGAAATTTGCTTTACTTCTACGTACATCCAAGTTGAATATTAAATGTGGAAAAACCCCAAATAAACCTTTACATTTAAAATTTTTTTGTAGTGCATCTTAAACCCAGAATGAGCTTGTGCAGGAGTTCACTCCAGCCTCTCATGTCCCCTAAGACTCTGTGTGCCTCTAGACTTTTCCCATACTGTTTTATCCCCCATAGTATGTTATGAAAAGCAAGTATCCAATGTGGGGTTTTTTGCTGATTTTTCAGGGTTATCTGAATCCTGCTGAAAAGATGATTTTCCTAATCAAACTGCTGATCACATTCTTTGTTTCCTTGATAGTGCTACCCTCCTGCATGTAAAGTATGCCTTTCATCTTGTATTTTCCAGTGTAGCCCATGCTGCTGCTCACCTGTGACCTGTGATTTAAAGATCAGGTACTGTCATAAGGCAGTACTGCAGATTTTTACTTAGTATTTAAACTCAAATGACTGTGTTTTTGATTTTTTCCTATTCTCTCTTTCATGTTAGGGACATGTGATCTGTAGAGATGCTCTGTGCCTTCATTGTCTTCCTTTAAATGCTGTTTATTAAATCTCTCCTTAAGGTCATGATAAAAAAAATATTTGTGTGTGGTCAACCCAAAATATGCTGAATCTGATGCTGCCTACATTGACCAGGATGTGTGAATCTGTCAGCTGTTGTCTGCCTTTCCTTTTATTGGCAGCCCTGAGACAGGCACCAGGATTTATCTGGGATCCCTACAGCACCTGTGATCCTGGAGGTTTTATTGGCATCCCAAAGTGCTATGGGAATGTAAATAACTGTTGGACATGGTAATTTGTGCTTCTGATTGCATTAATGTATTCCCTGGCTGTGCCCTGTTGTTTGGGCAGCTTGTTAGGAAGAGGGAATTATTAGTCTTGAAAAGAACACAGGAAAAATCAAAGAGAGCAATAATGGAGGAAATCAGAAATTTGTGGTGACTTCATGCTTTCAAAAGAGCAAATTCAAGTGGAAAAGTTAATGAAAACTTAGGAGGAACACTTATTTGTAGCCGTGGAATGAAAATCGTTGTCTTGAAAACTATCTAGTAACAAAGATCATGTCCACGGTAGTCTTTATAGGATAACTAAAGCTAGTGATTGTATTGTTAATAATGGATTTTTCCTTAATCATAGGAAAACCTTTATATCAGGTCTTATTTACTGCACTGAAATAACCTTATATCCAGTGGCAATCAACAGTCGTACTTGGGAGTAGTTCACTGTCATGAGTTCCTGCATGTTGTGGGCAGGTTTGATTTATGGAATAGTGTGCAGTTGTTTCTCAGGAATGCATATGCAGAACTGTGCTTGTGGATAACTGGATGATGTTGCCTGAAATATATTGGAAATCATTATATACTTATGAGTATTGAAGCTTTTGGCTGGTTACTAGAATTGCAATGCTTTGGCTGTTAAGCAAAAATGCTGTATTGTTTATATATCTTTGTAACATTTAATTGATTAAGTACAGATTTTACAGAAATGCTTGGCCTGAGGCTTTGAAAGGACAGTATAATTCCCTGTGAAGTGGTTTTTAATACATTTAAAAGGAAACAGCAAATTTATATGCCATCCATTTAGCCTTTATAATTGTCACATGAACCTGCTTTCTGAACTTGTCTGGCTGTGGCTGCCATTTGATGCCTAGAATGTCAGCAATTTGGGGCAGGGACAGTCACTTCATTATCTATTTATAGCCATTTTTCAGGCAGTGTGGGTTGGGCACATTGGTGCCAGAATAAGAAATCTAATATATACACATCCATGCCACGTGACCATGTGTTTGATTATGTGCCATCCCTGTGTCCATATTTCACCTGCTGGTGGTTGTAATTGCCTTTTCTTCCTCTTTATTGTTCCCAGCACCTTGCCAGGCTGTTGGCTTTATCTCTGGAGGAAGAAAGCACAGTGGAACTGTAGCCCAATAGAGCAGTGATAGGTTAGTTGAGCTAGAAAGGGAACACAGAGATAGCTGGGGAAGGCGTGTTTGTTAATAAAAAAATAAAAATAATTTTAAAAAAATGAAAAACCTGCAAAAGCAAAGGGAGCAAATGAGTCTGGGTGCTTGTCTTGTCTACCTGGGGAGACTGTAGCACAATTCCCGCTGTGATGGCAACTTTCTGCAGATGGTATTTATGGTATCTCCTTCAGTGTCCTTTTCTCTGGAGTTACACGCTTTATTCCCAACCATTTTGTGAAATTTCTGTGGCCTCCTTCCTGCATGGTGTTTTTCTCCCTCGTTTGTGTAAAAATAAAAGCATTTCTGTCATTTGTATGGCATTACCATACAGGTGTCATTACTGCTCAGTAATTACAGCAGGTCCCTCAAACCAGTGATTCTGCTGCTGGCTGGGTCAGTACTACAGTAAGAAACCGAGTTGTTCTCAGTGCAACCAAGTCCAAGTTCTCACTTGCCTAAGTCAGTCTGACACTTTGTGAAAAAGTGGGTGAAAGCCTGAGGAGCAATTGTGTTCTGACAAATTTTTGAATATGAGTACAAGTGTAAGAAGATCCTTCATAAAACTTTTTTGGACTAAAAAGACCACTGACTGTAAGTTTGGGGGTATTTAAATGATAATTTAGCTTTTAATTACACAGCCTTTTCACTCCGCGATGATCAGCTGTTTAAAATTACTATTATTTTATTAGTCCTTTTCTTGTGAGTTTGAAAACAGGAAAGGCATTCTTCTAGTCTGTTTTTAGATGCAAGGCTTTAGATGTCCTTTGAACAAGGGTATTACTTCTCTTGGTAATATTGAAACTGTTGGGCAAGTCAATAAAAATACATGAAAAAACACTGTAGAGAACTAGGTATAAAAGGAGTGACTTACAGGACATTCTTCATTGTTATTTTTGCATTTTCAGACTTCATAAAGAAAATGACTGAGACTGCAAGGTTAAGGGAGCAGAATCACAAAGCAAGTATGTTTAGGGAAAAGCAATAGATTCCAACCCCAGCTCTGTGGTCCAGTGATGGTAGTGTGGCATTTCAGTTTGCAGTGTGCTCTCTTCTGCCAGCTGGAGACCCAAAAGATGAAAATTGTACTCAGAAAATCAAAACTTTTTTCAGGTGTACGAGTATACACTTTTATTGTTTTTCTACCTTATTTTAGGAGGCAAATGTAGAATGTCTTAATTATTTTGATTTTTAAAAAAAAAATAATTTGTCTGTTATGCAGATGTATTTTGTTTTTACTCTTAGAGCCGTTTGTACATATGCTTTTTAGTAATACTGTGTGACACAATGCATTATTTATCTAAACTGTTGTGTGTGTAGTTGTAAAAAAAAAAGAGGATAAAGTTTTCTATTCTCCCAGTTATTAACAGAAAATGACTTATTGCTGTTGTGTGGCATTTTATTTATGGGGTGGGACTTCACTGTGCTGTATATAAACCCCTAAGACATCGTGCCAGTCCCAGGAGGATCACAGTTATTGTAACAGGAGATACAGGAATACAGACAGATGGAGGGTGTGTAACAGCAGTGGGATCATGTGTTTCAGTACAAGAGATGGCAGTTTGAGTGTTTACAAGCACATTTGTCATGGTGGGATTTTTAGATCAGCTTTCAGAATTTGAGTTTGACCTTAGTTTCTAATTTTCTTGGTGCTCCAGAGTGTCACGGCATTCCTGGTCGCCTGTCAGGTCAGGGCACTGTGCTTTGGTAGGCTTTGAGGATGCTTCAGTTTAAAAAGAGGTGTGCCTGATTTTAAGCGAGCTTATCCACGTGAGCATTTACCTTCAGACAGAATGTCTTCAAAACTTTCTAAGAACTGGAGGTAAGGAAAGTAAAACTGGTGGTACTCTTGTTTTGTGCTTGTGTTTCAGCTCCCCCCAGCACAAATAGCTGAACACATAGATCACTCCTTTTTCACCTTTTTCTTACTTCGGTTTTTCCCCCTTGTTCTTGATGCTTTCTCCCTTGGGTGACTCTCTTGAGGAGTAGAGGGGGAATGTATGTGCAGAGAAGGGAATGCCTCCCTGAGTGTCAGCCCAGTGCTTGCTAGTTACTCCACTACTGGTTTAGGGTCACTGATCTGGAGCTGGACAGTCATACATCAGAACAACTGAGCCACCTCCTTGTGCTTCTCCATGGCGTGGCTGTACTGGGACCAGTCCTGTGTCCACCAGTGTGGTGAGACAGACTGGAGTCCATAAGGATGCAGAGACACGAAGACAGACTGCTGTGTGTAACCCTGTAGAGGTATCTGCTTAAATCCACAGTGTGTGAACATGATTCTCACTAAAACTTACTCTTCTGTGTGACTGTAAGTTGAAATGGCTTTTCATCTGTCCTCAAAAATGTCTCTGAAATGTGTGCAGTATATCAGATTCGAAGCTAATGTGGGTTCCTTGTCCTGTGCCTTCTTCATGGACATCTGTTTGGATTGCATTTCTACTCTTGCACCATGCAGATGGACTGTCAACATTTTAGAAGTGCAGCTATTGGGTTATGCTTTTGTTTGCTGTTTTTTTAAGAGTTTGGGTTAACTTAATGAAGTGCTGAATCTTTAATTGTCACCATCCTTGCAGAAAGCTTAAGACATTTTCTCTACGCTCCATATTTATACACATACCTAAATCTAAAATATCAATCTGCTGCATTATTTCTTATCCATTTTAGTGAGGAAATGATTAGTGTGGCTACTTATCAGCTTCCCATTGGCTCTCTATTGTTCTTCAAACACTATATGAAGGTGCTCTTTTCTTTGGTGTGAATCTGAAAGCAATGTAAGAATAAGACTTGGAAATAAGTAATTTATGAGTTGTGTCTTCCCCACGTACTCCCGAGTCTTTCCCTCAGTCTTGCAGGCCTATTCACAGCAACTAAAGGGTGTTTTTTGTCAGGTAGGGTAGGATCCAACAGCTTTGTCCTGCTGAGGATGACTACCTCTGCTCCAAAGCTTTAATCAGGAAGGTAAAGGTTTGAGACTGGCTCTCCTTTTCCTGTATTAAGACTTTTGTCTTTGATGTACCATTCTAAAATTAGGATCTCTGCAGATGTTTACATTTGGAATGTAAGTACTGATGCAAACCTTCGTGGATTCTTACTAGAAAGATGAGCTTTAACAGTCCATGCACTTTTTGCTGTGTCTGTTTTGTGATTGTGTGAATTCTCTTCCAATTTGTGCTTGGGATGCTTGGGAGAGATTCCTTTACCTTCTTTTAGACTGCTGTGGGAAAGAGATATGTTTGTAGGTGATGTAATAATTTCTTTACCCTTTCTATTATTGCTTTTATTACGTTTCATAATATCACTGTAAATAGAATGCTATGAACAGGAACAGAGGCCTTTCATAGCAATAAATAGTATATGTATCTGCTACTAGGATTTTAGAGGTGCACATGTGAAAACATGGAGCTTGTAGATGTTCTTTCCCCTTCTAGTTGTGTTCTGAGAAAGCTTCTTTCAAGTGTCTGCATTTTCCATATGTGAGCAGTGATTCCTGGAGCACCTGAAGCCCTGTGCCCCACTGGCACCTCGTGTAGAAGTTGTTGCTCCAAAAATCAATCCTCGTTCCTTCTCCCTGTGGCCAGGCTTGGCTTGGCCAAGCCCAGCTGCAGAGTCCTGTTAGACTCTGGATCCTTGGGACAGTGCTCACACAGCTGGATAAGTAGGAATTCTGGATGGATAAACAGCACTCTGAGAAATGGAGCTGACCAGACTGAAACCAGTTATCTAAGCTGGAACTTTTTTACGTGCATTTAATCGCTTCCTCATGTGTTATTTCCTGCTTTTTTTCCTCTTGGTAGTTTTGGCCCAAGTGGTCTGTGAAAGTCACAACACAAAATATGGTTAAGCATCTCTGGAAAACCTTCCTTCTGTTTCAACCCGTTCAGACTCCTCTAAGGAAATGCTTTGGCATGTGGCAAGGAGCTGCTTTTTTTTTTTCCCCTGTGCACTTGAGGTTAAAAATCAGGGCTATTTTTTTGTCTGACTCAAGAGGGATCTCTCAACATGATCCCAATGCCAGCCATGTAGATATGCAATTAACATTAATTGTGAGGTTTTTTTATTTTAAAAGCAGAGAGGTGTAGGTTTCTGAAATACATTTAGAAATTTCCAAACCTGAGGCACACCTTTTTGCAAGGCATGTAGTGAGAAAAGAGGCTATTGGAATTTGGCAGAGGTCACCCAGAGTGAACTGCATCCTTCTCTTTTCACTAAAAGTGGTAGAAAAGGAGCATATGAGTTGTAAATATATAGTATAAAACACTAACACTGCAGACAAGACAATGGCCCACAAAATTGAGAATAGTTTTAAATGTACAAATATAACAAACACATTTATGGAATGTATTTCAGTTTTTTAATGCTTTAAACTTTACACTCCAGAAATAGTAATTTTCTCAAGTGTCGTCATCTGTAAAACTGTGGCCAGAAAATGTGGAAAACCATTAATTTTATTACAAAAAAAAAAAAGTTTTTTAGTTACTATAAATAAATGTGAAATTAAAGAAACAGTGGACCACCTGCAGGAGGGTGAATCCTTTTAGGCCAGACTACTTTGGTGTTGATTTTGTTTAGTTATGAAGGCAAAACAGAATGAAGCATTCATCTTGGCGTTGGTCCAAAAGGAGTTAAAAAAACCCTGGTAATCTCTGCACTGATTAAATTGAGGTTGACCACTGGCTCCACAGATAGAATGGAACTAAAACTTTTAAATTATGATGCCAAAGAAAAAGGGATGCTTCTGTTTCCCAGGTGAAGATGACTTTATTGGGGTGTGCCATGGAATCTGTGTGGCAAATGAGGGAACCACAATGGGTATGAGCCACTCAGTCTCTGGAAAACCTCCTCCTGGCTACCTACAGGAGTGGATTCCTGGAAGAAGGATCATCCACTGCTGCTGGGGGCCAGTAGAAAGTCAGAAAGTGACAAAAGAATGAGATATAAAAAATTTTAAGTACTGATATGTATATATGTGAAGAGAGACAGGCACGTGGGTTTTTTAATTTGAATTTAATAATACAATTTATGGAGACTGAGTCCTGCAGAGGAACTAAATGCATAAAGAACCAAAAATCCACTATTGTGAATTTTTATTGAAAACAAAATTATTCTTATGATATTTTAGCATTATATAACTTCCATACTGAATGTAGCAACAAAAATACTTTCACCACCACCACATCCTAATTCTAAGACACACCCACCTTACTCTTGCTGCTTCTGTATGTGGTAGCAAAATTTGGAAAGGCTGGAGGAAGAGGAGCAATACTTTGATACTCAAATGTGCAGAGTAAATTCTGCAAAGGGGATAAGAGAAAGTGAGATTTTGTTTCACTAGATATGCCATTATAGTTTGGAAGGAAAATGGCCTATTTTTCGATTGGAATCCTTCAGAGTTATTTTTTTCCCCTCTAGCTGTATTAATTGCTATAATAAGAGATGCTATCCCTCCCTATTAACCTTTTATTTTCCGATATCCTCAGTCTGCCATCCTTACAGCAAAGCTATTACTGTTCAGTGCCAAGTCAGTTTGGAGACGTTCATGGCTGTTGTGCTGGTTGGGAGCCTGACATCAGCTAATCCAGCAGGTCAGGAACCCTCTGAGCTCTGGCACTGCAGCAGCTGAGCCTGAGAGCTGCGGGCACTGAGGTGACACTGAGTCTGCCCTGCTGGTTGGGAGCTCTTGTGTGTACTGAGGTTCAGTCATCCTCTTTCCTGCAGACCTTACCTGATGCCACCTGCAAGTGGCATTTGGGTAGCACAAGGTGCCTTTTCTTCTGAGTGTGGCATTAACTTCAGTTGGTGTGGAATTTTTTTTTTGAATAGTCAGCAGCACTTCAGTTGGGGAACACGAAATGTCACTGCAGTGTTTTAGATCAGTATTTGTTTTAATTTTTGCTTTGTGATCCACACAATTTCCAATAGGATGTGAGATTTGTTCTCTCTCTTTTTAAAGTATTCACAAAACTTCCTCCCTCCCTTTTTTCTCCTAAGTATGTTCATTAGGTTTGAGCAACAAGTTTAGCCTCAACAATGGTATGGCTTCTGCAAAAATACCGAAGAATTCAAGGGCAAATAAGGCATGTAGGAAAAAACTACATGAATAGAACTGTGTCCCTGCACACCTCCCCATTGTATGCTTAGAAATAATGTGCTGATGAGTAGCAAAGATAAAATAAGCCCAGGGATGGCACAGCTTCAAGGAAAATGTAAAGAACTAATAAAGGTTTCGAAGATTTCTTAGTTATCTCTCTCTATCTGAAAACTGATTCTTCTCTTGGCTATTTGAAGGTGGAGTAACTGGCGTGAAGGCTCTGGAGTTACTCCAGGTATGACTGGTGTAAATTACAGCAGCGTGAGACCCACAGTGATTTATCTTGTGATGGCAGAGACAAATCTTATCTGAAGATTCCTGGTTCTGTAGAGGATGAAATGTTCATTTTCCTGTCATCGCTCAAAGCAATAGATAGTTTTATCTAATTTTCTAATCTGTCTGAACAGAGCAGTTTTGAGGCTACAAACATTATTTAAGGATGTGCTTTCTTGTGTTTCTGAAGCCATCATCAAGGTCTATTCCTCAAGCAGGCTTCTTTTCTATAGTTCTACTTTTGATCCTGTTTTATGACTGATGGGTTTTGTAGCAAGTTTTAGTGAGTTTTTAGTTCAAGTTCAATAAAATACTAAAAACAAAAGTCAGGCTTCTAGCCCACCCACTCTTCCTACCACAGTGTCCGTGACACACCTTTTGGGCCTGCTGTCATATCAAATGCCACCAGAACACGTGCTGGGTCTTGTGGAGTAGCACAAGGTCCTGGTTAAACAGGGGTCAGAAGGGAGTTGTCCTGACCTTGGCATGTGGCTTAAAATCTGGGTTGTAAGATTGCAAGCCTGACAGGGTGGAAGCACAGTAAAACACAAATATACTGATCTACAGTTCTTAAAAAAAAATAACAAAAAAATTATGTTATCCAGGACTTCAAAATTCTGAAGACTTTGCAGTGGATAAGGCTGCTAGATAAGGAGAGGAGTGGGGTTAGTGTAGTATCCAAGACTTTCCCTGTGTGAGGTGCTGGGCACCCTCCTCCAGTCTGCATTCAGGCCAGGGAAGAGGCTGGAATTGCCTTCTCATATCCCATTAAAGAAAAGAATGGATGCGATACTGCTGCATCACCACCACTTCCTTTCTGCCCAGACCACAGATCACTACATGATACAACAGCAAGGTGAGTTTCTGAAGATGCCTCCCCTTCTCCTGGTGGAGGTGCTGCCTGCCCTGCACTGCCCTGGTGGTGTCTCAGGGGGCTGGAAGCTCTTCCAGAGTGTTAAAACAACGTTCCTTTCTCAGAGGCAGCAGCACAGTTGTGTCTACTGTCTGCTGACTGCAGTTGTAAGGTCTCCTTTTCTTCAGTGAATATCCCCATGTTTGTATTTTAGGCAGCAGGGCAACCATCTTAAAGCCAATATTGACCTCAGCAGAGTGAACTGTCGTGTTTTGTTTTCATGCTTCATTCAGTGCTGAGCAGGCACGTGCTGATGCAGTGATGGGAAGGGCATTGGGCTGACCGTCCCCTCCCTGCTGTGTCTCATCTTCACTACGTGCTGTGGGCTCACTTCCAGTCTCCAGAGAGCATTCCCAGTTGTCTGGTTGTCTGTGTAACCCCCCAGGACTGCCAGCACAGGTGGGGTGGTCCTGGCTGAGCTCAGCCTCTTCAGCAGGCAGGTCAGCTTGGGGGCTGCCAGCTTAGGAGGGCCACTCTGCACAGTACAGTGTGTAAGGAATCACCTGAACACTGAATAGACTGTTCTGTCAAATAAGTTTCTTGGTGCCTCAGGACAACTCTTCATCCTCTTCACCTTCCTTCCATTCCAACTCCATGGCTCAGGCTCATTCCTGGGTCCGTGTGCTTTACCGTCAGACCCACACTGAGGCTCTTTGTTGGCTTGGCACCAAAGAACATTCTGTAGATGAAGCATTTTGATTTTGTACAAGTTTTATTGGGCTGCCAGGATATGAGTTTCAGCAGCCTGAGGGCTCTTGAGTGAAGTAAAGTCTATTTGCACACTAACCTTTGAATATCTCAGATTCACATGCGTGATAATTTGTTTGAATAAAAAATTGGATATAAAAATGGAATTAAACCTTTATGATGACCTTTAGAGTAATTTGGACACATTCTCATCTTGGCTTGCTATTTACAACCAATGCAGTTACTGATCCATGGTGTGGGTAATGAAACTTTATCTGAAACTGTTTTAATATTTGTGTTGTGCTGTAAATGAGAAAATGCTTTTTCTTGTTAGTATTTGAATTCAATTTCTGTGGGGTTTTTTGTATGTTTTCAGTGTCATTTATAAGCATAAAGAGCTTGGATGTGTTCATTCTTCTATTTCCAATTTTGGACTCCATTTAGATTTCATCTTTGGATTTACCTCTGGCTGTGCTCCCTCCCAGGAGGAGGGGGATCTTGACATTTTGGTTATTAAGGTTTTTTACTCTTCAATTTTTTAAAAAAATAATTACTTGTGCATATATGATTGACTGTGCATATTGTGTGAAATGAAGTCCTTGATGTTTTTCATCCCACTTCGTTTTGAGGCCCATTCGATGTTGTTGGGTTGAACTGTATTAATTAAAGACTGGCTTTACATGTGATGCTTTAGAAGTGGCAATTGTAGAGAAGTAACATGAACACTGTTTGCAGTGGAAAATCATGTGATAACTTCAGCTGTGTGGTTTTTAACCAGATTTGATTCAAGTTGGCCTGTCTTAATGGTACTTTTTTAAAAAAAACAAAACCCGAAATGCCTCAACTTTGTAACAGAGAATAACTCTCAGAATTTATTTCAAAAATATTTGGAATTAGGACAGTGTGCAGTCAACACAAAATTTTAGGTCAAATTCAAATGTATGGGAGGGTCAGGACCAAACCATCCCTGGAAGAATTAAAAAAAGGTGGGAGAGTCACTTGTTCTGCTTAAAATCTTTTTTGAAGATATAAGTGATAATTCTGTTGTACACTGGCAAATCTGAACCTGTATAATCTGTTGACCAGAAAGAGTGTGCCTTGTGATTTCATTTCATTTACACAAGGAGATTTCCACATGCAACATCTTTGCTCTCAAGGTCCAAGCGCTGACCTTGTGCCATCTGTTGAATAGCTGTGAAAATACATGTTGTGTGATGTGGACACTAGTGCTTATAAGCTGAGGAACAGAATTCATCCAGACTCTATGTATATATCTTTGGCTGGTGCCAGGGAGGATTAAAAAAAACCCCAAAAGCCCTCTTCCTATTTTTTCGTGGAAAATGAAATCTTTTCCAATCAGCATTCCTGACGTGTGGCATTCCTTTCCAAAAGAATCCATTCAGTACATCGGAGGGGCTCTGGGAGCTCCCTGCTGTCCCTGTGTGGGATTAGAGTGTGTCTATTTGCAATTCATCAACTTGATTCAAATCAGAGCCAGACTGAATCTTAACTCTGTGAACGTTCTTGAACATCTCTGAATAAATGGATCTGGTTTACCCCGCAACAGAACCAGAGTGCTTTGTCGTTACATCTCCAGTCGAAAGCCTCTTATTGATAATGTTAGAATTCCAGATTAATAAAGCTAAAAATCCCACCTAGGTCAGCACTAGCAGCCCTTTGGGGTTTGTTGCACTTTGTTTGTTGCACTTTCAAATCAAAACGCTGCTGTTGGGGTATCAAAAGATGTGTGCTCAGTGCCTTGTTACTGAGAAAATCCAGCCCAAAACATCTATATCGATGCACATGTGGGAGTTCAAATGCACATGTCAGTGTCTCAAACTGGATAGTTTCTCACTTTAGGCAGCAGAATTTCCTGATGAAAAATAGTATTTACTAAGTACTTTCCCAGTCGCTTATTAAATCCATATTGAATATGTTTGCCTGCGGAATAAAATGATTTTGGCTATACTGCATAACAATGAGCTATTCTAAAAAACTTTGAAGGAAAAGAAAAAAAGAAAAGCTACTTTTAATAAAAGAAGCCAGATGCTGACTTCATGTATTCTGTGGAAAGAAGACCCATGTAAATTCCATCCTCCTCGTTGATTCCCCTTAGTGAAATTATATCTAGTGTTTTGATCCAGTGCAATTTTTAATGCATGAACATCTCTTGGCTCAAGAGGCTCCTTACTGTTTCCAGACCAATAAATCTCTGACTCTGCTGCACTAGGTTGGTTTTAGTGTTTTCGGCAGTGCGTTAACTCATGTTGCCTATTGATGATTTCTTTGGGTCTTTTAGTACGTTCTGACATTCTGCCCATTCAGTACATCTCATAAAAGGAAGAAACGTCCTCTTTTGTTTTCATAAATTTTGAAGTGTATTTTTAACTGTTTAAGTCCTAGAGAAAAAAAAAGTCTAACAATAAGATAATTATTACAGTACTATTAAGCTCCAGAGCTTTGAATACAGATATGACAAGCATGTGTTATGGCCTTGATTTAAGTCTGTCATCAGAGACCATGTACTGTAGTTGTGGACTCTGATTCTGCAAACACACGGTGCTCTTGAAGGCAAAGTTAAGAGCATACAGGCAAGACCTCAAGAACAGGATTTAGCAACATGTCTGTCTCTGTTGTCTGCTCAAGTCCCAGTTTTCAGTCAAAACTTGTTCTTTGGACTGGATGCAGTTATTGGTTGGCAGTGTCAGGTTTCACATCTCTTTTTCTATAGGGTGTCTTGAAATAAAGGCGGCAAGGTCACTGAAGGAATGCTCAGAGAGAAACCCACTCAGAAATGCTCAGTGTGATGTTTTTGGAACTTTACCTCTCCCAGGTTTTCCCTGTGCCATGTCAGCAGCGTGCACCTTCAGTGTGGGTCTTCCAGGTCACATCCCATGGGAGTGATAAGCTGAGCTTCGCAGCAGCGGGGAAGTTTTTGGCCGTGTGTTCTCAATTGTGTGTGCAGAGGCTGGAGAGGGCTGGGAGTGTGGCTGGAATCACACGGAGCAACCCACATTTGCTGCGTTTGCGAGTGGCTGTTCACAGCAACAGGGTGGGATAGTGGCTTTTGGGGCAGAGGAGGGATTGCCCGACACTTGGAGTCTGCAGGGATCAAAGGAGGAAATCCCAAATCTCCCCAGTGAAGCCTTAGATAAAATAGGTGAAATGATATTCCTGAAGGTGAATACCGTAGGTGAGATCTTTTAACAGAGGAAAAAGTTGCTGAGCAAAGAGGGGCTTGGACTCTGTGGGAATTGAAGGCACTTTAGTATGTAGAAGATGGGAAGGATTTTTCCATTGCAGATGTAGAGGATTGTGGAGCAAAAAAAGAAAAGCTGGAGAGATTCAATATGTGTGTTAATGATGTCCCTGAAGAGGAAATCGGCAGTAATCCTGTTCTCCTCATTCTGAAACTGCTTATTCAAGAGTTGGAGCTTCTTGACAGGGATATTTCGGAGGGAAGGTGCTGACTTCTGAAGTAGGGGGTTTTGATAGGAGTCTGAAGGATTTAAGCTCTTCATTTTTTATAGAAACAGTTCAAGTAGTACTCTCATAGCCTGATGAATACTCCACCTTGATTTCAAGTGAGATAATTTAAGTTCATCCTTAAAAGATCAGCTCTGTGTGTCTGGTGGAGAGGATATTGCCAGGATGTGTCAGTGTTTGTGGCTGGCAATGCAGTGCAGCCCAGGGGTGACAGACAGGCTAATCCATCACACCCAAGATGTCCTGAACAGTCAGCCCTGGTTCCCTGAACTAGGGTTTTCTAAGGAATCATTGTCACTAGAAAATTTTTGCTTGACTTTGATTTGCCTACTGATGGTGTCAGAAAGTCCGGGCTGCAGTACTGTTTTCTGTGCATCTTGCTTTTTCACTTTCCTTTCAGGAGGGCTCAGTGCTTCCTACACAGGAAATCAAGTGCTCGTACTGATCTCATGACTCGAAAATGAGGGACAATCCATATTGGAAAATGGGGATTTTTAAAATTCATGCATATAATAGAAGTTATCTTGTGGCAGTAAATGCCACAAGCTACCAGTATGACCAAGTGTGTGTGATGGTTCAAGGATTATGTGTATTCTGTATATCTTGCAGAGCATGATTTATAATGGACAGTACTTCTTTTGAAGAGAGTTCATTTTTCAGTAGGATTTCTCTTGTTTTTCTCAAACTCAGACCACGTGCAGTGGTTCCAAATGGACCAGCACTTCCCTGCACCGTGACCATTTTGCCTGCTCTCAGCCTCCCGTATTTCTGTTTTAATAGCCTATAGAAATCAAACTGTTCTTCACTTTACAGATCATTTACTTTCTGCAGTGAATCACTCAAAGCAGCAAAACTGAAAAGTAATGAGCCATTCAGGTGATTTTTACTGAAATTAAGACTTCAACACTGTGATGTTAGTTCCTTGTGGTGGCAAGTTGAATACTTTTCTGATAAGAACAATAATCTGAAGAATGGAGTGTCCAGAGAAGGGGAAGGGTCTGGAGCACCAGTCCGATGAGGAGCAGTGGCTGGGGGGGCTTGGTCTGGGGAAAAGGAGGCTTGGGGGGACCTTATCACTCTCTCCAACCAACCTGAAAGGATGGTGTGGCCAGGTGGGGGTCGGTCTGTTCTCCCAAGTAACGGCACAAGAGTGAACAGCCTCAGGTCACACCAGGGGAGTTTTAAACTGGACGTGAGGAAAAATTTCTCCACTGAAAGGATGGTCAGGCTTTGGAACAGGTTGCAGTCATCGTCCCTGGAGGGATTTAAAGGACGAGTTGATGAGGTGCTGGGGGATCTGGCTTAGTGGTGGATTCGGCAGTGCTGGGGAACAGTTGAACTCGGTGGTCTTGGAGGTCGTCTCGAACCTAAAGAATTCCCTGTTTCCAGGGCATTAAAGAAAAAGCTGAAAGCTTTAGGTACACTTGCGGTTGCTAAAGCAATGCATGACCCTTCTTCACAGCAGGAGGATGTGGCTGGCTCCCTGAAGGACAAGGAGGGAACTCCCTCAGCAGCATTTTTTTGCTAAGCTTTGAACATTTTGGAAGACCAAGCTGGACCTTTGCCCTTAGATAATTATGGGCTAGCAAATACATTTGAAGAAATTAATGAAGACAGTGATGAAAATAACTTCTGGATCTTCCCTCTTCATATGAAAGCAGGATTTGTATAATGAGCAAAAGCATCCAATACTAGAGATAGTTGGCTGTTTTATATTGCACATTTGGAAAGCTGTTGTTAAGAATCATGTCTTGTGACTGAGCCCCTTACAGAGCTGATCTAGTGCAGAGATTTGACAGGGAAGGTCTGTCCTGTGTGGTAATTCTGGTAGCCTTTAAAGGATAAGTAGGATTTTTTATGTAAATAAATATATATCTAAAGGAAAAGATAAAAATGGCTGTAGATAGATACAGAGCTGACCCATCACTAATGAAGTTCATGTTGTGTTTTCTGCCTGGTTCACTCATACAGAGCCTGCTATCCCCCTGCCTTGGACAGCGTGCTATCATATTAACCAGAAATTTCAAACCCAGGGGATAAAGCCTAAGACAGAAGATTGACTTGGTAATTATGCAGTTGGAACTCTGCGTTGCTCCACAGAGCTGGAATTTGAGAGAGCATTCATGTTATACTGCAGGCATCAGGGCTGGAACTGCACTGAGGAAAAGGATGAAAGTTCACATTTTCATTTGTCAGTAGGGTGGACTTTCAAGCAATTTGTCCTTCACAAGACATGTCCTAGTCAAAAGAACCGACAGTGTTCTATAATTTCAGACAAGGAAGTGAGTTTTGCTAGGAGAGCAGTTCAGAGTATGTTGAGTGTCTGATACCAAGTCCTTCATTTTTGTCATAATAGTATAAGGGAGTTTTAAGTAATAGGAATAAGCAGTGGTGTGTTTTTTTTTTTTTCCCTTTTTTTTTAATGCATAGGGTTTCATGTGTGCAGTTATTCCAAAGTCATATTGCAGTGGGTAATGTATGGAAAATGTTCTTTTCCTTTATGAAAGAGATTATTTGACTGCTGGGGATGTGTCTTAGTGACTAGAAGTCTGTTCCTTTCTGTGATCTGACCTGTATGGCTGTGACTTGGAGAAGTTGTAATAAGACTCCTGTAGTTGAATTAAAGGCAAACTTTCATAACGTGGTTTAAGTCCTGGAAAGAGAAAGGCTTTTTCCTGCAGCATTTTTGGCTTTATTTGTTCCCCCGGTTGGCTTTCCAAACCCCAATTTTGTATTTGTGGAATTGTGAAGAGCATTCTTTGTTCTTAATTTAGTCTGTCTTGACATCAACTACAGTTCAGTCCTAGGAGGATAACATTCCCTGAAGACCAAAAAGGTGTACAGTGAAAATAGATCATCTCTTTCATTGTGAGGAAGAGGAAATCCCTAGACATAGAAACATGGGGAATGAGTATTTTTCTAGTCAGTAAGAGGATCGGTAATTAAATTGTATATTTCTTAAACATGGTACTTTGAAGTAAGTGAAATTTAACCATGCCTGAGTATTCAAACTCAGTGAATTCAGTGACATAAATGTAATATTTGAGTGTTTGTGGCATTTGGGTCTTTTGATAGCCATCTTCAGAAAGTCTGAAATTGTAATAAGATATAATATGTTCCCATACTCACCATTTGCTATTAAATGTTCATTTAGTATTGTTGATACTTGTGACCAAAGAGCAAACTTTTTTGTTGGAATATCATTTATTTGGGAGAAAAGTGGCTTTTGTGTTAAGCTGGGGTTTGCTCCCCGGTGAGTGATACATGAAATGTGCACAGGTTTTGAAAAATCTGTCAAAGCAATCTGGTTTCTTTCAGATGCAAACAGAAACAAATGTGTAAAAGCCAGATCTTATATGTTTTTTATAAATTTTTTCTAGCTTTGGTAAAGCAGCTTTAATTTATTGGATAGAGTGCAGGTCTCAGAGTTTGCAATGAAGTTGACATATTGATAATAGTGTTTGAAAACAGAGCAGGAGGTGGCCACTTAGCACTGCCCTTTTAGGAAACAGGAGCACCACCCTGGAGGCAGGTATAGTCAGTATCTCTGTATGCTTTAAAGGACTCATCCTGGGGTGATTTTGTGATTGCTGGAGACGTAATTAATGAAGAGTTCCAGCTTATTTTTACAGAGTATCTTTCATGTGCAGGAAGCAGAGATGCTGAAATGTTGTGTTTTCTCCTGTTACAGTAACTTAGACCCTGCTGTTGTCTGCTCTTGCTGTGTGTGATGTGCATGCACTGTGTGTAGATCTGTTGGTCTCTGCTGAGCTCCCGGTAAAGAATGGGAACAAATATTTTCAGAATCAGGGTTGTATTTGCAAAGGTAATGCAGAGAATGAAATAGCACAAGGGTTAAAGAAATTACAGTGAAATATGGATGCCATGGCCAGCAGCCAGTCCTTTTATAGTCTGAGTCACACTGACTTCTTCGAAATGATCTGCAGTTGGCTGATGGCTTAACCCCTCTTCTTTTGCAAGATAAATTACTTTCTTCTAGGAAGCATAGGTGCCTCTTGATACCCTTCAGTTATTAAAGAAAACATCGATATGACATCACACTGCATGGTACTTAGACATACTAACATTTATTCCAGCTTTCTGATATAAATACTCTGTGTTGTCAGTTTAAGAGCTGTGGATCTGTTTTGTTCTGTCGAACAAGTTGCAAAAAACCCTGGGCTAGTTTAGCTTAGGATAAGGTTGAGGGTGAGTAATTTTGTCTTGGTATTTATTGAAAATGTGACTGACATTTTTATAATTGACACATGCAAGTGTTTGATATTGTTCAGGTGATACAAGTGCAGACCAAACCACAGAAAACCAAACTTGTTCTGTACCCATGCGGAGATGATACAGTGCTTGATTTATTATTGGTAAAGTATTCATGTTGAAATTTTTTTGAAATGTCTTTTTATACTTCTGTTTATGACTGTTTAGGTGTGACACAGAGGGGTAGGTGTACATACAGGATGTGCACGTCAGCCTGGGAGTCAGGAATTTACTGTGCTTGGCAGTGTGAGACATGTCACTAGTACTGTTTAAAATGTTAACCTGAGATGTTTTGTTTTTCCTGTACAAATACAGACCAGATAAACAGCAACTGGAGGGTTTTACCATGTTAGGATGACTTGGAAGGCTTTGTGACATGGTGATGGTTTGGGACACTTACTTTTGGGAAAATCTCCACAGCTCAGGAATCCTAAGTGTGGTAGAGCTTTGTTTTAACTCTTTAAAAGCCACAAATCTAAACAACCAAAGAAATAAGTACTTCAAGTCAGTAGAGTCTCCTGGCTTAACCTGTGCTCAGTGTGTGCCCAGAAGGGGATGGACTGAACATGATGTGTTAAACCAGGGTCCTGCAGCCCTGGTGTGAGGGAATATTTGTGGCAGTTCCAGTGGAAATGTGTGTAAGGAGCGAGTAAAGCAAGAGCAAAGTGCCATTCCTTGGGTCTGCAGCTGCCACAGAATGCAGCAGGATTAGTGATGTTTGGGTTGGGTGAGCAGGGTTGGGCCATAGCAGAGGGGACACAGTGCAGGTGTGATCACATGGGATGCTGGCAGGGTCTGCATTGGTGCTCCTCCTCCGAATTCTGAATTATCCTTTTTTTTCAGCCCTGACTTTGGTTATATGGCTGATGGCAACAAGAGAGGTGTTAGCATCTGGTGCTGGCGAGGGGAGGATGTCTAGTAAAAGAAATCATTGCATTAATATGAATGAATACCTGTGTGGTTTGAACCACATATTCTTGGTCTTTTTTCTTCTTTATGGACTCAGTACACTACTCCCTATTACTCTGCTCAGAAACAGCACTTGAAGGAATCCTGAAACAGGTATCACAGGCCTGCACACAGCAGGTGTATAATAAATGGAATAAGTCACACATATTTTCTAAGGCAAGCTTAAATCCTACAATGAATACTGGTACTGGGAAAGAACCCAGGCTTTTGGGGCTGTAATAATAACCCTTCACTTGCCATGTGCCTCTCAAAGGATTGCATTGTAGGAAATGTTGCAAGAACTCCCAACTAGAAATCATGACATATTTTAAATGGGTTTATTAGCCCAGGATGCATTTCCCTTATGGAAATGGGGCATGAATACAGATATGAAACTGGGGTCAGAAAAGGAGGAAAAAAATAAAAAAGGGGACAAGTGTACACCTGAATCAGTGTAGAGATAGGAACTGGTGCATGGGAATGTTCAACTGGAGGCTGTCTGCAGGTGTGCAGTGACGCACCAACAATTTGTCCTTTGTCCCTCATCCCTCCTGGTCATTGTCACACAATCTCCTCTTTCCTGTGGTGGTGGCAGCAGGACCCCACCCCTACACTTCCTTAAAATAGCAGACTTAAAATTTTGAAGGAATTTTTGGGAAGTCATCAAGGAACTAGGTGAGTATGAAGACATTGTCAGTGAGACAAAGGAATTGCTTCAGGCAGGAAGTTATAGGGGTACTTTTAAGAAAAGGCTGCAAGACAAAGGAATCAAGATGTCTTAGTCAAAATCACTTTTGCTAAATACTGCAGGGCTTGGTGACAAGTATGAATTCTGATTAAAGTAGCTACTATTGAAATGAATTCCAACTTTTGTAATACAAAGATAGCTTTAGAGAAAACTATGGAGAGCCTTGGATTTAATCTCTAGTAATTCTCTGAATAAAATGTGGTTTATGTAGGGTAATGCACTCAGGTAAAGTATCTAAACAATCCTGAGAGGCCTAAATTTTTATTCATATTGAATTGTGTGCAGAAGTTTTGTATAAACAAATGTATTCCCCAAATGTCTATTATGTATCTAGAAATGACATAGGCTAAAAGCAATGACAGAAGATTCCCAGGGTCCTGAAAGACCAACATAATTCAGCATGCGCTTAATTTAAAGAGTATTTCCATTGGTTTCCAAGAGGTCATCTGCATTGTCAAAATTAAGTACAAGCTTTAAGAATTTGACCCAAGCTAAAGCAAAAATTAAGAGAAATCAGTATGTCCTGGTGCAGTTCATTACTCTGCAAACTTGGTTTCTTTTTCCTTTAAATTATGCATTGCAAGTTGTATGTGCAGCTTATTTTAGGGAAACATAAGTACTTACAGTAGCTCAATAGGGGATAGTTCTGTACATATGGGTTTGATAAATGGGCATGAATTAACAAACATTCATTCTGAGGTATCTGTTCTTCATAATATTTTTCCATGAGAATTAGACCATAATATGACTGAAGTTCAAACATTCAAGGGATTCCCAGAAAAACAAACATTAATTCCTCTTCCAAATCTTCTCATCGCAGTGTTGTTTTCCAACTCTGTGTTGTGTTCCAGCACAGCAGATGTTTAACAAAGGGACTGAAAGTCTTATTCTTCACTAGTGATACTTTGCAAACAACAAAGTCCCTTTACAAGATGTTGTCTTAAACCATATAATTGAGTACAAATCAGCAAACAAGAGAATGCATCTGGTATCCAGGATTTCTCTTTTTTTGGGTAAGACTCAACCTTTTCAGAAAGACTCCTGCAGATGTATTCCATACATTTAATGGTATTTGAGTGAATTTCAGGTGACGGGAGGCCTGAAAGCCGTGATTTCAGGCTGTAGTTCCTTTCTCGTTGAGCCTGTGGTATCCTCCAGGGGAGCACTGTTTGCCTCATATCCCCCTGCCCTGTGTTGCCTCCTCTGTTACCTTGCACAGGTGTTAGTGCACTTGTGTTGGGACTTCTCACTAACCTGGCAGGACAAGTAGTTCTCCTTCAGCTGCACCAGGACCTGGCTAGGTGTCTTAGTTAAAGGGGCTGGGACCAGTTTATCACTAGGTGGGTGCAACCAAAACTGTGTGTTCTACACCCTCTGTGTCATTTCTGATGGGCTGTTAATAATGGATTGTTTGCAGCAGCTGCCCAGGGCACACCTGACACCTCAGGCTACAAGCTGGGTGTTAAAGAGCCCTGTGAGACAGGAGAGTGTTTCTGTCTTCCCACCAATGACTCAGCTGTGATAACTCCCCTCTGGGGAGGCATCAGCACCTTCACACCCAACCTCAGGGGTCATGTCTGCTAATGGACAATTAGGGACTGGCATATAGGCAGCTGCAATGACCCAGCCCATCAAAGATTCCAAAAAATATCCCATGACTCAGAGAGTTAAATCACCCATTGTGAAACTTCTCGCCCCGGGGGATATACTGGGCTGTCCTACCTGAACCTGAGCATATATCATCTTGGGGTTTAGGACTTCTGGTGCCACTCAGATCCAGATGAGGACCAGAACCATAACAGGACTGTGACTGTCACTCTCAACAAGACTGTAGTCCTTATTTTGACAGAACTGTGACCATCATCCTCAGCAACAGGTTTCTTTTCCTTCGCACTTGGGGGGACCACGTGGCGCTCAGCACAGGGGGTAACAAACACCATTCTGTTCATGCCATAGGGTGCTGGGTTATACATCTGGGGTTTTTTTTGTTGTTAAAACCAGTTTTTCTCTGTATCATTATATTTATTGTAATCTTTTCAGTAAATTCAATCTCTGATTTGTAATCTCTTGAGCTGGGTTCCTTTCTCCCATGGGTTTGCCTTTAAACCTGCCCAGTAGGGTTTGCTGTGGCCTTGGACTCCTCACAGGCAAGCACAGCAGGATCGTGGAGCCCTGGTGTGGATGTGCAGGGCACTGAGAGTCCCTTGCCAGGACCTTACTCAGCTCCAAGCATGTGGAATTATCATCAATATGACAAGTGTCCCCTCAGAAGGCTGAGATACCATGGCTGGTGTATCTTGAGTTCACACTACACCGTGCTGTGTGCTAAATTCTGTCTCCAAAATCTGCTGAGGTGAAACAGTTTTAACCAGTTTCTCTAATTACTTTTCTAACATCCAGTTGAGTTCCAGATTTGACCTACGTGAGCTTTTCTAAGAAGCTTTGCGCTCATAAAATCTTCGTGTCTCTAATAAAAGGCAAGCCAGGAGCCTCATTAACATTATTGCCATGACCATGAGGCAGATTCTCATGCAAAGCTCACATCCAATAGCCCACACTTAGTTTGGAGCCAGGATTCTTTCCTGGAATACTCAACATGATCACGAAAGGCAGGATACACCAAGAAGGCTGGTAGGATTGGCAGTCTGCAGTCTTCAGGAATTTCCTGAATCAATACAATCGTTATGAAAATTTGTCTTAGATGTCAAAACTCACCTTGAAAATGCACTTTTGTTTCAACTGTGACAGTTTAATCTAAAAATATGTTCAGTGACGTTTTCCTCAGTGTTTATAAAATACAATTTTTTTGAGATAATAGTGAAGTTATTATTATTATTAAAAGCACAAGATTAAATGTCACTTTAATGCCTGTAGTTTTATCCCAGTTACTATGTATTCATAGGAAACATACACACTTCTGTATGTGGAGGTGAGCAAAATATGTGCTTTTTAACACATCTAGGATCAGGGCCTCAGTTCTGAATATTGTCATCTTTGATTATTTCAGGTAGTAAAAGAATAAGTTTATAACCCAGACAGGACAGATTATTAAAAACACATGTATTTTAGGTTGTGAGAACATCCACTGAGGATGTAATGGAGAGAAGAAAGGTCAGTGACACTGTGCCTGCGGTTCAGAGATCTCTCAGCTTGTACTGACCTGTACAGCACAGTAACAAAATAAATGCAGCTGTATTGCTTCCAGACATGAACTGTCTCGTGTAGAGTTAACTTGGGTATCATTCTACTCCTGTCACGAGGGAGCTGCAACCTTGAAAAGCCACCAAAGGATCACTGAAGACTAATTATTTTTTTTCCCCTCTGTAGAGGCCTAAAAGCTTTATAGAGGTACCTCATCATCAGCAACAGGATGAAATATGTGTTAGTTCTTTGTAACAGTTGAACTTGATTTGCCAGCCCATCAGTTTTCTAATTAGTTTTTTGCAAAACGTCAAAATAATTTAAAGCAATAACTTAAAGTTATTTAAGTATCAGTTGATTGAATTCAGCATTTTAAGTCACTTGATATTAAGTGTTCTATTGAGACGAGGGCACGCAGGCACTTGAGCTGCAGCACTTGGTTTACAGAGTGCCTCGATTCACAAAAAGTGGGTTCCATTTTCCTTCCAAGCAGCCTGCAGAGCCTGGGATGCTGCACAGGGGTGGAGTGGGATGGGAACCTGCCCCTGGATGGAGCAGGAACTGTGGAGCTGTAGCTTCAGCTGAAGTCATCAGGACAGGCTGTTATGCAGGACCATCATTGTTTCTTTCATCAGGAATGTTTTTAAGTCATGGCTTGTACATACCTTTTGTGGGCCAAGTGCCTAAATTCTTTCAGTTTTGTGACTGTGCTGACAAGAATTTAGTTCATTTCAGGCCTTTGCTTTTTGCAGTGGATGTCTGCCAAGGTTATGTTGTGTATACTTGGATTAAATTTAGTGCTGTCTTCCTTATTTTACCCCCTAGTAAGAAAACGTGCTCTGGTTTTGGCAGCTCTTACTATCCTGTGTTTTGCTCGTCTTCTCTTCCTTTCTACTTCCATATCTCTGTGAATCTCCTTTGCTGTTTTCCCTCTTGTTTCTGTCCATGTGACAACTCCAGCTCAGCCTGTGCAGCATCAGCCTCCAGTCCTGTGTGTTCTGTTAATGGGCTCGATGCTCCAGCACTGTCATGGGGTTCAGCCCTGCTGCTGCACACTATGGGAAGGAGCATAAAATCCATGTCTTCAAGCCTCTGTGTCAGGCTGTGTGTGCATGTGGTAGGTGTGTGCTCTTCACAGTGTTTGCAAGGTTGTTCTTTATTGCCATGAAGGCTGGGAATGATGTAGAAATGCTTAGGTACTGGAAAATTAGGATCAGGGCACGTCACCTTTATTCATAGGAAGCGTATTCTTCTGAGAATTAAGTTAAGCAAACAGAGATTTTGGTGAATTGTCAAAATCAGCTGAGATCATTGTGGAATTAGTGTTTTTAATTTATGCATGTCTTATTTCTATTCAAGTATTATTTGGGGTGAAGTCTTTGCCTCAAACCTACTTGACATACCCTGTGAAGTTGGTAGATGCTTTGAGCCTCCTTCCAAACACCCGTCAGCAGAGCTGCATGTCCTGGTAACACTCCTGCCTGCAAACTGAACAGCGTCTCATTTTACTGGTTTTCAGTTCAAATAAATATTGGATATTAGGAGTGCACTAAGTGGTCCTGCAGGGTCCTGTGCCTCGTGTCACGTTGTCAAATATGATAATGTGTTTATGATGAGCAGTGTGTCACAATGGGAAAAGATCACGTAAGTGCTCACAGGGATGAGATCAGCACGACACGGGTTTATAGCCCACAAAGACATGCTTTCAAACAGACCATCTGCTGTATTTCCTAAGTTGTGGGTTTTGGCAGTGTCCTGACATTGGGGGGGATGCAGGACACCGGGGCATGATGATGACAACAATAAAGCCAAGACACAGTGCATAGTGAGGGAAACAATGCTGAATGCAGTAATTGTTGCTCCTGACTCAGCAGTGAGGTTGCAGATGAGCAGAGTGAGTCACGTCCAGGGTTGCAGGAGGAGGTGGTGGGCGAGGGGGAGACTGGTAAATGGTCCCCACAAAATATCCAGTTGTTCCATGCCAGCCCAGTGAAGTGTCTGGCCAAAGCCACCCCCTCGTCAGTGCTGCCATGCAGATCTGCTGCCACCGAGACACCTTTCTGTGGATCATAATCTCATCGTCTTTGCCCAGGATGCAGCTGAATTAATTGTGCATTATCGATGTAATTAGCTTAATGAGGCATATGGTTTTGTTTATGTCATAGTTCAGAAATGGTACAAATGAAAAAATATTTTTAAACTGGGCATGCTTCCAAATATATTTTAACTGTCTCATCTTTCAAAATCTCCACTTCGTCCGTCTAAGAACTACTATTTTTCTGTTTTTAAAACTTTCATTTACAACCTGCCTTAAGTGTGTGCTACATTGGAGTCTTTATTACTACTAATGTTGATCTTTCACTGTGAACCCTTAGAAAATCCAAGCTGCATTTTAGCCCTTTTTCAAGCTATCAACATGCAACTCTCTAGACACTTGTGAATGAAACATTTTTATTAAGTAACTTACAAGAAGAGTTGTTAAAACCTTCTAGGTCACTTGTTAAAGATTTGCTGTGCTTGTCGTTGGTCATGGAAGAGAGAGATACGATGCTGAGAAATGCTGGAAGAGGAAATTAAAAGTTTATTGTTATGTGGATCTGTTGGAAATGGGTCATGCAGAGGTCTGAGATCTCTTTGGAATGACTTTGTGAGGCATTCTGACCAAGGTGATTTTTTTCTTTTTAATGCAATGAATGCTGCTTTCAGTTTGTCTCCCCATTAAGGAGTTTATTATCTACAGTAGAGACAGATAGACTGTATTAACACAATAATGAGATTGTCCAGATAAAATCTGATAAATTTAAGAAAAACAAAGAGTAATGGGTTCCCAGAACATTAATTTGTCAGTATTTCACATCATCTGAACTGTGTTTTATCAGCTTTACAACATGAACAGGAATATGTCATGCTCTGCCTCAGATCTTTACATTCCTGGTGCTTCCCTGGGGCTGGATGGATCCACATAGCCCTAATCTCAACGCTGTTTGAATGTGCTTCTCTGGCACAGTCAAACTATTTAGGTGTTCATTTTTCATACTGGAGTGGGATTGATCCTTCAGGGCTCAATTTTGGGAGATCTGCCAGATCCACTGTCACGAAACAGATGATTAATCTAAGAAAGGAACTAGCCAAAGAAATGAACTCTCCTCTACAGCAGGGTTTTTGTTAAGGTGCAACTGGCCTTACAAAGGACTCCTGGCCCCAAAGTGTGCGTGTTTATAGTCCGGTCCCAAGGGGCTGGGGAGGGGGCTGGCACCAGCTGGGGTGGCTGCAGGGCTGATGTCCCTGCAGTGGCATCCCTGCTGGGGGCAGGATGAGGGGCTGCCTCATCCAGGGCTGGGCACTTTGGGGTTGAGGAGGCTGTACGGTCCTGGAGTTTGAGTACACAGTTCCAGCTGGATACTGGATTGCAGCTTTGGGAGTTTAGGATAGTTGACCCTCATTTAATGATGCTACCAGACAGCCAAGCAGTTGTCCTAATTGAGTCTGGCTCCCATTAGTTTACTGAGGACAAGATTTTGTGACAAGTAAAGTCTATATGGGATTAATTACGAAATGTGAAGTTTTTTAAAAAGGGCCTGAGAGAATCAAGTGCCTGATTCCATGAGTCAACTTTTAAATAATCCAAGCAGAAAAGCCTAGACAATTCTCTTTTCTTAAATTCTCTTAAAGACTTTGAATTCAGCCACAGTACAGCATCTGTTCAAAGGGCTTACAGCTCCTTTTGCTTGGCACTCACTTTACACACAACAAGGTCTTCAAGTTTGTTCTAGTCGAAACATCTAGTTTAATAGCAGGAAATAAAACTCCTTTGCCTTTTTATGCATTTGCACGACCAAAAGCAAGAGAAAAATGTGCCAGAGAATGAATAAATTGTGCCAAACCCCTTCCAGACAGGGAGAACAGAATTATAGGGTCAGGGTCAAATGTGCAATGACTCTCATTGCCACAGTGATAATGCAAGGTGAAAAAAAGAGGAAACAATCTAACTCCTAGGCTGAAAACAGGGAAGTTTATAGAGGGATTGGATTTAATGTACTTCATTAAGTGAGAGGAAGAAAGCAAGATACAAGTGTAAATAGTGAATTAAAATGAAAACTTATCAAATGCATTTAAAAGCTCCTGCAGCCCCCCATCCAGTGTTGCCAGCTAACTTGTGTTCAGAGTTTGCAGAGGCCATTTCAGTTCCTACAAAATTTGTGTCAGCTCAGTGAGTGTCAGTCGCTGATACTCACTGTGCTCCTGAGCTGGTTGTTGTGCTGTCGTGGACCCCAAAGATGCAGACAGACCAGATCAGGGACCATGGCAGTCCCTATTGCAGCTCAGTCAGCCTCCCCTGTGCAAGCTATTGCCATTTCCACCTCCACATAACAACTTTTGTGAATTTGTGACACATCTTCAGACAAAACAGAATGGACTTGGTTGAGGGAATTCACTCCAGGAGCCACCTGCAGTGTGTGTGGATTGCTTTGTTGTTGGGTTCTTCCTCCCAGTACTCATAAGCAGGTCAGCTGCAGATGGCAGGGAGGTCCTTTTCTTCTTCACAGGTTTTTTTGGGGTTAAAGACCTCCTGGAATTGGAGAAACCATATGGCTTGAGGAGTTGCCCAGCAATGCCAGTAGGTAATGTGAGGGTGTCCACGGTACAGTTTCAAAAGACTATTGCTGGGACAGATGATTAATTGTAGTTGATCCCCCTTTCTCAGGTATATTTTGATGCAAAATTCAAGGCAGCACACACTGCCAGGTCACTGCCACTGGAGTAGTTGTTGTTTTCCATAGTGACATTTTACCATTCGCCCATGGAGGACCAAAGAGGAAATGAGTGTTCTGTGCCAAAGAATTACCTTCTGTGAAACACTTTGTTTACTCACTGGATTGCTTTTTTCGGTTTCATAATAAAATTCTTAAACCTTTGGAAGCTTTAAAGTAATTTAATACAGATTGTAAAGGGAGAAAAAGAGGTGGAATGCTGAAATAAATATGGTGGTATAAGAACACTATATACATCCAATTGGATTAGTCCAACTAATTCAGTAGTGATTAGGAAAGATTATACATTTGTTTGGACCCATTCATGGATTAACCTGGCCAGTTGAGGTTGATCAAATTAGACATTGTTGTTCTAATTGGTCCTTTGGTCACATACATAACAGATGGCCAATATTCACCTTAATTAGAATATCACCTTTTAGTTACCATTTTAATGTATGGCAGCTGAGCTTCCTCTAACAGAAAACCATGAAAATCATAGAAGATGTGCATTTTTTAGATAACAATGAAATCTATATGTATTTCCATGTGAATTGAAGTTCTTTTTCTGAGATGCTTCAGTCCTTTTTCCTCCTTTCTTTTTCTTTCAAGGATGCTGAGAAGGCACCCTCACTCCCTGATTTCCTCTTGTGTGAAAAACATACCAGTTAAAGAAATCGTAATATTTCAGTTTAAAGCACCCGTACATCTCAGTACTTTTGGGCATTTTTCTCTAGCCTTTTGGGTAATAAGACTGTGGGTTTTTTTTTTTTTTTTTGACTGGTTAACCAGTCAAAATATTTAGTTTCTCTCAAAGTACCTTTAAAAATATGTTTCTATATGATTTAAACAGGTTAAGCCATTTAAAAGGCATGTTTTGTCTCTGACAAACCAATATGGTGAATAGGGGAAAGAGCATTTGATATGAATGTCCTTGGGAGTGCTGGTGGAATCACAGTTCTGCTTGCTTTGATGTTACTGTCTGCTTGTAGTTTTGCAAAGATAATTTCTCTGATGGGACCAGGAGTTGGACTCGATGATCTTGGTGGGTCCCTTTCAGCTCAGCATATTTTATAATTCTAATATTTTCATCATAGCCTAAAAACAAGTTAAAAAAAGTATTTATAGAAGTCCTGCGTTTACATGCCTATTCAACAGCAAGTAACTCCTAGTATTACCAATAAGCATTGTATGCATACAGGGCTCAGTTTTTATTTTCATGACAGTGAATTGACGTCCTGGGGCCAATTCTTTAAGTCATAACTTTGCTTTTACTCAATTGTTATTCACAAGAGCTTGACTAATTTCACTTGGGAATGAATGACTGGCTGTGCATTAAGTAAAAACTGGCTGAGCACCACTGGGATTAAACCACTGGGATTAGTAGGAGCTTGTAAATGGCAGTTGTGTCTCATTAACTTGATAATTTTTAAGCTTTTCTCACTCCTGACAATTCTCTACTGCAGGTGTAGGATTTTGAATAGTGAACTTGAAGGCATCTGATAATGGACTTTTTCTTATTTAAACTTTTGGACTCCTGGAACTGGTTCATCGATTCTCCTCTCTTGCCCTCCTTCCACTTTTCTTTGGCTCTGAAGAAGGTGTTGCTGTGGACAGATGTGTCTGGGGAATTTTCCTCAGTGCTGTTTTAGGAGGTAGAAATCACACCACATTCTTGGAACACGTTTTCTGTGCAGGAGAGATTTACCTTCCTCTCGTGTCTCAGATTTTCTACAAGAGAACAGGGGACAGGACGGGGACAGGATGGGGACAAGGGTTTAATACAGTGTTTGTTGCTGGTCTGATCTGACAGCTGCATCACTGGGGCCAGCCAGAGATCTTGGCTCACTTCTGGGCAAGATTTATTAGTCTGGGGCTTTGCTGGCTGTCTCCTGCATTGTGTGGAGTTTGCATGTGCCTTACCCTGTCTCCCATGGGTGTAGTTCCTGTCTCAGTGCCTCTTCTGTCCTAAATAAGCCAGTTTGGTTTAGGCTGATAGAAGCCTAAATTAGGCTGATCTCACTCAAGCAGGTGTATATTTCTGAGATTCAGGAGTGGTGGGGTGGGGTTACAACCTCAGATTCCTTAGTTTGTGGTTTGAATGGTCAGTGCTTTAAACCCCTCAGGTGGCACAAAGGGAGACAATTATTTTCACCAATGAGTTTCAACTTGTATATATAAATATATATGCTTTTCTGGCATCTGTCAGACTGACTTGGTGACTTGGAGCTTATAATTTAATTGTTTCTTGACTTCTACAAGAGAGATGCTTATTGAGAATGTCTTAGATTGTTCTTATTTGCAGGTGTAATTTGTGAAGCGTGGTGATTAAAGGTAGGTGAAGTAAAAGCAAACATCCCATGACCAGTGTGCACCATCCTGCCCGTGGCTGGTCTTTATGGAATAAAGAGAGAGGCTTGGAGCTTTGGGCAGGTGATGTGCAAGTTCCCCAGCTACAAGGGACTGGATCCACGTGCTGGCCACAGGCAGATGCTCCTCAGTGGTACCCCAGCAGGCAGTACCAGCCCTGTGCTTGGAAGGCATTTGTGCTGTTTGGATGGCAGGCTTTGTGTAGATGAAAGACATTTCCATAAATAGGAAAGTGTAGGAACAGTGATAAATTGTGTTAAGGTTTTTTTGTCAAAATATTTTTTCAGTGAACAGTGGCATTTGAATCAACATGTGAAAGTGTTGTTTTCTGCTGGAGATGTTTATAAACATAAGCGTTTGCAAAGGCAAAATAACTTCTGTTAAAAGCTTATGAAATACTTTGAGCTTTAATTGTAATTGAGGAGGCAGAACGTGTTAGTGAGAAATTAAAACAAGCAAACAAAACCCAGCACCAACACTCAGTTTTCTGAGGGGGAAAAAATTAAGAGGGTTTTTAAAAGTAGCTCAGCTTCACTTGGGAGTGGGGGCAGAGGAGCTGAAGCTTTTGTTGCTCCTGCTTCATCAGCTGAGGTGAAGTACTACATCTGTGTAGCGACTTTTGATTTCAATTTTTCATTTTCTGCTTTCCTTCCTACTTGCATCTCAAGTGCTGAAGAGGAAATTAAATCCTGAGATTGAAGTAATAACTGAACAACACTGCATTTGTACAGGAGAGACTATATGACCATAGGGAAAAGAGCCTTAATTGAAGCAATGCTGTTTCTAGATTTCACTGTGATACCTATGATGAATCTTTCATTTTTCACATTTTGTTTTACTCTCTGTTATTCTTTTGTGGCAGCAGGTTTGTTGCCAGCCTGTCAGTAGAAAAATATTTCACCTGTCAGGAAGCTGGTAGTAGGGGAATAAGGCTGCAGAAAAAATAAAGGAAAGCTCAGAGTACTGTTTCATATCTATACAGTAGCTGATTCCTGCAAAGTTATAGAAGTTTTGGAAGCATTTAAGGAGAAATTGACCTCAGGATTTATATCTTAAGTGCATGCTGGATGAGTCCAATTCATGGAAATACTCACAGACATGTTTAGTTGTGTGCATGTGGGTCAGTAAGGCTAGCAATAAATTTGCTGAATTTCTTCAGCAATTCTTAATGGCTTAATTTTTTAATTGCTTAATTAATAGTGTTTTTGTTATGTTACAGTTTGAGACTGTGTACTATAGGTATTTACAGTACGAAAACATTGTGAACTTAGAAGTTGCTCATAAACTTTGTGCATAAGACAAACAGTCAGCATTGAATTTAAGGGATTTTGCTGCATAGTAGAGGGAGACCTGACCAAGAAATGAAAAAGGTGTGTTTTACCCCAGTTTTAAAGAAATGCAAGCCCTGTTGACCTCAAGGTATAAGCATGTATCAAAGGAAATAGAGAAAGATGATGGCAATGTGGAGGTAAATCAATATTAGAACTGTGTTTGACTGTGATGTGGGAACAGTCCTGCAGGCAAAGGCTTTGCCTCCTGCCAGCAGAGATACAGACACCTCATAAAATGCTCACTGCTATTCACTGTGGCCAGAGAAGAATTTGACACTTACCCTCAGAAAACATCTTTCCTTATGTGGTATTGGTGTTGGATTTCCAGTCAATCAAGTGCAGATGTGGCCATACTACTGGGAATCTTTGGGAATGCCCCACAAGCAATATGTGTTGCTTTTGGTGTATTTCCTTGGCTGTGATTAACTTGAAAGAGTCTGTGACCTTGTTCCTATATAAGATTGTGCTCTTTGAAAAGGCAAGGTTTTGCAATTAGTTGATTGTAGGTGATAGGTTATTCCATGCTGATGCTGCTTCTCTATGAGTGTTTTCTATATCAGAGTTCATATTTTCCTGCCTTTTTGTATTCTTGAGAAAAAGTTTAACACCGGCAGCAAAAAATGATAGGTATATCAGTGTTTTTATCATCAGAGGATGAGTTTAGTTCTGTGTTTTTGATTGAAGATTTCAAGGAATTTCTCAAAAATGAAACCATTAGAAATTTTAAAGACATTGCCATTTTTTAATTCCCAAAGCCAATTTTGATTTCTTACCAATTCCTGAGGATGATGACGATGTTTGAACTCTGGGGCTGTAATCCAGGCTAACACTTTTCTTCTCATGTGTAGAAACAAATGTCCTGTTCTTGCAGTCTCCTGAATGTTTTGGGAATTGTCATTTATTACAAATGTCTGGGCCAGTTGCAGAGCAATGCTTGGTAGTTTGAGCCCCCCGTGCTCAGCAGAGCAGCACTAAGTGCAGTGTCCCTGCAGTGCTGGCTCATTCCACAGAGCACATCTGTACAGCACAAGGCGTGTGGAGGGCTCTGAGCTGCAGTGCATCTCTGCTGCTCTGCACCCGAGGGAGGGTCCCCCAGGTCTGCCAGATGTGGGAGAACAAAATCCCAGCAAATCTGTAACTCTTACAGTCAAACTTCTAAGAAAGAGGAGGAGGAGGAAGATGGAGGAATGATACTCCAGCATCTGATTTCAATGATCTTTGCATTGGACACTTGAAAAGATTTGAAACTTGGTTCTTCCACCGGTGTGTGTTGTTGTTTTGTAGCATAGAAATCTATTCAGCAGCTGGGTCTGTCCACAGAAAAAGGAGGATGAGAATGTTACCCACTGACCTGGCAGGGAAGTTTTAGACTGATATTCCAGTTTCCACTCTCTGCAAAATGGTTCTGGACAGAAGGGAGACAGTCTGTCCTGGTGGGAAGCAGCTAGAAAGGCGTAGAGAAAGAAAAGCAGAATATTACCACGCTCTCTTGGGCGCCCTGCTCTCCCTCTCCCTGGTACACACACACTTCAGTGTTCTTGATTTTCCTGAAAACAGTTAAAATTGGTCAATAGTTAAGATTATGAAAGTCCTGCGTAGGCTGCATGGTGAGGAGTGTGTTAAATGTAAAGGCTGTTGGCTAGGTAAAGCCACAGTAGTAATTAGTATTGCAGAGTAGGATTATTTTAATGTATAAATTCCACATGGTGTTAATAAGCTAATAATCCATTACAAATCGTATCTGCAGAAGTTGTGTCTTCTAAACCACCCAAGGGATTGCAGTTTCCAGTGACTTTTGTTTTACACATCCATTCCACAATTTCTGATGTGTTCCTGCGAGGTTTCTCCTGGCTGTTGCAGTGTGTCTGGCAGAGTGTGGCTGTAGGATGTTCCCGGGCTGTGGCAGTGCAGATGTGCTGGTGTTGCTCTGTGCTTGCAGAAGGGCTCCTGTCCAGCAGCTCTTTCAGCTGCCTCTGTAGTTTCCCCTTCTGGCCTGCCAGGGGCTTGTCTGGCTCTGCTCCATTGGAGCCAGGCGATACAGGACAGGGTGTGTTTGTTCATAGGTGTGAAAGGCTTTCAACAGAAGATCCTTCCTTAGGTAGAATGTGGGAAAGTCTTTATTGTAATTGCTGGAGAACTTTGTCATGCTTGTGTTTAGCAGGCAGCTGTGTTGGTTTAGTATGTACAACGCTAAGTTGTAAAAAATAGTAATTTTTTTTGTCCAGAGTTAGCTGTAGAATGGACAGGATTTCATGAGTATACATCTTTTCTGTAATTGTGCTGTCCTCCCCTATTACATTTTAATACATATGTGGGACTGGAATAGGCAGTACCTCTCTTAGATTTTCAGCAAAAACTAGTTTTTTTGTCCTTGTGCAATAAATTGTAGAAGATCTCTTAAATAATGGTCATTAATGATAAAAAATTACAGTATTGATGTAAGTTAAATTCTACTATTTTCTTGCATCTTGAAGACCTTTATTTCCATCTCTTTGCATGATATAGTTATTTTATGTGCTGATCAATGTATTCCGAAGTCCCTTCTAAAGCAAATGCACATGTAAAAGTTATCTTGGTAAATTACCGATATATTTAAAAGTTCCATATAAAAGGTTTAATCCCCATGCAGTGGATTTCAGCCTGTTTCTAGCTGTACAGCTCAGGTGGGTAAGCACTATGAATTCAACACTTAACTTTTTATTGTATTTATAACTTCTGCACTTTTCAGTAGCTAAACAGGAAGGACAGTGAAAATGACAAATTTAGGGCTGAATGTTTGAAGAAAAAGCGAGAAGGGAATGGTGGTAAGATGTTTTTTGCTCTCCCAGGAAAAGACTTGGGGAGGTCATCTGGCTGCAGGAAGAATCACCTGGAGATGGGGATTAGCAGGGTTAAAAAAGCTGCTCCAAAATTTGGCTGCAGCAGAGATGAAAGACATTCTGTGGCATAAGGAGATAGGGAGTCAGAGTGGGAAGGAGCATGATGAATGGTCTGGAAAAGTGGAGGGGATTAATTCATTGAGGCTGAAGGAACAAATCCATGGAGGATACTGAAGATGTGAGAGGGATGATATATTGCAATTTACTTTTGTCATTAATCTGTGGATGAAGTGATTGATTGAGGGAGAGCCCTGAAGCCACACAGTGGAGCATCTCCCTGAGGGACAAACTTCAATACTCTTAGATGGAGAAGGGCTTAACTATCTGAGCTGCCCCACTGAAAGGAATGGGATGGGGTTTGTAGCAAGGAAATCAGTCTGTAATTAATTTTGCTTTGTCAGGTTTGTTGAAATGGTTCAAGTACTCTGGGCTGAGGTGTGTGCCAGCATCTCAGGAAGTGGGAAGATTTTTCAAGATTGGATTTGTCACCTACGTGCAAAGTTCTAGCAGCTCAGTGGCAGATCTTGCCCAGAAATGTTAATAAACAGCATTTCCAAAGATACTACAGTTTCCTGAGCCCTAGGCTCAGAGCTTTGCTATTTGAACCTTTGCACAAATGCATGTAGCTAAAACAGCCCCCTGCTTATCCATGTGATAGGGACGGACTTTGTAGATGCCGTTGCTGTATTTGATTGAGGCCCCAATATCACTTGCTACCTTAATTACCTCAGCTGGAGCCTGGGTCTGGTTTATGTAGGTTTGAATTTAAATGGGCAGGTTCTCATACTCACAGTACAGTTTCACAGTTGAAGTTCAACATAAATTATATAGAGATGGGAGAACATAATGACCAACATTCTTGGGGTCCCCTCTTGATTACTAGAACAATGTGAACATTGTTTAGATATATGGCTGTGATTAAGGATAGAAATTAAAATCTTAGTTTAGCCATGGTAGCTGCTTAAGCGCACCACGGCCTGTCACTGCAAATAGGAACGGCACCATTTGAGAAAAGGAACAGAAAGGCAAATGAATCCATATGCTTAAACACAAAGTTCAGGGGGTTATTGGAGCACAAGAAATAGCTGTCAGAAACTGGAAATTCAACACTAGGGAATCCTAGAGGCAGGGGCACAGTCCAGAGTGGGCACTGTGAGAAGGAAACTGAAGAGCCTGAAATGGAATTTGAAGAGCAAAGAGTCAAAGACGTAAAAACAAACAACAAGAAATTCTTGGGGTATATTAAAGACAGGAGAGACTGTGAGAGGTTGGGCAGGTCCCCTGGGCACGTCATTCTATACCCTGGGGCTGTCAACTGCAGGTCTTGGTGCAGCTTTGTGTGATGGGAACGAGTCCGTTCTGTCAGACCTGGGACAGGATCCATCTCTGGTCTCACTCTGTGGCAGTTCCTTCATGACGACTGCTTTGTGTCCCAAAGGTCCATGCCATCCCATCCCAGTTAACCACAAGATCCAGAAATAGTTTCTGAATGTTCCCTGGGTATTTCTGTGATATTTAGGCAGCTTTCAGCAAACTCAAATGTCAGATTTTGAGGAGCAGTGAGTGTACACTTGTGCATTCCTCCAGGGCCGCCCACGGTAATATCAGACCTAGGAAGATGTAGATGGATGTTTTCCCTGGCCAGTGTGACAGACTGCTTGGCTTTTGAACAGTATCTGTGTGGTGTGATCAGGACTGGGAAATGAATGCTCAGATAATGAGCATTATAATGTTCCTGAACCTGCTTTAAGAAACAGCATTGCCTGAAGTATATTAAACAATTTCAGATTTCATAGTGCTTGTTAATACTGATGTAATCTGTTCAGACTCAGATGAAGGGCTCCAATGAAATTGTCCTTTGCTATGCTGAGCTCTCTGCTTCCTTCATTATGTTGAAATTCCCCAAATAACGAATCTCCTCCACCTTTTCTCTGATGAAGAGGTTTAAAACTGGTCCTCAAGGTCATATCCTCTAAATTTGGAAACCCCTTCACCTGGTGCCACTTTTATTTTAATGGTTTGTTTCTCCTGCTCTGTGTGTGTTTGCTAAATTGCTGGTCGGTGTGTTGTCTCCGGCTGTGCCTCGCTAAATTACGGTGCAGACTTTTCAGCATCACTGAGTTTCCATCTCAGGGATGCCTTGACAGTCTTTTGAACTGGGAAGCTCTTGGTTCTTTCAGAGCCCTCCATTAGGAGGGGGAAAAAAATATTAAGGCATGACATTTCTACCAGGTGAGATGATTTTTAGTCAAGGCAGAATATTGGCTCGAAGCTGTGCCAGGAGCGGTTTAGCCTGGGCATTGGGAGCCATTTCTTTACCAAGAGGGTGGGCAGACCCTGAACAGGCTTCCTGGAGGGGTGGTCAAGATGCTTTGATATGGTCAGCCCTGAACTGGTTGGGCAGTCAGACTAGATATGATCATTGTAGGTCCATTCCGACTGAGACTGTTCTGCTCACAGGGAGCTGGTTCATAACATTTCCCAGAATAGATTAATCAAGTCAAGGGGTTTTTTTTTGCAGTCATATGAAGAGTTTCATTATTGTGGTGGGTCTGGTTTTTTTTTTTCCACCCTTACTCTCTCCCCTGTCCAGCTGGGAAGGGGAGTGATAGAGCAGCTGGGGGGGCACCTGCCATTCAGCCACGGTGAACCCACCACAATTATTCAAGATCGTTCTGAAAGACAAGAGAAAACTCTTCCAGGGTTTGACCTTTGTGGAACAAGAAGGTGGGAGATTTGTCAGAGGAACTGAAATGGCCTTACAGAATTCAAATGATTTTGCAAAGTTGGAGGCCCTGTTTCACAAATCCTCTTTCTTGGCAGAAAACTTAGGCGAGCACTGAAGTTCTTTGGGGATTTTGTGGATCAAGAACAGCATTGCAGGACTAAGATAAACCTCGTGTATGCCAAAATGCTTTATTGAACCAGGCCTGAAATGCAGAAATGTGCTTTTTTTTCAGAGCCCAGAATTTCTTATGGGTTATCTGTTACCCTCTAATTTTCAGTCTACCAGTAATTTCGTGCTTTGGTTGGGTGGTTGTTCCTCTCTCACTTTCTTTCAGTGCTTCTGAAGGGCTTGGTCCCATTACAGGGTTATACAGATAAAGTTTCATGCCAAAGGGTCTTTCCTAAAATAAGCAGTCAGTGTAGAGCTTCAGAGAGTAGAACTTACACAGTGGGAGGTGTCTATTATTATAATCAGTTTAAAGAGAGAGGAAAAAAAGTGGAGAATTTACTTGCTCGTGAAAATGGCTGAATATTGAAATTTCTCCTGAAAAAAACCCAACAAAATTACTGTCAGAGTATTTCACCCCTCACCCTCCCCTTTGTAAAACTTCATGTTTAGTTTTTTAATCTGACTGGGCTAGAACTGTAATACCGAAATGGGTAGGGGACAAAAATTGATTTATTTTTATTGATTCCATGTCACCTTGAAATGAAGATAAGCACTATTAGAAGATATATTCTTCATAAAATTTGCCTTTTAGTTAAGCATCTGTTTACTCCCTCTTATTATGTTAAGCATTCTTAATATAATGTGAATTATACAAATTTAGAACAGCAATCAATGATTAAAATCAGCTGAGTTTGTAGGATAGATGAGCAAGTGGCCATAGTGTGGAGCTGCCTGTACTTACTAATGAGAAGTGAAATTTATGTCTTCTGAGAGAAGCAAAGTAACTGATTGGCTTTTGTGTGTTAAAAAATGTGCTGTTGAAAAGACAGGACTGTCTTTCTTGCCTAAAAGAAAGACAGCTGCCTTGGCTGGGGACTGTTGAAGCTCATGATGACTTCTGTGTAGATCATAGTTCTGGTGCTTTGGTTCTTAATCCGCATTTGCTGAACCTCCTCTAAAGCTCCCTGGAAGGGGAAGCCCTGAATTGGAATTTAAGAGAGCATTGCATTGTATTGCTGCAGTCAGTCTCAGTGTACTCATTTACACTGGAATTCTGCTGGAGCAGAATGGCTAATTTACTTTCATTATCTGATTTATCTGCAACTTGTATTTTTCATTGAGCTATTGAGTAAGATTGCAAAACTTTTAACAGAACCATAAAAGCTGTGCATATATCAGAGATCTTAACAATTGCATAATAAAACTCCAGTAGGACAGATGTGATGGATGCTTTGACCTCTGATTCCAGGTGTAATATTTCCACAGCTGAGTTCCCATCACTAATGACCCACGTTTAACCAAAAAAATGTAAGCATATGTTGTAATTCCTGAAATACCCCTAACCCACAGAGAAAACAATGTGTGATAACCTTGATAATATGACATGAGAAAGTAGGAGAAGAAAACTGATTCATTCCCATAAAAACCTACTCTTAACTTTGGTGTGTTGCATCCAGGAGTCCTGAGGGCACATATAGTGGCATGAAAATGGGGAATTTACTTGCTCATGAAAATGGCTGAATATTGGAGAGGTTGTGGCAGTCTGGTGAAGTTCCCACTGACTGGAAAAGAGAAAAACAACCTCCAGTTTTAAAAAGGAAAGTCCAGAGAACTACAGGTTAGTCAGTCTCACCTCAAGTTTAGGAGATGAATAAGCAAGCACAGGGGTTGCAACTTGGCAGCTTTATGAATTTAAGCAAATTCTCTGTGCTCGTGTGAACCCTCCTTGTCTTGGAAGGTGTCTGGCTGTGTGTGGAATGTTCACCTACAGTGTCACAGTGGCTTTATTTTGATCAAGGACTGTGCAATTTTCTGCACATTAGAAGTTTCATTGCTTTTGGTCTTTGTTGGTGCAACAGAGGCTTGTCCTGCAAAGTCTCTGTAGCCAATATGACTGGAAAAAAATTATCTTTGTGTATTTTCTAAGGAAGGAATTTCAGGAGAAAAATAGGTGTTTTGATTTATTAGTGCTAACGGGTTTCATGTGCTTTCCCTTAGGAATAAGCTATCAAATCACCAACATGTGTGCTTCTGCCAGTGCTGATCCACGTGTTGAACACATGCCAGTCACTTTATTTGAAGGAATTTGGAGGATAAATTGAGGAGAAACTCTTCACCATAAAAAAATATGTGTTCTGTTTTTACAGGATTATTTTAAGTATTGACCCCCCTTTAATTTTTTCCATTAAGAGGCTTTGTAAGCATGTGAAATTTTAAAAAACAACACCCAGAATATTTTCATAAATTTACAGTGATTTGGATTTGGTCTCCATTGAAGTCAGTCATGGAAGAATTTTCCACTATTTTTTTTCAGTAGTCTGGTGGAATTCTTTGTTCTGACTGAAACGAAAGTCCATGAACAAGGTCAGATTCTTCAAGCAAACATGTCCTTTCAATTGCTTTATGCTGTTATGATATCAAATATCCGTGCAAAATACTCTACAAGAGGACACAGCCAAAAATAAATGCTGCAGGAAAGGTTTTTGTTTTTTAAGCTTTGTTTGCCTGTGTCTTTTCCAGTACCTCTGCCTTTAATCTTAGATGACTATGTGCTTTGCTGTGCACTGCTGAAGAGCCCAATGGTCCTCACCCTGTTGACCACGCATGGACCACAGTGGCCATGGGAGTGTTTTCAGCTCAGATTTGGGTGAAGATGCTGCCTGTGGTGGCCTCTCGCTAGTTTTTGTGGATTGGAGTTGTCCAAGGGTTTGAAAAACACAAAAGTCACTGAATTAATTTGTTTGCAGAAGATGACTTGTATGAATGACAGTCTCTGCACCAGTTCTAGCTATGGGACTTTCATGTTTTATTTTGTCTTGTGAAGGCTTCCCTGTGTAGAGCAAGAAGGCTGGGTAAAGTTCATACTGGGAAATAAAGTTGCGTTGCTCAACCCAGAATCGGATGAAACAGCTGAAAGGTTCTGTGGCCCGTGCTTTGGGACAGCTGAGAAGTCCATGGTGGTTGTGGAGAGTGATATGTAGGATCTGAGTGCCCAGGTGAGCCCTGTTCCTTCTCCCTGGGTCAGTGGGAGGCTGGAGTGTGTGCCCACTGCACTGGTGCGGGCACAGGAGAACAGTGCTGGAGCCAGCGGGCAGGCCTGGGATGGAGAGTCTGCTCTACAGGACACACAGGTGGCATTACTGCTGCTCTCTACACAAGGATCATTTTCTTTGTTTTAAAGTTGTCCATACGTAGAGCTTCAATCTGGATTTTTAAAACCCTGCCTTTTTAGTCTCATTTATGACCTGAGCTCTTTAATGGAACTTGGACGTCACTTCTGGTATTTCTATCTTAGTACCTAAACAACAACAAAAAAAGAAATCCCATGAAAAACCATCTCCCCCCAATACTTTGTTAAGCTAATCCTTTCTCTTGTAGCTATTTTTCTCATAGATTTTTAGAAACAAGTCATAATAGACCACCTAACTATTTCAGCTGGAAATCATGAAATAGTTCATGACCTTATGAAACAAACGTATTAGTTTTCCTACTGCCAGTTGAACTCCTTAATCAGGGGGTCAAGGAATTCTCTCTAGAGGCTCAGTCTGGTTGGTTTTGCTGTTAATGAAAAGATTCCCAGAAGACTGTAAAGGCTTTTACATCTTCAGCTTTCTCCTGATTAACTCAGAAGAGAAACTTTGGGTTCTATCTTCTCAACTAGTGCGAGCATTATACTATTTTGTACTTTCCTTTCTTAGTGGTGTTTAATACATCAGAGATACAAATAAAAACCTCAATTTCTTCTATGTGTCGCAGAGTTACTGGCAACTTGGAAGTGTGTCTGTGCCAGGAAACAGGACCATGCAGTGCAGCAATGTACCAGAGACAGGTTTTAGGGTGTACTTGGTACTCTGGTCACATCTGGATTCTAAAGATAGGTTTTGTATTTGATACTTCTCCGTAGGTGACATCCCAGTGCTCAGTGCCTCGGGAATCATCGGTGCTGCTGTGCAAGTCAGGCAACAGAGAGAAGTCTGTAGTGCTTTTGGCAGGCTGGGCTCGCCTGCTCTCCAAGCCCAATTGTGTCGATGTGCAGCGTGTTGGAGCTCCAAGAGACCACCAGCATTAAATGCCCCCTCTTTCTTTAGCCATGGCATCTGTTCCTCCCTGGTATTAGTACCTGGCACTGCGCGGACTTGGCACAGCTTTTACTTTCTTTGTGGCTTTCATTTGCAGTGAGGCTGCTGAAGCAATTTTTGGCCTTTCTTTGCCTACTCTTTTTGGAATAGTCCCTCTCCCTGCAATCTCTCTGCATAGCCACATCTCACTTGAACATTAGCTGGGTCCCACCTATAATCATATTTTGGATTTTCTGGCAGTCGTCCACTTGCTTGCTCCTGAATATTTGTACGGGCATGCCCAATACATGTTGTCATTTAAATGTTGTCCTCACCTTTACCTAGGCAAAGGATCCAGTTAAGAGCATTTTTTGCTCCATGTAGACTCAGAGCATTTGGAGTGCCGTGACCAATGATGTGCTGCTGCCTCAGGTGCTCCAGCCAGCCCGTGTGGCAGTTGTGAGTGGGCTGGGATTCTTCCACAAGTCTGATTTACTTCTGGAAACTGCTTTCATAATCCTTGTGATAAAAGTGGTTTGAAAAACCCAAAGAGGAATGATACCCAGTTTCTGGGAAGAGATTACCTGAAAGCCTTAATCCTAGAGACTGCAATAAGGGCATTGTTTTCACTTATCAAAGGGCCCCGTGCTGGCATGGTAGTGCAGTGATTCACAGCACTGAAAAACGCCTTGCACACATGGAAAAGTAATTGCTGTGGAACCCAGAGAAAGAATAAGGTAATTGTTCTGCACCACCTCCCAGTGACTGCAGCATTTTTGGGTGCCAGGGCTTGATACGTATGGTCACCAGGAGCAGTTTTACCCCCCAGCTCACCCTGGGAGCAGCTGTGCCCTAAGGGTACCTCAAGCTCCATCTCTCACTGGGTGCTCTGATAACAACCTTGTGAGCTTTGAGAGGTATGCAGTTACTGTTCAATAACCAAACTGTTGTGTATTGAAAATTGGACCAAAAAGCGTGCAAGACTTCGGCACTGGAGGTTCTGCTCATTCAGAGGAACTGTGGCCATAGGTACCAGGTACCTATTCCAGAGAGACTAAACTGAGGATAATCCATGTTTTAGACCCAGTAAACATCCTGTCTAGCACAAAAAGTCTTGGATTTTTAGGCCAACACACCTTTTGGGTCTCACTGTGTCTTTATAACCATACTCATATATGTCAAAAAACCCCCCCCACCCTACTCCACAGCAAGACCCTTACCTAAAAAGACTCCCAGGATTTCCCTCATCATCCAGGGCTGATTTTTAAGACAATATTGTTCAAGCTGTTGTTTTTTTTTTACTGGAAAGCTTTTTTATTTTCTAAGGAAAAATGGTGTCTTTGCCTTTCACTCATCCGTCTTTGGAACACTGCACAGGGTTTTAGCCTGAAAAAATAACACTGGATGCTTTTTTTAATGTGGCAAAAACTTTGTTCATTAGAACAGTTAATCGGCCCTAATTTAAGCAATGTGGACTCTCCCTGTGGGTCTGTCTTGAACAGAATGTTGATGGTTACAGAGTTGTCATTTAAAGCTGTTTTGCAAGTGCTTTGTGCTGTAATCCATACTGGGAATTGTGTGCTACTTGCTGTAGCTTCCAGTCATCGCTATCCATGTTAGTGAGTGATCAAATAAATCAGATAACATCATTTCTGCTCCTACTCCAGTGGCTGTTAAACCTCTGAAGGACTTCAGATGGTCACAGTTCTGTGACGAGCCTGTCTACCTACAGATGCACAACTGCTGTGGCTTTCTCTTTGTAGGTTGTGAGAACTGATTTTATAAATAATTTGTCCTTGGAAAGCAAATGAAGGGTATAGACAATGTTGTTGAAGCACAGCCATAGTTCTTCCTTCAGTTATCTTGGCCCAACTCCTGTTAAAACTGTGAATTGATATTATTAAGTAATGGCTGACAGGTTTGAACTTGGCAGATATGAATTATATGAATCATCTTTTGGAGTTCTGTTTTGATGGAAGGGTAAATAGGACTGATAGCCACAGCTTTTAGAACACATCCAGCCACAGTCCTCAGGGCTTTTACAGCTCTTCTGGATCATCTTACCACGGTGATGCTGGGTGTCCATCAGCTTTCTACTGCACAAATATTCCAAAGGACTACTTGCTTTATTTATCTATCAGCGGAAACCTAGTGGTGTCATAAAAGGTTAACACCACATCTGGTCTCCAGCTTTCTGCTGGCCAACTGATTCTGTTTTACTTGAGACTGCTCACTTTAAAAAAGAAAAAGTAATTGTACCCTGTAATTGCAGTGTATAAAATAATGTGCAAGTGTACTGAAATGGAGTATACAGAAATAATAAACAGTTAAATTTAATTACCAGCTCATCCATTGTATTCACAAAGAAAAGTTTGAAGGTGAAATATGTAGTGAACAGGTCAAAGTCAAGCCAGCAAACTGTAACTGATTCTCTGAAGCATAACAACTTGATTCTTTTCTGTGAACTGTTCCATGTAGTGTTTTCTTTAAAAAGAGTGGTTATGGTTTGGGACAGCAGAGTGCAGAGCTGTTCTCTAGTCTGTGTTTAATCAATAGTTTTGCAACTTGGTTAAGCATTGCTGGTTTGTAAATAATACAGCCAAGGCTGCTAAGTCTGGAAAATCTGTGCACTGTGGTCACTGCTTTGAGCAATTTTGATACATTGCCCAGCACAGTCTAAAGAAACCAATATTTGTGATTTCATGGCAAACTGACCAGAGCAGAACAAAAGATTGTATTTATTGTTGGCCCCTTGTGTGGTTATTAAGGTATCTCCTAGGCTTGAGCACCTACTGCCTTTTTCTTCTTTGCCTCACCAGCCTCTGAAGCAGATGAAGATGAGCAAACGTGTTTTAAACTTGATGCTATTTCTACTATTGATGCCTCCAGAATCAAAACACCAAAATAACCCATAGTTAATGGTTTCAGTGTTCAATAGTCTCACCAAAATGAGCTGCATATTTCTGCCCCTTCTGCCTGTACAAGATTGTATAGTAAGAAGCTGTTTAAGCCTGAAAAAAAGAATGTGCACTAATAAGAAAGTGTCCTGTGTGATAGAGGGTGTGAGTTTCCTGGCTGGGACAGCAGTCTGAGGGGGTGGTTGTTTCCTATATAATTGCAAAGCTGTGCCAAGGCTGACAGAATAGCTTTGTGCATACAAAACAACAAACAAGACTAATTTTCATGCTAAGATAGAGATTTTCAGGTGGGACTTAATGGTGTTGGTTCCTTTTGCTGCTGTTGGAAGTCAGTCTTCCAACAGATCATTTGGAAATGGCTTTTCCCCAGTGCCTTGGCATTGCCCACATTCCCAAACTCAAACAGTGGGTCTGCTGCTCTGACACTCCTGTTGCACCAGGCTTTGTGTCCAGTGGTACCTGTGGCAGCTCCAGCATCGGAGGAAAGGGTGTTCTTATTCTTCTGAAGTCTCACTTCTAGAATTGTTTTAAACACATACAACTTCTTGTAAGTTTTTTGAAGTTAAAAATGGTCTTGAATTACACTTGGAATTGAGCAGAGAGTTAAAGGATGATGGCAGTGTCCTGTAAATAATCCTGTTCATTGATTTCTGCTTCATCAGTGATGTCCACAGCTGTTGGGTATGGACAGAGAAGTGGCAGAAGTTTCTATCAGCAGGTACAGGGCAGGATATTTATCTATTGTTGTCAATGTAGGCAAACTCATAAGGAGTCTGTTAAGTAAAGACCTGGCCCCTTTGCACAGTAATGGAAAGATGCATTTTTTTCTGTCTGATCTGTATTCTGAAGGACTGATGAGCTGTAAAGGCATCATTCCTGCTTCCTGCTGTCCAGGTGAGCAAATTCAAACTTCCTCTTCCCCCTCTTTCCAAAACTGACTTTGCTTTCTTGCCTCTGAATGTGTTTTGCACCCTGCCTTGTTAAAAGCAGCAACAGGAGGTGAGTAGAAAGCATGAGATGCTTCTGCTTGGCCTGGATTCTGACTATCACGTTTTTCTCTGGCCTAAAATGGTTTTGGGGCAAGTTTGCAAGATTTCCTGCAAGTGTTGGTGGTATGTGGACATCATGGTACCATCAGCCTGCTGATCTGTTTATTAACATGTGATTTCTCATCAGCTTCACCAAGAGTGGCTGTGTTTGTGTATAGGAAGACTGCCTTTCTAAAATCAGCAGAGCACAGGGAAAAGTAGGGTATTATTAAAAAGCTATGGCCCCACATTCAACAGGAGGGTAAATAAGGAGGATAAGAAGGAAATTTCCAAACGTCGGAAGTTTTGCTACCAGGAGAATGTCACAAAATGGAAATGAAGCTGAAAGTTACATTAAGTTGTTTACAAAAGCAGCTGCAGGAATGGATTTTGAGTTCTCTTTGCAAATGTGACACAATTTCCTTTGCCCTTACATTCTTTTTTAAAGTAATCTTAAGATTAGGAAAAAAAACACCAAAAAGCCCACCTGCTCATCTTGTCATGATCCTTTTTAGAGCACTTTATTCATATTCTTGTAAAGATGTTTAGAGATCGTGCCCAAAAAACTCTGAATTTTATCATTTGTGTCATGTAGATGTGTATCAGGGTGTGATTTTTCTGCTGTGTATGTTGTTATCTCTGTTATCACATTGCAAACAGTCTGTACTTAAATTCTACTGCTGCAAAATATTAATCTGTTGTCCTTTATTTTGGAAAACCATAGAGATGCAGAAATCTTAAATGGACGGGGAAGCTTGAAAAGGAAGCTATTGTTCAACAAACTGCAGCTTTCATTCATCCAGCAACTCTGTAATAAATGCAAGATGTTGAAGGGAAAGGAGCCAAATATTAGTGTGGCCCCAAGAGACCAAACAAATAATAGAGCTACTTAAATTTGTTATTCTTCTTTTGTTGATGCTCAAATCTAAAATGTACACAGATGTTAATTTCTGTATAGATAGTTTTGCTTTGTGAGCATTGTTAAAACTTTTCATTAATGTTTATAGTATAATGATTTTGGGTTGGTTTTTTTTAGGAATTTGTGGATTTTTTTATATTTCACTGCAGCATCAGTGAATTATTGTAGAATGTAAGGACACAGTAATGTAGTGGAGAGCTGCTGCATTAGCAGGGTGGTCTTACATGGGCAGGTGCCAGCTTTGAGCTGCACCCAGAAGTGTGACGACAGTGACAGTAACTTCCCTTTCACCCAGGCCTGTCGTGATTTGTGGTGAGCTTTAGGGCTTTGCTCTTTGAAGACATGGGGGTCCAAACATTAGCTTTGCTTTATCAGAGCCTCAGCTGCTGTGAGGCAGAAATGGTCCTGTGTACACAGAGGGGTCTGGTGTTTAGGTGGACTTGGTTTTGGGAAAATGGTTTCTCTGCTAATATTCCTGTATTGGACCTGTGTAAAGAGAAGAATGTGAGTTTGGACTGAGTCATAATCCAGCAAGTTGGAAGTTGCATAATGTTGCCTAATGCTCTCCATCTGAACCCCACAGCTGCTTACAGAATAGGGATCTCAATAGCTTGTGAAGGGCTTGTAGGAGAGAGGGAAGCAAAGGAGCTTTCTTCACGTGTGGCTATCAGATGTCAATCCAGATTTTCTTGGAAAACTCCTGTGTGTGTTCCCTGAGACCACATCTGCACTGTAAGAAGTCCGGGGTTTGAGATGAAGGCAGTGCTGAGTGCAGGCTCTGGCACTGCCACGTATGTGCCAGCCCTGCACGTCAGCAGATCCTCTGCTCAGGGCTTCCCTTGAGGTTACATCAATATTTGTCTGGGACCCTGACCAAATAATTCCTTGGAATACACCATGGCATCTCTGATTCTCATTCCGAGGACAAGGCTGCAGGAGAAGAGCTGGTGGCCTGGACACAAACTTGGAGAGCTGTTGCACCAGATTGGGCTGAAACAGAGGTGACAGCAGTTTAGGAACACAAGCAGCTAATCCTGCAGAAGGGGAGTAGCATAAGTCAGTGACTGCAGTGTTTATGTGATGTGAGGAACCAGTCAAAGCTGTAGTGCCTGTACTGCTACTTCAATTTTACTTATTCTTCCACAAACAGAACTCCAGGTGGTGAAAAAATAGAGGAGATATTTGGAAAATGCTGGTGCGCCAGTGTGGGGCAGTGTGATACACAACCTCCTACATATGTTTCTCTCTGTAGCACTACTCTTTAGAAGAAACACTAAAATTCTGCAACTTCTTGTGACATGTGATGGGTTTAAATCAGGATTAAATGCCACTGAAAAAGTCAGTGGTGTTACGCCGGTGCAAAAGCTGGTGTGAGCTAAGCCAGGAATCCTTTGGGGTTTTTGTTGCATCAGGCATCTGAAGTGTAGCTGGTGGCTGGCGGAGGAGAAGGACAACAGCCGCTCATCCTCTGTGCCAGGGAGGGTGAGCTTCTCTCAGAAGGGACCTGTTTATTGCTCCAAACCAGGCTGTGCCCTGCTCAGGGCCAATCAACAGCAGTGCTGGACATGCAGAGCAATGGGATTCCATCTGTGGGTGCTGCGCTGAGCACAACACGATTTCTGGTGCGTGTGAGGGCAGGAGCCAGGCTGGAGGACCAGCAGGAGAACTGCTTGTGCTGGCAGGCTCTGGAGCAGCAACCCCAGCGTGGCATCTCGCTGTAACCGCGCTCCTCTCCAGAGACTCATCCCATCACCCCAGCGGGGCAAGGGGAGGTTTCCAGAGGTCAGCTGCGTTCGATCAGCTGCCTTTTGAGTTGTCCAGGCACATCAGTGGTGGCATCAGGTGTTTGGTGAGCTCATGGTAAATGGCTTGAAGAAAGTTCTCCCCGTGGAAGGTGGCGTTGCCCAACTTCCACTGAGCAGTTACCAGTGTGTGAGTTCAAAATCCAGCTTTGGCTGTTGCTTCATTTGCCCTGTCGTCTTAAATCAAAAAGGGGCTTCTGAGGAACATGAGAACGAACCTTATTCTCCATCTTCCTATTTATTTTACTACTAGTGGAAGGCAAAAAACCCCCATAATGTCTTCATCAAATGTTGGCTTATTTTGGTAAAAGCTTGTTTCTGTTCAGAATGGATATATTTGCAATGTATTCTGTGCTGCTGGGGGGGTTGTGTTGAAGCCAAAGGCAGTGAAGGATGATAAAATTATTTTTCCAGTGTATCTTTAGGCTTACAAATCAGCTTTTTGTGAGTTCCTACCTGACGTTTTCTGTACTGGACTGCAGAGGTGAGCAGCTGATCTCACGGACAGTGGTGAACCTTCCTTGGGATTTAGAAACTTCCCACAAAGTGCCACACAAGGTGCAGTAAAAGCATATAATTAATCCCTTCAGCTGCTGTCTGCTCTGTACCACCACAATGGAAACTGTCCACTGGTGCTGAGATGTTTCACCGCACGAAGCGCCGTTATTTCTGATTTAAAGATCTAAGAACACTAATTCGATTGTCTCAAACGTGTGCCTTAACTTTGAAAAAAGACCTACATATTTCCTTCTGAAACATCCCTGACTGCAGTCATGAGTCATTTTTTGTGTCTGAGTGGTGGTGATAAGGAGGCAAACGATACCTGATGGGTATTTGCAACACATCTACAATCCCCAGCAATATTTTTGTGCCTTATTTTTTAGTGTTAGGGCTCTTTTTGCAGGAATGAAACTCCGTGCCATCACAATGTTTCTCTTATACAATGAAAAATAAATGACATTATTAAACATCACGATTTCATACTCAGAGTAACTCAGAATTTTGTTTAATTGATTGCAGAATTTTCATAGTTAAGAAACTTGAAACACAACCTAGTATCCCAGGAATCTGCTGAGATCTGTTTTCTTGGGATGTATGTCATCACTGGTTGTCTCATTCTCATCTTTCACTGGGGCTGTTACTTCTCAGGAAAATAAGGATACTTGCACGTTCATAAATGAATTTCATTTAGTTTGCAGGGAAGGAGAACAATGCCTGCAGTTCTACCTTTATGGACGTGGAAGGTAAAGGAACAGTGTAAGACTGTTGGCATTTTAGACGACAGTCCCTGCTCCCGTAATTTAATGATAAGCTGAATATCTGTAAGGGAGTGTGTATAGGAAGGAAACTTAAACCACTGTTTTCATGTTTTGAATATTTCTATTGAGTTTTTAGTATGATAAAATTAGGTTTAGTTTTCCTCTAGTAATAAAAATAAACACAGAAGTGACGTGACAAACAAGAAAACTTTTAATAATGTGCAGTAGCACCGAAAAAAACTGCACTGCAGTTTGTGTCAAGATTTCCACCATAAATCTAATTTTCAGAACTGTTACCTGGTAAAAATGTGCTTCAGTGTGAAACTTGGCAAGGTGTTTGCCCAAAAGTGAACTGTCATCTTTTTCAACTGAAGTGTATCTGGATTCTTAATTTCTAGGATTCTGTAAGCACTTCCAGAGTATTAGATTAGTTGTTGTAATACCATTGGGAGCGCTGAAGTGATTTTTCTGGCAGAAGGATGCAGCGTGTGTGTGCAAAATACCGATGATTTAATATACAATGAGATATGCTGGAATATCTGTTTAGTTAAACCTCACTTTGTGGTAAAAGGGATTGTAATGCTTATCATAACAAGCAAGTTGGTTGCCCAGGGAGGTGTCACAGGGGAAGGCACCGAGCAGGCTTTGCTGCAGAACTTGGCCAGTGTGTGCTAATCTTGACTTGCATTATATTCTTGTGGCTGTTCCTTTGTCGGGCTGATCTGTGAGTGACTTGGGTTCGTTCTGCAGTGCAGTGAATCACACGGTGCTGTTCAGATGAATGTAGAGTAGGATTAGACCAAAAACCCATTATCTGCCCAGTCCTCAGGAGGTATAAAGTGTCAGGTCTCCTGCCTTGACTGGAACAACATGCCACCCGGAGGAGTGCAAGAATGATTTATGTCAGAGGCTTTTTGTTGGAGAGGCTCCAAAGAAAGCAGTGGGAATGGTGTGGATTACTGCCTTCTGTGTCATTACAAATAATCTGGGCAACTGATCCCTTCCTTGCCCCATCCATGAATTTTAGCACCCCAGTCAGTGGTTTGGGTGTATAATATTTGCCATCTGCAGTTTTAAATGTGTTAACTCTGGAACTCCTTAAATGTTATTTTTTTCCTAGGCTGCTTGGAAATGGTGTGGTTAAAGCAGATAAGGTTTTCCTGACTTGCTTTCTTTTTTGGTTTTGGGTCACAGCAGACTTGATGTGACGTCCTGCCCGACCACTGGCTGGTACCCAGACCTGGCCAATGTTAACAGGGGGAGAATTTATTCACGCAGTGGTTTTCCCTCATCCTGAAGTTGCGCTTTGCAAGAAGTGCCTCTCAGGCCACCTACTCACAGCACTGTGAACAAAGCTTCAGCTTCTCCTTGTATTCGTTTATCTCAGTGTCTCATTGAGCTCGAGGGATTTTTGGGAGTGTACCCAGCTGAATGCCCTAATGCAGCGACCACCTTACACAGGGGTCTGTCTGAGTCCTTCCTTGGCTACCAAGTTTGGGTCAGGGTCTAGCTAGGGGGATCAGAGTCATCTTTTCTACAGAAACTAATTGTGTGTTATGTGTTGACTTTATTATGCATGGGTAATATTTAAGTGTCTTTCTAACCATATTACCGATGAAAGCTGTATTATTGTAATCATACTGCAGATTTCATGTAACTTGGTGTTCCTGTTCAGGACATTGTTAGTCCTGTGACTGAGATGTTTGGTGCCTGTGATTAACCTCTAATTCTTTCTCTCTCCTGCCCCTTTTTTAGAGGCCTTTGAATCTTTGCTTCGCTTTGCTGAAAACCGCACAAGCTCCCTGTTGGAGACAGCTTACAGACCTATGGCAAAGGAGGCAGCAGAGCCTGTTAAGGAGCTTTTTACAGACATCTCTCTCTACATTCTGGGCGCAGAGACCACAGTGGAAGGCGCAGTGCTGCGGTTCTTTGACAGTCTCTTTCCTCTGGTGTATAGTCGGCTAATAAACCCAGGAATTACAGATCTGTCAGAGGACTACACAGAGTGTCTGCGGCTTACGAGGCAAGACATAAATCCTTTTGGACGCTATTCTAAAAACATGGTTACAGAGCTGTCCAAATCTCTTTGGGCCAGTAGGATGCTCAGCCGGGCCCTGAGCCTGGGCATTGAGGTGATAAACACCACCGAGCACGCGGCTGTGACGAGGGAGTGCAGCAGAGCCCTGGTGAAGATGCAGTACTGCCCGCACTGCCAGGGCTTGACGCTCATCAGACCCTGCGCCGGGTACTGCCTCAACGTCATGAGGGGCTGCCTGGCCAGCGTGTCAGAGCTGGATGCGCAGTGGAGGGACTACATCTCCACGCTGGAGTACCTGGCGAACGAGATGGCAGCCTCACACGACCTGGAAATGGCGCTGTCGAGCATCTGGAGCTCCGTCAACGAAGCCATCCTGCACGCACAGCTCAATGGACCGCAGCTCTCCGCGACGGTAAGTGCTCCCTGGTTCTCTGCTGAGCCCATTTATCAGTCCCCTCGTTTGGTGGGTAAGCATTTAAATGAGTTGGGGTTGTCTTTGCATCAGTCTTCAACTCGGTCTTTGTTAGTAGTACATGAGAACGTTACAGCCAGTTATGGAGTTCAGTACAGTCTACTTTGAAATTAAAGGGTTTGTTTCTTGACAAGCAGCCCTGTAAAGCAGAGAGCTCTCCCTCATCTGCACAATTTTCTGAACAAAAATTTGGGTATGTTGTACTTGATATCAGTTGTTTCCCTGGCATGTAATTGTAGCATGTGGGAACATGCTACAGGAATTGCTATAATGGTCTAGAAAAGCAAGCTTCTAAATAAAAGCAAGGAGATTAACTTTTCCAGTTTAACAGTCCCTTTACTTTTGTGTTGACTGAGATATCAAGAAGGTAGTACAGGTCTATAATAAGTACACCCATCCTAGGGAAGTTGGGAAGAGAGCATGAAAAGATTCAAACTTATTTGACAGCCTTTATGTAAGTAAAGGATAAAAATACACTTAAAGCAGATCTGGTTTTATAAGTGCTGTAGATTAAGGAGGAAAGAACTAGGCAGGTTGAACTGTCACATAAATGATTGCAGCATATGACTGGCAGGCGTTCTCTCAAGGTGTTGAAGATGAGACCAGAAATTACGGGAATGACTAATGAAGCAGCTGACTACATCTGTATGAAGTTCAACACAACTGTCAGTGGAAAAAATGGTAGCAGTGTGGCCCTTAAGCAGGTTATAGACTAATCTAAAATGTGCAGATAGATCTGCCTGTCCTGAAAGTAAAGCAGATCTTGCAGAGAACAAATGAGAAGAAAACACAAATCAACTCTGGTCGTCATATTCATGTAAGAGAAAAAATAGTCTAGAGGATCTACAGAAAGAAGTTGTGGCAGAGGGTATTCTAAACTAGGGAAGTATTTTTATAGGAGGAAAATGTTAGAATGCTTGCAGCCTTCCAAGAACCCTGATATTGCAGCTGTCTTTACTGTAGAACACCAGACCGAGCCTAGAGATTTATGGTCAGTATAACATGTAGATTATTAAAAAACCCAACCACTTCTAGTAATCTGATAAAATTTCACTTCATACTGCTCAGTTCATATTGCCTCAGTTTTCCTTTCCTTTTCATGAATGGCTCTTGTGTATGCTAGTTTGTCTGTCATCCAAGGATAAACATGAAAAATTCCTAAGAGAAGGGTTCTCCAGGTTCTTGAGTAGTGCATGGCAGGCATTGGAGCCTGCACATGCAGGTCTTCGTTGTGATGATGCCTGGTTGGAGGTGCCACCACGTATCCCTTAGGGCTGTGTTAAACCTGGAACACGCAATCAACACTGTTTGTGCATCTGCTCTTATTTTCATCAGAAGGTGTCTTTATGTGAGTCTAGAGAGGAACTAAAAATCAAATTGCTGTGTATTGGTTGTCTCTGACTATAGATGGATGCCTCTTAAATCATTGCACGACTTCATTGCTGATTACACAGGTAATTAGGAATCTAGTTAAGCTTTCTGACTGCTAAGAGCAAAAGTGGTCTGACATACTTGTTACAAAAGGCTGCAACACAACTCTGCATTGCATCTGTCGGCCTCAGGGTTAGCAGGCACTTGCTTAACTCACTGAGGGGGAAAGTTCCTGATCCAGGTGAATATTAGATAATGGTGGATGAACTCAAGGACTGTATTGCTTGCAGGTGATTTGAAAATAGAATTCTCTCTGAAGCAACTGTCAGGCTCGGGATTCTCTTTAATCATTATTCACATAATTTTATTTTGGACTTCTCTGTTCCCTAGCAGTACCTTTAAACATTTGCCTTGTTCCATTCAGAATTAATTCAGAATGTGCTGTTGTTTGAAACCCCAAAGTTAATTTTTCCCCCTGAAGTTATCTTTGTTTTCTCTCACTAGAGAAATCTCCATGAGCAAAAGAAGGGTGTGTGTTGTTTTAGGGGCTGCTCAGTAGGATGGCAAAGGGTGTTTTCTGTTTTAAGATGAAAACTGCGTGTGTTGCTCTCAGCCCTTTCAGTTGTAAGCAGGGTAAGATTGAATTTAGAAGACCAAGCATGTTTCACTATTTGAACAGACATTAATCTGATACTGATTTAAAATTTTTCCTGATTAGTTACAGAGGATAACCGTTATTTAGAAAATTGAGCCTAATTAATCTGCATTTCCTTCTCTGGAGAAACGGAAAGGAGTTCAGTCCTCAGCTTCAGGATTTCCGGATGGAGATGGCTGCTCAGAATCCAGGCTCGGATTCCCAATTACACTGGGGCCATTTCATTTGTACCCAGAGTATTTACTGTTTGTTTTGCTTTATAGGATTTTTTTTTTCTTCCCCCGTAAAAGATACCTTCTCTTTTCCCTTCAAAAATATGTGGAAACCTTTCTCTGTTCACGCAGTGTGTTCTTCAGCTTCTGCAAAAGTGGAAACATTTAACTTACATACAGTTTCTATTACAAATACTGTAATCGCTTTCATTCAATTATAAATAATCTATGGAAAACTCATCCAGGAAAGGAGAACACTCCTTGTAATTTTCATTTATCCTGAGGCAGCTTAATTAATGCATCTGCGCTTTTAGGAAACATTTTACATTTTTAATAGACAGTATGCCTAAAAAATAGGGGTTTTTTTTGTCTTGCTGCCTGCCTGGATGATAATGAATAATGGAAAGTTAGATTGTGTTTTCTTTAAAATGGGGTAGGGGCGAAATAAACCAATAAAGCACTTAGGGTACTTTGCTCAAATGAGGTGCAGTCAATTGTTATTAAATCTAAAAATAAAAATCCTATTTGTATGGAGAGTGCATAACTTCAGGAGCCTGGCCCCTGCTGATCCTGTCCATTACAGCGGGGGGGCATTGCCTGATTTGCTGGGGTAGCACATGTGTAAGGTCACCTTTAAGATATTGGTGGTCCCTCCTGAGGTTCCTGTGGAATGAGCTGTTTGTTCAGGGACGCTGGTTGGCATCAGCTCCTTCCCCTGGCACGGCCAGCCCCAGCGATCATCACTGGCACTGCCTCCTGCTTCGGCTGCTCCATCTCACTGTCTGTCCTCTTGGTAGGAGCCAGCTACACTCACTTGAGTTTGTTTTACCCTTCCTTATAATTTTTGAGACTTTTTCTCTTTGCTTTTTCTCTTTGAGTCATTGTGTTTCAAAGCTGGTCTCGTTTTTCATGTGTTCACTCTACCTATTGCTGTACGAACTCCTTGCATCGCTCCTGATTTATTTTTTTTTTAAACTCTATTCAAAGTGAAAGTAAAATACCCTCAACATTCAGTGAGGAGGAGCAGGGGCAGTTCTGCAGTGTGTGTGGCCACTGGCTCCTCAGGCAGGTGTATCTCCAGGCAGAGGAACAAGAGCTCCCTGTGCCCCAAGCCAGGTCCAGGTGAGCTGTTCCAGCTACTTGGGCAGGGCTCATGGGGGCTTGGCTTGCAGCCCATCTCCAGAGGGACAGGGGTCATGTCATGCACAGGGACAAATACGGGAAACAGAGGAACACAGAGGCTGGGAAGATCTCTGTTGGATCAGAAATGGTTGGAGTCTGCTCAGTCCACCAACTACAGGTCTGCACCTCCACTGATATATGGGACATATCCCAGTGCTTCAGTTTTGGTCTTCAGTGGGGCTTGGTCATCTTGCTCTCACCATGGCACTGCTTCTCCCTGCCCTGGATCCAGCAGGCACCAGTGATCTATGGGATGGGTTTCCAGCTGGACAGGTGGGCACCCACGAGTCAGTGCCCTGCTCAGGTACAGATTTCCCTTAGCCTTGGCAGTTCATGGTTACACAGAGGTTCACCTCTCCCTTCTGTGGAACAGAATGTACATCCGAGGAGTGTTCTGAGGTCTGACAGCACAAGGATTATTCCTTCACTTCCTAGGTTGTCTGTGTGAGGTGCATTTGCTCACCCAGGTGAGCTGTGTGACCCTGGGTCCCCTCTGGCAGTGGGGATTTGTTCCCTGTCCCACAGCGTGCTCGGTGCTGTGCTGGTGGCTGGCAGGGATTGTGGTTGTCACTTGCTGTCCTTGGGTTGTGCTGCAGCCGTGGAACTGCCAGCCCTGGTGTTGGGTGCTGTTCTCCATGTCTGAATCCCAAGGGCAGTGAGGCCACTGGCAAATACCTCTTTAGAAATAATTAAAAAGTTCTGTAAGCCTCATGTTGCTGTGTGTTAGGATTACCTTTGTCAAGGGCAAAGCAGAGACAAGAGTTTCAAAACAAACATGATCTTCGATCTGAATTTCACATCAGCTGAATAGAACTCGAACATTTAATTGCTCTTTTTTTAAGCTTCCCAGGTATTGCCACAACTTCTGCTCCACATGTGGCTTCTTGTGGAAGTTGTCTACCTGCCCACATGGTGGAAAAGGCAAAGGGATGTGTGTTAGCAGAGATATTTGGCACGTATTTCTCTCTGTTCTTGCTTCAAGAAGTCCATCAGCATAAAGTACTTATCTTGTTACTAATGTTATAATGGCTGAAAAAGCATTAAATGAAGAGAATGTAAAAAGCCCCAGACCTGATATTTTTAGAATGGCCAACCATTATACGAGAGCAAAGTCCAACATATTATGTTTCATGATTATAGGAGTAATAAAAGCAAAAGCTAATAAAAGACTTAATAGGGATTATAAAACCAAGATATGATCAGAGATTAAGCATTAATAGAAAGCAGGAAGATCTGCCTTGAGGCAGTTAATTTCTTGGAGACAAGCTTACCAATTAATGTGATAAAAGTGATATAAAAAGTGATAAAAAATAAACTGCAGATAGAGGCAGGAGAAATACAAGGAGGGGTGTTTAGGATGTGAGATGGTCAGAATGGCAGGGGTGTTAGGAAATAGTGATTTTGAGAGTAAAACTGTTTAAAATCAATGACAGTCTTTCCACAAGTTGTGAAGACATGAAGGAGAAGGGTGGATAATACTGAGAGATCCACTAATTTGGCTTCAGGTTGAATGAAAGAGGCTCTCTGATGCCTGTTTTTTGCAGATCATTTGAGTGTTGTTTCTTAAAAATCTGTGTAGATCAGAAGAAATGCAAGAAAGGCTTGAGGAGGTGAAAGGTTGTAGTGGGGACTCTTGTCCTTGCTGACAAAGAAAATACAGACAAAGGAGTGGGGCTTTCTGTGCCTGTCCAACCACTTGTGCTTGATCCTTTGCAACGAGGGGTGTCACTGGGAGCTGGGGAGGCAAATTATACGGAATTAGCAGCAAATTAGAACTTAGAGCAATTAAAAAAAAAAAAACCAGAAAATATCTAGATAGTTGTTCTTGGTGGCAGATTCATTAATGTCCTCCCATCAGTGGTTTTAAAAATGTTAATCCTGTTGCACAACAGGTAGCAGGGAATCAGAAAATGCCCATCACTCTCCACTGTCTTCTAAATCTGTGTCCCTGATGCCATTTTTAATGCATTTCTCTCATCGTTAATGTTTTGAATCAGAAGTTGCTCTTTCTGACCCCTGCAAGGTGCTTTGCACTGCCCAAAGTGGTTCCTTCTCAAGTGAGTTCAGGGAAGGCCCATGGGCACACCTGAGCCACTGAACCCATAGGTGGGGAAGGTGGGGAACGCTGGGAGACAACAAGGAGTCTAGAAAGGAACAGAGGCACTGGAAGAATCTCTAGTATTTGCTTCTTGCAGTGAGTTTATGAAATAGTTGTATTCTGGGGTCGTATCTTGAAAAACAAATGGAGGGAGCTCGTGTGATTTGTTCAGTAATATTCAACAAAAAGTCAGGGATAGAGGTGTAGAACTAAAAATGAGGATTATTTTTAATATTTTGCCATTCCTAATACAATACTCAAACAGCACCCCACTTTTTGAAGTCAATTTTTATGTCCTTTATAGGCACACATGATGCAGCCTCTGCCCAGACCTTTACACAACGGGAAGGATTTGTTTAGTATTGCATTTAACCAGAACAGATGATCCCTGCTAGGAAGCAGCATGTAATACCTTTGGACTGAACAAGCCAACTGTTGAGATATTTGCTAGGTTCAGTTTGAGGATGGAAAGGGGCATCTGCCTCTGAAACAGCATCCTTGGTGTATCCTGGAATTGCCCTGTCACTGTGGTGGGTTTGAGCCAGAACTTACAGGGGAAGGACCTTTGGGGAAAACAAATATGAAACTCTTACTATAAATTTTATGGTAAAAATTCCAGCAGTGGATGGAAGGCTTACAGAAAATAATTTAGGTGGTCTTAAATTATTAGTAACGGAGAAGGAAAAAAAAAATCCTGAGAAATAAAAGACCTAAGGTCTGTTAAAATGGTCACCTTTAGGAAAATAAAAGCTTAGAGAAAAGAATGCCAAATTTGCAGCAGCAGGAGATTGATGTGCAGTAACCTTACAAATTTGAAAAGGAAATGGCAGTACTATGAACAAAATAACTTTGTGCTGAGTGAGTTCACAGCAACAAAGAGTTTCTGCCAGCCAGTAATGAACTGCTTGATTAATGGCATTGAATGGTATCATAAAACACTCCTGGAGACTTTGGAGAACACTCAAAGCTGAACTCAGGTGCTTCCTTCCTGCAAGTTTTCCAATTCAAATGATCAACACCAGCTGTCAATAAGTATAAAAACTGTACTTAGCAGAGGTTAAAGCAGTATATTCAATTCCTTGTGGTTAGATTGCTGAAAATAACTGTAAAAACGGACAGGGAAAGTTATGTTTGTGAAATATTTACACTGGAAATGTTATTTTAAATGACATTTTGCTTTTTCTGAGCACTTAGCAGGAAACCATCTCTGAAAACAGACGCTGGAGGAAACCTCAGTGCTGGTGAGGTTGCTGTAAAAGGTCTCAGAGCAGCCCTGCTGAAGCTGGTCTGGTTTAGCAGCAAATACGATCCTGAATGGCACAACCACTCACGTTGAAGGCACGTCCTTGTGTGTTTTGTTCTCTGGAACTGAAGTTACATAAATGTACATCAGGTTCAAATCCTTTGTGAATGCAGGGACAGGAAGGGACCTTTTAGAAACCAGGTGAATTGCACTGGGGGCACACCTCGTAATGCAGTGACCAATTTCTGTGCAAAAGGTAAACAAATGGTTTTCACAGTGTAAAAATATGTCCACATTGAAATTTTATTTTATTTCTCTTGGTCTTCATACTCATTAAGAAACCGCTCTCATCTTACCGTCAGTCAGGAGAGAATTTTTAAGAAAGGGCAGTGGAGCTTTGTATCTGCAATCAACTGAATTTCATGGCGTATGAACATCTAATTCTTGCAGTCAGCTTTGTAAGTCTTGCCACGTGCTATTTGCTTGATTTAAAAGCATTCTGACACTTGAGTACTGTAGAAGTATTTCTGGAAATAATCATCTAAATTGTTTAATGTATTTGCCTCATTTCCATCTGTTACAAAAGTCCTCTGGAGAATTAGAGCTCATGTAGTCTTGAACAGCCCTTCAAGGGGATCCAAGGAGCTTTCTGGCCCCAGTTGGTTAATGCCAGTTCTCCTCCATGCAGGTGTTTGGTACCACAGAGCAGCCTGATTTCCTGGTGTCAAGGATCATCTTCTCTGTAGTGATGGAACTGCTTGCAATTTAGTATTTGTGTCAATATGAAGTAGGTTAAATTGAAATACAGATTTCCAAAAATCTAAATAAGTATCAGTTGGAGCAGGAATAAAAGACATTGCATAATTAAAATTGAGGTGGTTCTGAGAGATATTTTCTGGGTATTATCCAGCAGTCATGTTGTTTGACTAAAGCTAAAGATTTGATTTTACATAAATTGTATAGCCTTAAGTCTGCTCTTGCAGAAGTGATGATTTCTTGGAATGTCTCTTCATACCCAAAGGCATTCCATTGCAGGTCACATCTTGCCTCCCGACTGGCTGCTGACTTGCTGATAGTGCTTAACACACTATTAACAAGTCATTAATCTGCAGTGAGATAAAAAGGTCTTTTCTGCCTGGCGGAACTGTATTCAAGTTCTACTTTTCATTCCCTAGATCTTGTATTTTGTGTAAACATGTAACCTCAAGGGTTTATGTTAAACATGGATATCAATGGAATTGATGGGTATAGCTTTTTACCTGCTTTTCCTCAGAGACCAGCTTGGATTGTGATTAACCATTTGTGGTTAATTACTGTGATTTACGGTTTTGGGAATGATAGTGACTTGGGGCTGCTGCCTTTTGACAAAAGCTTCTGTCCTTGAGAGGGATCACAGCACCATTCTTTTCTCCCCTGTTTACAATCACGATACCCTTGTTTGGCCTAATCTCACTGCCAGAGGGTTTGTGGAAAATATGTCATAGTTGAGTATGTTTGTGTGGTCCCAGAAATGCTGTTGAGTGTGTTCAGGAGGTGTGTGTGCAGGTTGGTTCAAACCAGAGAATAGTCTACATGCTGAAGGTGTTTTTTCTGTATTGCCCAGACACATCCTAATGGATGGTGTAGGGCCAGTAAGTTACCCAAATGTAGAGAGTAAGGACAGCAGGTTAAGTATAAAGGCAAGAAATAGTAACCTGCTTTCAGAGAGAGAGGCCTGAACAGTGTCGTAAAAATGAATTTTTAAAATTTGTTCACTTTGCATTATGGCTACCATCTGCATTTGGGGAAAATAATCCAGGTGCAGCAGATTTCTGAAAGGTACATTTTATTACTTCATTGTTGTTTTCTTTAAGGTTTAAAACAATGATACCCCATCGATACTAATTCTAAATACATGCTTAGAAGTGCATGGTTGATGAACCGAGTGCCTTGGCCAAGCCGGTCCCCCCCGTGATGTTCAGAGCTATCAAGACTAACACAAGTGTTCCCAAGCACATGTGCACATGTTGACATCCACAGCCCGGTGCTTTCCTTCACACCTTCAAATGAAGCTGCATCTGTTTCAGGGTGTGGACAATCAGCCCAGTTATAGAAGTTTAGTTCATGTAGCAAGTATTTTTATTTGGTAAGAATGACCTTATTAGTTCTACTGTGGAGTTTGGTTTTTCTCAGAGGGCCGTGTGATCCTCAGAATATAGCCACTTTTTCTCAAAACAGCTGCTTTGTTTAATTTTGTTTGCCAAACTGGGGCTCTGGAGTTTTTCAGCACCTTATGGTTCCTAAAGAATTAGATCCTGGGAGCTATAGCGCCAAGTGTGATTAAAATAATAATGAAAAGCAACGCCCAAAGTCACAACTTGTGTAAAATGTGGTGAGAATGATGCCCATTTTCACCACAAAATTGAAAATGCTGCAGTGCATCCTCACTTGGGATGTCTGTGTCCTGGCTGGGTTTATCTCGGTGCGGTGTGAGTAGAAGATGTGCCCATGGCAGGGGATGAGCTGCAGAACACAAGGGCTGTCAGAGCCATAATCATAAACCTGCCGTAATGTCACAGAGCCAGGGATGTCACTGAGCACTCTCTGTCTTCCTTGGAATATGGTTCTGGTGTCAGCGCTTTGCTGTTATTAGAGCTGAAAGATGAAGGACGTAAACATGGGAAGAGTCCAGGATTTTGCTTGAAGCGCAGCACTGAGCAAGGCAATCAATGGCTGGGATAATATTTATGGAAATGATGATACTCAGGATGACAGACGATGTGCTTAGTGTTTCAGCGAGAGTTGTGTGCACTTTATTCATTGTTTCTATTCTTTCTTTTTTATTCTATGCACTTATTGTAAGCCTCCCCAGATTGTGGAAGTTGTCTGCTGAAATTGAGTGTTATTTTCTATTACAAAATCAATTTAAACTACAAAAGAGAAATTAGATGTGCAGAGGTTTTTTTATGAACCTGACTTTCTGTATTGTGGCTTGTTAAATATGATGGCTTTTGTAGCTGCAGTGTTTTAGAATTTTGGCACTCCTGTTTGTTGTGGTTAGTTTTTGGTCTTATAAATTAACAAGGCATTGAACAATGAAGCTGGAGTGTTGCCGGGTTAGGGTCCAGTCCCTGGTAAAAAATGCAGCTCCAGCATATTGGCAGCTCTGCTGCTTGTTATTCATTGTAAGGCGTCTGGCTATGGGAGTGTTAGATGTTTGACAGCATTGAATAGATTCCAGTCAGCCATACAAACTACCTCCAGTGAAGTGGAAAGGACCATAAAATTGTTTTAGCAACAGCTAATTCTCCTGAGTCTTTTAAGGCTTTTTTCCCCCCTTTATTTTTTCTTTAACCCTTCACTTGCCCAGTGGAGGATTTGCCAATTTAAACAATACATGTTCTCAGATTGATTTCATTTTTTAAGATTAGTTAGGAAAGTTTTTCACTGAATTTGTACTTAACATAGTTTGGATTTTGGGGGGAAAATTGGAAATGCCATAAAATACCTGATTTTTCAAGTCGGGACAGGGCCTGAGCATTTTGACAGTTGTGTTACATCTGAAATACTGGCAGTCACTTGGACAATTCCCAAAGCTTATTTTTCACAGTGGAAAGAGCCTCTGTTCTCCTTACCTGAAATGTATATTGATGCCTCTAATCTCTGTTTCTTCGCAAACCTGCTCTGTTCTGCACTATCCCCTGTGGTCATTTTCTGGGAGATCAAATAGTTTTAATTCTCCCTAATAAAACTGTGTTGCTTTTATTGCAGGCCCATAGCTCATGTGCTTGTGAGCCATGGCAACATGTGAAGCCTCATTTTCCCAGGGATGCTCTTCAGTGTCGCAGAGCTCCCTAGAAGGCATTTACTACTGGAAATATTAATAAGGAGTGGAGGATAGGGAAAAGACAAGTTATTATATCTTCTTCTAAACTGTGTGTATCAAGCATTCAGGTCTCTGCTTTGTTCTGTACAGTCAGAGTGGAACCAGGAGTGCAGTTTGAAAGATGAGCACAGGGCCCTTGTGTGTTGGATGGGCAGGAGACAATGGAAAATTGGATGTACAAGAAAAGGATTGAGGAGCAGACGTCAGTCGGGATAGTGAAAGGAGATTGGATCAGTTCTGTCCATCAGAAGGATAATTGCTTACTCACGTGGTGTCGCAGCAGAAGTATTTAAAGAGGTCCATTGACTCTTTTTAGGGAGACATCTATGCTTTGTCCCTTGTTTTCTTGCTTTGTCACTACTTCTTGTTACAAACTTCACTTAGATGGTTTGTTTGGACTCATTGCTGTACCTGGTATATGGAGTTTACCCTTGGTTCTTATTCCTAATATGCTCGCTATAGTTTTACACGCTTTCCCACCCTTTTTTTCTAATTGAGTGTGGCACTGCTGCCTTCTGTGGAGGCAGAAGGAAATAATCCTCTTGTACTCTGTATGAGCCCTGGCTGTCACACCTGTGTGTGGCACCAGAGCAGGGACTTGCAGAGCTTGATGGGGTTTTAGCTTCCCATTTTTACCTAGCAAAAGTTGAAACTCCTCTGCCAACAGCAGAAAGGACAACACAGAGGTTTCCAAATGGTCCAGGGGCAGCCCACTCCCATCACAGAGACCCCCCCACTGCCCCCTTCCCCTCTGAGACCCCCTCCCCAACAGCCCCTTTTCCCCTCTCAGAGACCCCCCCACCTCCCACTGCCATCGCTGGGCACCAACACCTGGCACAGGTGGGAACATAGAGAGAAAGAGCTCAGGCTCAAAGAGGTTAAAGGAGGTAAACTCTCAGGAACAGCATGTTGTGTCTTGGGCAAAGCCCTGATTTTTGGCAGGAATACATAATTTACGATTCTGAATTGGTTGGGCATTGGCAAAAGGGGAAAGGGACACCTGCAAAGAACTGAAACAGTGTTATGAGGTAATGGAATAAAAATGACACTATTCACAGTTAGAATGGGATGAGTGGTGGCTTGGAGGGAGTGTGATTTGTGTGGAAAGAAATAAAAAGGGGAGAAAGAAGGGCTAACCCAATAGAAAGATGTAGAAGAATATGGAGGCAAAGCAGTGGGAATGGTATCTAAGAAATTGAGGCAAAAGATACAGAAAAGAGCTAGGAAAACAATTACGGGGGGAAAAAGTCCCTTATTTGAAGATTCAAAGAACTGGAAATGTGTTTTAAGAGGGAATAAATGAAGATAATTTTGACTGACCGTAGGCAGGTATTAAGATGGTGTGGACTGGCTGGTCTTACAAGCCACGGGGCAGTAGAGGCTGGTGTGTCATGGGGGTTACTCAGAGAAAACAGATTTGGTACAACAGGGGTGTCACGAGCCAGGTCCATCATGGCCATGGTCACAGCTCTCCTCAGCCAGGCTTAGTGACTTGAATAATGTCAGAGCAGCACTCTGGCTTGCCCTTGGTGTGGCTGCAGTTCAGCCAGTGGCTTCCCTTTGTGCTGCAGGGCTGGGTTTTCCTGGAAGGCTGAAGATGTTCCACATGGGAAGGGTGTCACATCAGCTGTCACATCAGCTCTCAGGGCACATGGACTGGTCTGGAGAGGTGCCTCTTTTCAGTGGTTGTATTCTGGTTATTGACCCCCTTTTTTGGTCAGTTTGGGGTCTTGGTGGGGATTTACCAACATCAGTATTGTCTCTCCTCCCCTTAGATAGCTGGGGAGGGACCCGAGTGTGTCAGTGACAGCGCACACCCTGTCACAGCCCCAGGACAGCACATCTGCAGGGCTTTTGTTCAGTTCCTCTTGCCTCACGTGGCTCTGCCCAGCTTTTTCTCCCTTTAATTGGTTCTGTGTGTTCTATTAAAAGGCATTTTGTGTTTTTTGTGAGGTATGTGATGCGCTACTCTGTAAGCTTTAATCATTAAGTATGTATAATCCATACTTCTGTTGTTTAAATTCTGAGGCTTCATCCTTGGTGGAATGAAGAAGTCAGCTTCTTGCAGGATCAGGTCAGGAACCTGCTCCATGGATAGACTCTGAATTTTAATATGAACTTAATTCTTCATGATGATTATTTTAATTGACATTTATCATGATCTGAATTTTTTCTTAAAGAATTACTTGTTCATTGTAGTTAACTATGGAAATGTATAATCAGTCCATGATTCTATTTCAAGACTACACTTAGTGACCCAGGATTTCCAGTTCATAAGAAATGTGATGCACTTTTGAAAGCGTTTTCATATTCTTCCCCACTGCATATGAACCCATGGAAATTTTTCATCACTTCTCTGCAGTATTCTACTGTACAATTATGCTTTTTTTTGACATCAGACTCCAAAGAAGTCATATGAAAAAGAAGAGGGAAATCAGCAGCTAAATTTTTCAGAGCAGGTTAAGCCTAAGTCTCTGTTGGTCTCTGAAACTTTAATCTGTTAGTACAGGAATTAGTGATGGCACTGGGAAGAGCTCCATGTGTCCAAGTACAGCCCTCCAGGCTCCAGCACTGCCACACCAGCTCGTGCCAGCTGAGGGCCTGGTCTTTGCAGTGCATCTTCACGTGCTTTCAGCCCCTGGAACTGCTATATCCAAATTGCAAGTGCCTGGATGAAGCATAAAAAACACACGTGTATTGTGAGGTTTGGCTGGGAAAGAATCTGCTGATTTCCCAGCCCTGCTGCTCCCCTGTGGAAATGACTCGTGCATCACAAGTCACAGTGTCAGGACTGGCTAAGTGTTTGGGTGTATATGCCAAGCCTAACTCAGTGATGTTCAGAAATAAAGTGTCCTCATCTCACTTTTGTCCCTTGCAGCTTTTTGCAGAAATAGAAACAAGATCCTGTCTGCTCAGAGCTGTCTGGGTGGGTTTGTATTGCCAAAGGTTTTGGAGTGTAGAAAACTGGCAGGTTGTCACATTCGAGACCTAAGTCAAGATTTATCTTGTATATAAAATACGTTTCAGTTCAGTGTCTGCAGTGGGGTCTGTGCTGGGACTGGAAAGGCCAGACCTGTTTTATCAGTTTGCTGTTTCTGGTGCAGGAGGCACTCACTCCGTGCCAGTCTCTGGTCATTTACTGTTTCTAGTCTGGTACATAGTAGAACTCATTAATAACTTCACTTTTTTGTTGCCTGTGCATACTTCCTGGTAGATTCAGTGCCAGATATCTGACATTTGGCATGAGAGTTTAATGAGAGTTACCCAGAATTGTCAGCTAGATACAGTTGTAACTTCCTTTGCGTTTGGTTGAGTTGCTCCCCTGGCAATATCCAGACTCAGAGATTATGTTCCCCTGGAATTCATTGTCAGCAAAGACAGTATGTTGGATCTTTGTTTCCCTTCCCCACTGGAGTGTTAGGAGATAACCCTGCTGTGGTGTGTACTGGAGCCAGAGCTGAGCCAGCTCTTGTTGGAAAGCCCCTCACCTGCCTTTGCACTACTCATTGCTGTGCAGAAGAGCTATTTAAGGAACCACAAACAGAAAAAAACCAGGATCTGTACTCCACATCTTCATCTGAGTCTCATGACCCCCAGCGTCCTGGGAATATGCCAGTGACACATCCAGCATTTTGCTTCAGGAGAAGACCAAGGTCACGCTTCCCTCCTGCCAGGAGACAGTGGATTCATTTCCCTTGAGATAAATTCTAGGATACTCAGACTTTGGCATTATTATAGGTCTAGTCTGGGACAGTTTGGATTCCTCAGCATTCAAAACATCCAAGCCCACATACAGATGTCAAAATTGCAGCTGAATGTTTTGCCTGGACAGCTTTACCAATCTGGGTGACACCAAAAGCCTTCAAAAGACAGGTGAATAATGGAAATACCAAGTACTCTGCGAATCAGGCACAAAATCTATCAGAAGCCCTGTAGGTGTAGAACTCCTAAGGACCTGGGAGCAGCTATGTTTGTGTGCCAGAGTCACAGGGCTCTCCACTGGGTTTCTAATTTTTATTCTCTCGTTCATTATGAATAGGCAAAGTTCAGTAGAGAGAATTAAGGCTGGGCAGGGTAGTACAGCAAGTTTTACAGTGACAGCAGATAGAGAATTGTGTGGAAAGATAGTCTTGAGAGGATAAACGTCTAGTGGGACATGAGAGAATACTAATGTCAAAATCCTTTAAGATCACAGTCACTCTTCCCATGAGATGCTTAGGAGGGGATAATAAAAATTGTGATCCAATAAAAAACCAGCCAAATAACACACACACAAAAAAGTTTTAGTGTTTTTTTGTGGGTTTTTTTGTGGTGGCTGGTTTACTTTGTGCACTACTAATGGGTGAGTAAGACTTCAAATATGAGGTTGTCAGTGCAAGGTCTGGGTGTATCCAGTTTTCCTTGTGTACATTGTCTACTTGTAAAATGTTTTATGAAAGGTTACGGAGAGAACAAGAAAGCCTGAGCCTCACTGGTCTGCTGCCAAAGACCTCATGACCAATTTGTTTCATAGTATCTGAATTTTCCTGAGTGCAGCCGTAAGACAATAAATTCTTTTCCATTTTTGCTCCATATTTTTTTCCCCGTTTTCTTGAATTTCTAAAGATAATTGCTCTGAGGAAGTACACTTGGTATAACAGCAGAAGGCAAACAAAGTTTTTAAAGTTGGCTGGAATTTCACAGTGCTCAAAGCTGTGCAGCCTCGCAGGGTGTTGGGGTAGAGGCCATTTCTCTCTTCCACACCTGCTCTCCTGGGTTTTCTGTCTCTTCAGCCGTGTTGTCCCACCCATCACTGCTACCAGCTGGGGGAGGTGGGAAGAGGGTGTAGAGAGAAACTAAACTACTTCTTGCTTTGTTTTTTGAAGCTCATGGTCTTTAACTATAAAAGTTTAGGGTTATTTTAGGGTCATTTCTCACCAACACATTGGTTATGATTAGAACAATAATCCCTTTTTGAGTGATTCGAAAGTGGTTTTGCTTAAGCATTTGCTTCTGAAATGTTCCTCCAAGTACTCCCTTATTTCCCTTTTTCTTTCATCTTAGAGTTTTGGATTTTTAAAATATACAGAGAAAAAGTATATACTGAAAGCATAAACTATCCAATGCTATGTTACTTGTACTTGGCATGATTTTCATTTGCTTGTTCATCTCCATATTTTTTGTTCTTTCACAGGTTGAGTTGGAGAGCCCTTCTTTCACTTACCCCTGTGCTGCTTTGCTTGTCCCTTGCAGAGTTAGGGGCTAATAAAGTGAGCATACTTTATAGCTGCTTTTTCAATATAAAGTGCCTTCAATGTATGGTAATCAGGCCACTGTACTTGAGGTTAACCCCCCACCCCTCGCTGAGCTCAATCCTGAAAAATAAACAAAACTCAGGGAAAAGAAGTTTACTTGGCAAAGAGATTGAGCTAAAATTATAGATACAAAAACATAGGGCTCAGTTCTGCAAGCAACTGAGCGTTCTGGCCCCAGTCCCACAAAGCACTTAAGCACAGGCTTCGTTTTCAAGTGAGTAGCAGATTGACTGACAGCTGGGGAGGCTGAACTCGGAATCCTTGACCCCAACATGTGGAGCAGGACTCGGATTGCTCCTGCAGTTGTGCCACAGCCAGGGTTGCTCCAGGTGGGATGGCAGGTCCTGGGTGGGATGGTGTGTCCCAGGTGGGGTGGTGAGTCCCAGGTGGGGTGGCAGGTCCCAGGTGAGATGGCAGGTCCCAGGTGGGGTGGTGAGTCCCAGGTGGGGTGGCAGGTCCCAGGTGGGATGGCAGGTCCCAGGTGGGGTGGTGAGTCCCAGGTGAGATGGCAGCTCCCAGGTGGGGTGGTATGTCCCAGGTGGGGTAGCAGGTCCTGGGTGGGGTGGCAGATCCTAGGTGGGATGGTGTGTCCCAGGTGGGGTGACAGGTCCCAGGTGGGATGGTGTGTCCCAGGTGGGGTGATGAGTCCCAGGTGGGGTGGTAGGTCCGAGGTGGGATGGCAGGTCCCAGGTGTGATGGCAAGTCCCAGGTGGGGTGGTATGTCCTGGGTGGGGTGGCAGGTCCCAGGTAGGGTGGCAGGTCCCAGGTGATGGCTCTAGGGTCTGTGGGAATGGCAGACCCCCAAGGGCACCTGGGCAGGTGTCAGGTTGTGCTGCCAAAGCCTCGTGCTTTGCGTGGGGGTGGCAGGTGTGGAGAGCTCTGAAATCCCCCTTGCCAGGGGGAGGAAGGAAAATGTGTGGAAATGTTCCCTTACACCAGACAAGTTGCCTCCAGCCAGGCAGTTCCCAGCTGTCCTGGGAAGGTTTTTGTGCTCTGTCTGTCCTCCTTTTCCCCACTCAGCCCTGGTGTGTGACCACTCACACAGGAGTTGTGCTGCCCAGGAGGAACAGACGAGTCCTATCAAAGGGCTCCTTTGCCAGGGAGGGAGTGAGCAGAGGGCTGGGCTGTCACTCAGCTGTCCCCCACCCTGGACTTCTCATAATGGATTAGGCTCTGTAGATGCTTTGTGGCCTGGCTGACAAAGAGATTTTTTTATTTTTCTTCACCAGGTTCCCTAGCGCTAGCCCTACAGTACATGATTTTATCAAGATAATTTTTTAATATCTTGCAAATGTTATACACAAAATTGAAAAAAAAGAGAAACACATTTAGTTTTATCATGTGCTTTTTTGTTTGTTCGTTTTAAGATTGTGTTAAAGCTGCATTCTTGATACATCACCGGTGTCTGCTTATTAAGGTTTTCTAATTTCATGTACTTGCTGGTTTCTGTGCTTTTCCTTCACACACCATGGGTTGTTGTTTTGCATTTCAGAGTGCTTGCACATATGTTTTATGTGCATTTTTGATGTTTAGTGAACAAACCATAACTTTTTGTGTGTCATATAAGTTACGGATGCTTATTCCTTGAGAAATATTTCTTTTCCATAAAGTGAAATGAGTACTGTAGTCATCAATCTTTCTTTGATCTCCTCAGTGTGTTTTTATATATGTATTTATATATTTATGTAATATATATTTATATATATCACTAGTGCTGATTCTTATTATGATCTTTTTTCTTTCTGAAACTGATTTACTGTCTGAATCTTGTTATTCTGTTAGTATTGGTAAGTAATAGAAAACAGTTTTCTGGTGTGTAATTTTTGGACCCTGGTGTAAGTTGGTGTTACAGTGACTGAGAGGATGTTCCTTTATTTTTATTTTCCTTTCATTAAGTGACCAGCGTTCAGAAATTGCAAGTGACAAAATTAAGGCCACACATTTCTGTCTTCTGCAAAAAGCCCTGACTGGCTTTCCATCAAACGATGAAACTTTCTCAGTTTGAACCAGCTTGGAAGTGAATTATCCAAAAGACACCAAAGCATGAAAAGTATATTTTTTTGAGATGGCTGCTGATGGCAGAAAGTTGCAAAGAAAATAAGTGGAACAAAAGGTTAGTTCTGATTCGATAGACACGGCTGGCATTGCAAGCAGATTTACCTCCCACACCGCATAGCAATGAGGAGGGAGCTTGGTGAGAAAGTTCAAACTGCACAAGATTATCCTTTCACAAATAAATTCTTTCAACAGGCCCCTGTTGAAAATGGTGAGATTATACCTCTGAGGAGAGGTACCTCTCTGAAGAAGTGCCTATGCCACTTACAGTTTTTGGAAACTCTTGAATCTTTTTGAGAAAAAGTAACAAACTTTTCATCCTTTAAATAAGATACACATTTTCTGTCAAGAACAAGCCTATTAATTGTGAATTTCTTATGGACCTTGTAGTCTTTAGAGAAAAAAAAAATACTGAGAGTCACATATAAAAAATATTCCCCTTTATTGCTGTGTTTTTTGCATGACTTAAAGTCTCTTCAGCTTTCAAGTCATAGTGTTTAGCATATTTTTATATTTCATCTCATTTGCTTCTTATGAGTGTGCAGTTTGCATTCAAACAAAGCATTTAGTTACAGTGCCATCCACATTCAAAATTACGGACTGGAAATACCAAAATATAACTTGTCACAATAACTTGTTTGATAGTCTAGTCTAAATACACTGAATATAGGCAAGATCATATTCATGAGTTTACTACAAAGTTAACATAAAAAATTTGGTTAATTGAAATTATTTTTAATTCTGTATTTTTCATCCGTTTCAAACATCTTCTGAAGAAAACAGGAGGTCTTAAGTGTGACAGTGATGATGGTACACCTGAAGTGTCTGTGCTGAATTTAAGGACTAAAATTGGAAACTAATGTAATGTTATTTACAACTATTAAATTAGGTCCCAGCTCTGCTCCAAATAATGAATCAAGACTGAAGTCTGATGAACTCCAATACTAGGAGCCATGAACATGTTTTCTGGGATATTTTGATGATGTGACATCAAACTGTGTCGATGTTTATGGGACTTTTCTAAATTTGCTTTTGCAAAATATGTGTTTTGTCCATTTGCTTGAGGTTATTGAACTGTTTTGAATGAGACGATCTTTTAAGAGAAAATAAGCCTATCTTATATTTAAAAATAAGAACTAATAATTTTAGTGTTCTGCAATTTTTTTTTCAAGAAAAGCGTAAAAATGAAAACATGCTGAAATGGCTGCTGTTGTGCTCTTGCACCTTTTCTCACTGGAAATTGGCTTGTTCACTGCTTTAATCAAATTTCAATCTCTCAGTTCCAAGGGCAGGTTCTTGACAACTTTGACATTATTTAGAGTTTATTTAGTAAATATATTCCCATACTGAAATGTGAGTAAAATGTCCCTAATGAAGTGTTGGAAAACATGGCAAAATGACAGAGCAGGTAGGATATGCTGTGGCATTTCTGCTGAGCTGTAAAACCTCCCCGTGCCTGCAAGGGGTGGAGAGGGAGCTTGGTCAGTGTCTGCCTTCCTTGAGAGGGAGCTCCCAGACTTCAGTCTACAAACAACACTTGGGTGTTTGCTACACGAATAACGCTCCTTGTGTTTAAAGCACTCGCTCTCCTGCACTTCTGGAAATCTGAAACTTCTTGTGAGTTGCAGGGAGGGAATCACAGGGCAACCATGTGAGACCCTGGGTACCATTCCCCAAATACCACTTAGGGAGCCCCTGTTCCTTCTAAAAACATCAGTGCTGTCTTCCAGTTCCCACTTTTTTGCGTGTCTTTATGGAAGAACAACGAGGTGGGGACTCAGGGTGTGAAATATGATCAGAGGGCTGGAGCAGCCCTGCCATGAGGAAAGGCTGAGAGAATTGGATTGTTCAGCCTGGAGAAGACTTTGGGGTGACCTGACTGTCCTTCCAGTGCCCGAAGGGAGCTACAGGAGAGGTGAAGGAGCTGGAGTGACCGGACAAGGGGAATGGCTTCAAACTGAAAGAGTATGTTTAGATGAGATATTAGGGATCAGTTCATTACTGTGAAGGTGGTGGGGCACTGGAACAGAGTGCCAAGAGAAGCTGTGGTTGCCCTGTCCCTGGAGGTGTCCAAGGGCAAGTTGGATGGGGCTTGGAGCAACCTGGGACAGTGGAAGGTGTCCCTGCCCACGGCAGAGGGTGGAACAGGATGGTCTTTGAGGTCCCTTCCAACCCAAACCATTCTGTGATACTTTGTGCAATCAGACAGTTTGAGGCTGTTGGGTCCCTTCAACCAGTCAGGATGTCTGAAGGGAAGAACAAGGAGTGAAATGAACGCTTGGTGGGTCAGAGAAGAGTAACTCTGAAATTCCAGAGTTGTATCAATGCCAACTCATGCTCCTGTAGCCAAGTTAGGTGAAGACTCTGGGGTTTTGAGGAGGCAGACAGTTGTGGGAACTGGAGCATTCATTCTTGATGATTATGAGCAAATAAAGCTCCATTGCGTCTCTCACCCTCCATGTGCCACGGCCACCATGGGCAGCTTTATGGAGAACTTGGTTACATGAAACCCTTGAGAATTATGCCTTGCAGAGAACTACAAAAGCTTGTCTTTGTGCTGGGGGGCATTGTCAGTAGTGTAGCATGTGGACGGTGTTGGGGTTTGGTTTATTTTTTTCCTCCGGCATGCATCACGCTATTCCATTAAAACCTTTTTTACTGTCCCCATTTAATGGCATTTCAGATTCATGGGTAGCTTTAAAAAAATTGTCTTCTGGCGTTTAGGTATAGTAATAGTGCCATATTTTGGCAGTGGTTATGGGCCTTGAGATTTTAGACTAAAGTAAACATCTGAGACACGTGATGCTACAAGGAGGTTAAAACAGTGCAAAACAATTTCATAGCAATGACTTTTTTTTTAGGACCTAGGATATTTTTTTAATATCTCTAGGTTTTAAAGCTAAATGAATATGGGAAAGACAACTGATTTTTGGCCCACACTGTGACATTGACATTTATTGCTTGTATTTTTGCTGTCATCCTACCAGGTACTAAAGGAAACGATGCATATACATTGTTTACAAGTTTTGATAATTACAAAAACATGGCATATATGAAAGCTTTTCCAATTCACAGCGCTGCAGAACGTGCTGTGTTTTGTATTCCTCTTGAATTTCCACAGATTCTTGAAGAATTGGGAATAGGAGGTCAGATTTCCAAATAAATGGTCTTTCAAAGTTTATTTGATTAGGGCATTTCCACTATGACATGGGTATCTTTTTTTTGGTAATTCAATCAAAAGTGGAAGCGAATTCTCTACGTCCTAAATTTGCCCTCTGGCTTGCTGTGCTGAAACAGTTTTTTTCATATGTATCAGTAAACCAAGTAATCTCCTCTCCCGTGTTGTTCTCCTTTATTGTTCCCCTGTTTCTGAAACAGTCTAAATATTTTTTTCAGTGGAACAAGTATTTTTTCATATAGGAAAATTCTGCTTAGGAATCCATATAGTTTGTTCTTCAGATTAACTCTTACAAAAATTAAGTAGCAGTCTGTCACTTTTCCATGAGTTCAGGCTTTGGGGGTTGCCAGCAGAGCAGAGGGATGAACTTCACGAACCTCAGTGATGCCTGTGTATGTCTCAGGCCCCACTGCAGGGAGCATTGCAGCTACCCCAGTGAATAAATTTATTTGGTGGTATAATCCCTCACTGATGGAAATAGCAGTGGTTCGGAGTTGTTAGACAAACATCTATAAAATCAGATTGGCTTAACTGAATGCCAGCAGTAGCTACTGTACTTTGCTTCATACTGGAGTTGAATATACAGAATGCCAGGGAAGTTTAAAAATCTAAAAGAAAATAGCCAAAAGGAGCACATGTTCAGATGAAGAATTTGGTCATGCATGTTTTCCAGCAGCTGTTTTTATTTTAGGTTTAATTTAAAATACATTCAGCTTAATTCCATGTTCAGAATCATCAAAGCCTACCAAAAATCCTCAGATTTTGTTTCACAGAGATCATTATCAAGTTCTGAGCAATTGTATGTTTATTGCTTTCATATTTTGCATTTCTGGGGTTTCTTATACTACCCAAGGCCATGGTCTAACTCAAAGAATAACAGGAATCAGCATGCTTTTCATTTATCCTCCTTCATTATTGCAGGCATTCTGTATTAAGCCCTGTTTTAGAAACAAGCCAGTTTTATTTTTTAACCTCCCACGTGTTTTATTAAGTTGCTGAGGCTTTAATTTTTTTATTTTTAAATGGTTATAAAAAGAAAGGGACTTTGGTCCTGATTCCCATTTATGCTGTTGCCTTTCTAAAACGCTTTGTCATACTAAAGTTGTATTTGTGAATCTTTTCAGCAGCTGATCAGTGCAGCAGAAAGGCCACAGTGTCTGTTTTTTCCGAGGACATTGTTGTCCCCTTGGGACCACTGTCCTTGCCGTGTGCTCTACCCATTCCACCAAGCACTTCAGTCCCAATGTTTCTCATCAAATGTTCTGTGCCATAGGGTAGTTCAGAGTAGCAGTGGCCATATAGACAACTTTATGTAAAGGCAGTAAAAAATTTATGCTACACAGCTCTGCCCTCTCGTCCCAAACTATATTTTTACGTTAAGGAATCTCAACCCAAGACATCTGGGATTTAGACTTCAGAGTCACTTAAGCATCTAGAATTCAGCACTGAGTTTTCTCTCCATCATTGCTCAGTCGTCTGTCTCATTATAGTAATGAGTTTTGTCACAGCAGTTCCTACCTATCACAAAAAAGCAGGACTAACAATTTTGAACAATGAACAATTTTTGCTTAGGTGAACAAAGAGCACCCTGCTGCTGCTGTCACAGTTTGGCTCCTGTTTGATGAACTGTGGCTGAAGGACGTGGAGTCAGCTGGCTGCCATACTGTAGTTTTTATTACATTTATCCAGGATGCTTAGTAAATAACAAAAGTGGTCATGTTTATGGGACACTCAAGATGCTTTCAGCACATTTTCATAACCAGTTCCAAATTAGCTCAAAATGAGCCCAGACTGGGCCCCAAGTGTGCAATACTTCCCAAGTAAGCTACTTGCCTGTATCTAATCATGTTGCCTTGCAAGAGCTGAACATTGAAGATGAAATTGTAGCTACAGTAGAGTCTTTGCGTGGTAATTAATTCATCCCAGGTATGGATATATATCCCCTAGCTTTCATTTCTTTTCTGCAACCAGATCATGACTTTTACTCTCACTGGTCTACTGTGCTCTTCCTTCAAGAACTTGTTCCTAAACAAGACCTTCAGTTCTGTCCCAACAGGCGCTGAAAATTGAGCATTTGGCTGATTTATTGGCTAAATTTGGGAGGATGTACCCCAGAATCTGCCAAATCAAAACTGTGCTGCATTCTTTTAAGTAAATATAGTGATCCTGCTTAAGGAGGTCAAAGGAAGAAAACTGAGTGAGCTCTGGTCACCGAGATATGAGAATGGAGTGGCTGCCCTCTGTCCTGTTTTGTATTAAGCAAATGACCATTTAGCTGGATATGCTGCAGAAGATGCTGTGAAGAAAAAGGCAAGGTTAGGGCCTCCCAAAACTGCGAGTTCACAGGAAAGTTAGTTCAGAAATTGAAATTGCTGTTGGGGCTGTGTGAGCCGAGTGCTGCTGTGGAAGGCTGTGCTGAGGGATGTGCTCCACTGGGACATGAGCACAGGCAGAACCTCCTGGCAGGGACAGGGGTGGTGGAAGGGGCCGGTGCCACCTGAGTGGCAGTGCCTGGTCGCTGGTTCTGGCTGCAGAGCACGGAATGGGGGTGGGGGTTCAAGCTAAACACTAAATTACTTTTTCCTTGGTTTACATTGTTGTGGGCCAGCTTTTTGAAGGCAGTGTGTCCTGGCACATGCATTGAAAAGACCAGTGGCTTAATTTAGCTTCGGTTTGAGCCATTAGTGCTTTCTTGTGGCTGGAGAAAAAAGGGGACTTACACCCTTCTCCAGTGCACTGAAGGAAGTAAAGAAATGAATTTATTAATGAAAAACTTGGGGCCATGTTTTGAAAAGCAGACGAGCACAGACTGTATAGTTCGAATCAACTGCTTCCAGTTCCTATTTTGGGCAAGTAACACAGTCAGTGAATGAAACAAGTTTGCATATTCAGGGCTGTTTAATTACAGCCTTAAACAATGAGTTGAGTTGCATTAATGACTGCCAACTCCTGTTGCTATGCTGGGCTGCTGGGTGGTCTTGGGCATTCACTGGGGGCATCATGCCTGGCTTGTCTGCACACTCTGCTGCAGACAGCCTGGCACCCACTGGGATGTCTGCGAGCCCCTGCTCTGCAGACTCGTAGCCCAGTTCTTCAAATCCACAACTTATAGGTAGGCAAGTCCCTAAACACGCAGGTGCTTTGCCAGAGCTCTGGAACTCAGAATGAGATTTAATTGTCAGGAGCTGGGCAGTTCCAAACCTGCCTATCTGTTTATTCTCAGATTTGTTGATCTCCCTGCCTTAGCCTCCTTGCTTGAGAAATGGGGATAGAAATGCAAGGAGTTACTGCCTACTGCAAGGTGAGGGCTGGGAGATGGAAAGGTGCAGTGTTGATAAATGCCATGCACAACTGTGGCTGGAGGTGAGCAGAGCACTTCCCAGAACCCTAGTGGTCTCATTGAACATGTAATTGTCCTGTGAACCCTGTGTTATACTCTCTGTTTGCTGGTAGGTGGGCAGGTTTTGACAAAGAACTTCTACTGTGCTTTTTTATAGTGCCTTGGTTTGGGGTGTTTTTTTGATTTGTTTGTTTGTTTGTTCGTTTTTGTTTTGGGATTGGTTTTTTCTATTTGTTCACAAGCTGTCTGAATTTGAGTTATTTTCCCTCCTAAAATTCAAATTTCTTTCTCTTCTTTTGAAGGGCTTAGAATGTGTGTTGAACAATAGCAATTTCACTACACCAAATTCCCATTTTTGGTCTTGAGAGTTCTCCTCCCTCCAGTTTTTATCTGGCATTTTGGCATGATGCAGTGGCTTGAGTGCTGTGTGCTATAAGGAAGGGAAGCCCTGTGTGCCTTCCAGAGGTGGGAAACAAAAGTGCTGAATCTTAATTTTCTGTTGCTGATTTCAGCAGGTGTGAGATGAATCTTTAGTAAAGTACTTGAACACTGGAGAAAGAGGAGAGGTTTGTAAACACCTGTATACCTGTTATTTTGTCCTGCTTTGGGTGCTTGCTTGGTTGGGGTTCCTTTCTGAGATTCCGTGTGCTGCGATTAAGGATCCGCATGTCCAACAAGAACATCCAGATTTTCAGTTCCCCACTCTTATATGTCTTTTGGGCAGGAAGTCGGTGTTGTTTACCCTTAGGTGACTGACCAGAAGTCAGTCACCAAGGAATCAAACCCAGGGAATTCCTAGAATTATGGATTGGTTGAGTTTGGGAGAGACCTTAGAACATCATCGAGTCAAACAGGGTCACCCAGGGCACGGAACTGGGCACAGTATTCTTGGTATGGTCTTGCCAATGCTGAATAGAAGGGAAGATGTATCCTAATATACTCCAGGATACCATTAGCCTTCACCTGTAGGATAGGTTGCTGGCTCAATTAGAGTTTTCTGATACTAATCCTGTGCCCTTCTGGGACATCTTTTCCATGCAAATTCAAGCCCTGGGCTGAGAATCCCAATTTTCTGTCAGCTTTCTGTGTACACTCATTGGGCTGTAAAACTTCACTCATGTTCACTGGGCTGCTTTTAATGTGTTATGATGCCTAATGTGCTGCCCTTTTTTTTTTTTTTTTTTTTTTGATTGTACACAAAGCTGGAGAAATCTGAAGTTGAAAGAAAGGCTATTTTTTGTTTGCTCTTGATGCAGAACTTCATCAGAAATGGGTCAGAGAAGTACACAAATGGATCTCAGAAATTTCAGTGTGCCATCAGTGAGGAGATAATTTCTAGGCTTGTGAATAATGGCAAGACTCCTTGGCTAGGCATGGAATGGCTTAAAGTGAATCCTTCTTTTGATTTCCTTTTAACAAAGCAAGGATCAGAAATGAGGCTTGGAATTAAAAAGGCCTGACAACCATAAATGAGGAGTCACGTCTTGGATTCTGTTATAAGCACTTTTTATTCCTTGTTTTCAGCTCTGTTTTCATGCTATTCCTCCTCCCTAACACCAGTCTGCCATAATGGTGCCATTCCTGCACTGGAGCACAGTCAAAAGGAATTCTGTAGAGCAGGAGCCTAAGAGAGAGCTTTCTTGGGACTGTGTTTCCTTTATTTATCAGTTGGCCTTTGACTCTTAACTGTACTTAATGCCTGGTAGAAAGATCTCTGCCCTGATGAAATTCGAAGGTACAATCTTAAAAATCTGATCTGCAGTTTGGACTGAGACTTGCATCTTTACTGTCCCCTCTGGTTTCAACTGCAGAAACGCTCAGCTGGTGAAATTACACAAATGCTTTAATAGTCCCGAGCAGATCCACATTAATAAAACACTGAAGTGAATGCTTCGAGCATCCTTCCTTTAGCATCCTATAGGAGGTTGGACTCTGCCTGCCACGTGTTTGGAAACCGAATCCTGGGATGCAGGTGATGCCCAGAAAAGTGATGATCCCAGTCCTCTTTGATGGTGAACCTGCCTGAGGCCCTGGGGTAAAGGGGGAAAAAAAGCAGCTGTTTTGGTACCCACTACAAGCAAAACATCTCTGCTGCATTAGAAGTGATTTCCTTAGGAGACAGGGAGAGTCTGAGAATTTCCTTACAAGTACTTGTCTCAATGTGAAAAATGCCCTCTAAGTATTTTAAACAAGGGTGGCTGCTGCTGTCCTGAGAATTGTGCTATAAACTACTGCCACAGGTCCTGAGTGGTTACTCAAGTCTTCAGTGTCATCCAAAATTGCTTATTTGTGTTCAGAAAAAAGGAACAAAAGAACATGTTTATTTTGACAGCAGCTGTCAGCAAATCATAATTATAATGATGTATCACGTGAAAAAAAGAATTGAACGTGTTTACCAGCCTTTCCTAATTATTACATTTGTTAGATGCAAAATGGATGGTTTTTCTGACTCCTTTGGAGGTCTTGACATTGTTATTGACGTGTTTATTTTATGATTGCAAAAACTTACAGCATTATCTCAGCTAACAGGACAATGGGAAAGTATAATGGCCTTCTGATTTCCTATTTATTTTTGTTACATCACTTCCATGATGTAATTTGGACAAAATACTTCAGACATTTTGCCTATCCAAGTAAATGCTTGTAGCAGTGGTGACTGGGGGGAGGGAAGAATCTTAGAAGGATTTAGAAGTTTTGCTTAAAATTGGTTTTCCTGCTCTTGATTGTGATTTTTGGCAAATGTTTTCAGGCTTGATTTATCGGTATTCGTATAAATATGTAGGATTGGTAGAAGTTAATGTATCTTAAAATCCAGTGTATATTTGGAGCATAAGCTATCTCTAACTGGGATGCTCTCTTCCCTCTTTTTTAGATATATATATTTTTTATAACATACGTATATTTTAATAGCATATAGATGTATATATTTAATAGCATATAGATGTATATATATAAAACATATGTAATTACCCCCTGAACATACTCAGATGTCAGTTTAAAGTAACAGAAGCAGCCTTTCTCAGAGATTTAGAGTACACCTTTTTAATTAGAGAATGTTTCCTCCATTTATTCCCCCAAAACTTGGTTCTTAGGATGTATCTGCCTACAGAGAAGAGTAAGATTTTGACCTGGAGTTGTCAAACCTGTGAGCCTGAGGACACTTCTCTTCCTTGTGGACATTCTACCTGTCCCTTTGCTGTCCCCAGCTTGTGCAGCCCTGCTGAGGGAATGTAAGAATACACCCACACTGAATACACAGTGGTTTGGAGAAGCATTTCACATTGTCTGAGAGCCTCTAGTACAAGCAGTTATAATACATACATAATTCACTTAATTAGATATCTAAGTCATGTAGTATTTTACAGACACCAAGTCACAGAGGAAGCAACAATGGATCGTGTTCTGGTTTGGTGTTCTTGCCTTCTGCTGGATATCCTGTATAATGCCAGCCATGTGAGAACTGCTAAGAAACAATTCTGCTGGCATTATATAAAGCCTGCAGACAAAACACCTCAATGAAAGGCTGTGTTTAGAAGGGATGTACCAAAAAACCTGTTAAGGATGTTTGTTTTTGTTTGGGCTTCTGCCTAAATACCTGAGTAGTGATGCCCACCTATGAAAGTGTGTTAAAGTGAAGCTGAATTGCATGTGCAGGGAATTATCTGACTAAGTTATCCATGAATCAGGTTCCTGGTAATTCATTGCAAATTATTATTTGTGCATGTATGAAAAATAAATGCCTGCAGTCAACTTGGCCAGTTGATGCCTGCAATTGCAGTGTAATTACGATTGCAGTAACTATGTACAGAGAGACATTGAACACTCCAAGTGGTCTGTCCTAATGACTAATGGTCTGTCCCACCCAGTCGTCTTTGGCAATACCAAAAGGAGATGCTGTTCTTAGAGAGAAATGCTCTCTGTAGCCTGTCCTTCATGTTGGTTCATTATGTCACTGTTGGGCAGCTGAAACCAATGAGTCTGATTGTGTTGGGGTGGAGATCAAAGTGTCTTCGTTTAGAGAAAAGGGTCCTGGAAAGAGATTTTGTGTAGGAAAGCTCTGTGTCATTATTAGGAAGTAAGGTAGGTACACTTCAACAGTGCTGAAGTCAGCCTGAGGAAAACATGGGTTATCTGCAGTGCCTGAGGTGACTGTCTTCTAACCTGGCTGAAAGTAGATTGAGGAGCCACGCGCTCATTTTTTGGCTAAGATACCTCTGGAGGTACGTGAGCCTGAGGAAAGATATCCTTTTCCAGAACTGTCTACTGGTGGGCTGCCTGAGACCATGGGTATGACCACTCCTGCATGTCCATCCCTGCTTCTGGAGCCTGCCACGCTCCTCGCAGGCAGTGATGGAGCTCTGACTCCGTGGGGCAGCTCAAAACCAGCCCGAGTAGCCCAGCTGGCCACTCCCCCTGATACTTGGCCGCAGAGGGCCAAGGAATGTCCCCACTGGTCCTGCCAGTGAGGGTGGTGGTGTCAGTCCTTGGTGCTGGGGAGGGACTGGTGGTGATGGTGGTGGTGCCAGCCCTTGGTGGTGGAGAGGGACAGCTGATGATGGTGGTGGTGGTGCCAGCCCTTGGTGGTGGAGAGGGACAGCTGATGATGGTGGTGGTGGTGGTGCCAGCCCTTGGTGGTGGAGAGGGACAGCTCATGGTGGTGGTGCCAGCCTTGGTGGTGGGGAGAAACAGCTGGTGGTGGTTATGGTGGTGGTGCTGGGGAGGGGACAGCTGGTGATGGTGGTGCCAGCATTGCACTGGGAACCAGTTCTGTGTGCAGTGTCGCTGCTGCACCCTCTGCACTGACAGAGTGGAAGGACAGGACTGTTTTCCCTTTAATAAATACATGTGTATAAATGTGTCTGTAAGGTGTATGATCTTTCTCTGCTGCTTTTTGTACTTGGTTGTTGAACCTTTGAAGAACAAAGAAGGCTTTTTCTTAGTTACATTTTGAGCTTGCAGTGATAAAAGAGATTCCAGTAATATTTTTATAATTGCTTTCCCTTAAGAATGGGTATAAATAATAAACACATAACAGGCAATACCATTTTGATATACTGTAATTAATTTGAAAAGTGATTAAAGGGAAATTTAAATAAAATCTTTCAATTGATTTTTCTTATGTTACCTTTAGAGTCACCTAATTTTTCTGAGAGCTTTTAAAGTAGCTCACTTGGATTGATTCCCAGTGGAATTTTCTTTTTATCCTAGATTGTTGTAATTATAAAATTGAGCTTAACCTTTCTAGGTTGTCAATATCTAAGGACAAATGTAACAAAGGCCTGGAAAGGTTAGTCCTGAACTTGGGGGAATTGTGGAGAAGGAGGCGAGCTGTCATTTGACCTGTCAGATGCTGCTTGGTATTTTGTTTTGGCTTTGTAAATTACTTCCACTACTCTTTTCCGTTGGGTAAATATATATACAATTTGAACGTGAATGTTTTGAAAAATCCTGAAAAAACAGACAAAGTTAATGACTTATAAGTGTTTAAAATGTTCTAGATGTGGAGATTGGATGTGGATAGTTTGAAATCCTGACCAGTGTATGCAATTTTAAAAGATAGTGAGAGCTGAAAGTAAAATAACTGTAACTTGTGGCGAAAATTTGTTAGATATATGCTGTGTAGAATTATTGAAATGCCTGGGATTATGGAAGATATTTCTTTAATTTAGGTTTTTCCGGAAATCTTCAACTATTCTCCCTGTGAACAAACCCCATGTGTAGACATTCAGAGGCAGGTTTGTGGCATGCCCAGGACAGGTTATCTAACCCCTCTTTCTTAAGTCCCCAAATTCTCATTATTTGCATTTATAATATGGGAGAAGGCGGGGTAGAATTTGATTAATTTGAATGGTTCTGCAGAATTTGAGCACTCTGTGTGCCCAGTGTCGGTGCCTGAAAGGATGTCTCTTCTGCCGCAGACAGAAGACAAGAAGATAAAAAACAACGTGGAATTCCACAGGCATTAAACTTCCTAACACAGCACTTACCTTCTCTTTTCAAGAACCAATTTTAGGGCTGTTTGCAGAATCCTACTACTGCTCCACTTTTGTTAAACTCACCTTTCTCAAGATATCCAGCAGCCTGGAAACTCGACCTAATTAGTTCAAAAGGGAGAAAGATGAATTGTGGAAGAGACGAACAGAATCTTTAAGTAACACTTGCCATAAGGTCATCCAGGAGTAATTGTAGGTCTTGTAATTCCTCAGGTTGGGGCCTTAGAAATATGTAAGAGAAGTTGATTGCTGCGTGTAGATTATTCTCCTGTAACTTCTGTACTTGAAACCTGTCCCTTTTTGACTTGAAGCTCCGGTGAGGTGACATCCCGTGCGATGTGGAATAATTCCAGCCAATTAATTCTGCTTGTCCCCACGCTCCCTGTGGTGTGTCTCTCTGGACAGCAGCAGTGAGTTCTGAGTTTGGGACGGGGTGCTTGGGCTGCACACGTGCTGCCAGTCCACCTCCCTAAGTGGGTGAACCTACAAACTTTCCTGATGATTCTTTTTTTGTTTGATGAGGATTGTGAGATACAACTAAGAGGAGCCCAGTGGCTTCATAAAAATGTCAGGATGATCTCTGTCTCAATCCCTTTGTATGTGTCCCTTTTGCAGCATATGCCTCTAGTTTCCTGTTGTTTTCTCAGAATGGGCGCTCTTCCTTTTACAAGACTCTTTTATTTCTGACACGTTTGCATCTTGATTCCAAAAACTCAACCTGGAACTATTACTGTGATTCAAATCACTTGATTACAGCCAGAAAACACACCGAGCCTTATTTTTTTTACGGATTTAAGTTCTGTGGCCAAATGCTTTGTCCAAGTGTCAAGTCTGACAGAAGGTTTTTTCTGTCCCTGAGGAATTAATAATGCTGCTGTCTCTGGAGGAATCTCTAGTAAGGATCAAGTTCTCTATCTGCCAGTTTACAGAAGATTTGTAGGAAATTAATTTACGTTCAACTCTAAAGTATGTTCAATGCTCCCCCTCCTAAGTGAAAGCCAACATATTCCTGTAGGAAAATGAACTAATAATCCCATGGTTTGTTTGTGTATTGCTGAACTCTGCTACCAGGAAAATGCTGGTAATAGGAAACATATTCCATAAGACAGAATATTTAAACTGGGGCAAAACTGGAGGTTATTTGCTCCCCTCTAGTGACCTTTCTTACTCTGTCTTCATTGCCTTCTTCACTGAGGGCAAGATTTTGTTCAGTAAGATGTAGACAGTAGCAATGAAGAATCTTCTGAGTGTTGGAAATGACATTCTGCAGCGATATTCTAGTCAGAGGTGACAGCCACGCCACAGGAGAAGGTCCTCTGTTTACATGCTAAACTTTGGCTGATGGTGAGCATAAAATGGTTGGTTTCTTGTGCCATCAGTAGTCGAGTGACCCGAGGATGTCTGACCCAAAGGAAATGAGATTTCATGGTGAACCTGCAAGTCTGAAAACTCCAACCTGACTTCCCCGTAACTCCGTGGTTTTGCTTCCCTCACTTCAAGCTCAGCAGCTGAACCAGCAAGTGGTTGGCAATGCATCTGTGGCTCGTGTGTTGGGGGTAGAGCTGAGCTGGAACTGGGGCCCAGGGTGTCGTTTGTCAGAGGTGCTCACCCAGATGCTGAATTTCACAGGGCTGAATGGAGTTAAAGATCAGGGGAGCAGAAATCTGCAGGAAAACGGGTCAGCATTTTGATAACTCAAAGCCCAATCAATCACTTAAAACATCCTATATTTTAAAATACTAAGCTTCCCATTACAAAATCAAAGAAAATTACTGTTTTGAGCTAGTGGAAAGGTCTCCTGCTTTAGAAAGATAAGATTCTTCTGGTATCCAGAAGGGCATGACATTTTTCCCATGTTTGATTATATTTAGTATATTAAATATGACCTCGATGTTTAAGGTTACTCAAGCTGTAAGAGTTCAAAAGGATTTTGAGTGAGAATTTTTCAATTTATTTTGCTAAGCCTCTGTAATAATTGTAAATAGTCATTCTTTCAAATAACAAATAGTAAGAGGTCAAATAATCCGTATATATGTGACTCTGTATTTCATTACCAAGGAAAGTTCACAGCAGAAAAAATGTAGCTATGGTTGGATAGATATTTCAGAGGAATCATTGGTGTATAAGTAAAAAAAGCTTCAATATGAAGAAAAATGTATGGAATCACAAAACATGATTGATAATTGAGAAGATAATGAGGTATGGAATGCCAGTTTACAGCTGTAGATGTTCACTGTAGAAGGCAGACTTGCTTAAATAGACTTGCTTAAATATCATGGAAGAGACAAGAGGGATGACCTCAGTGGTGTTAATTGTTAATGAGGAATGATTTTCTGGGAGTTTGTAATTTAAGACTGATAGACTTATTTTTAAGTTTAAAAATCACAGAAAAGGGCTAGGTTTTTATGTTGATTCCTGATTATTGTGGGGACTAGAACTTGACTTTAGGTACAGAGCTTTAAAATTCCAGTCACCATTTTCAGTAGCATTATTCTTCCTTTGGGTGGCGAGGCTTGATTCATGAGCTGAGTTAAGCTGACAGTGCAGTTGTCTGGTGCCCTTAGGATGGGAGGGAAACTCTGTGTTCCCTGCTGCTCTTAAAACACAGGCAATTTGTAGCAGTAGATTCCAGATGTTGCAGTTCCAGAAAGCACCTTTTTTTATGGCATGCCTCATGCTTTTCAATTTACACAACATTAACTCATTTTTCATATCTCCTAGCTGGAAGTTTTCTGTACATGAATGTTCTCATTCGTGCTATCTACTTTGTGACTGCCAAAATTAGCTAATTAAAACTCAGCCTTTTCTGTTATTTTGCAGAAAAAGACACAGTTTGGTGAGACGTGAAAATTAATCTGCATGAAAAAAAATATTTGAACAATAAGGTTTCTGTTTTAACTCATTCAAAATCAGAAATGAATATGCTGAACAGGGCCATGGGAGCCAATCTCCAGGGAGGAATTTAGTGTTTGCATCCAGAGGTGTGGGGTACCTGAGTTTTCCAACCACCTGTACTCACTGTGGGGGGCTGAAATCCCCCATCCTTGCTGCTCTAAAGAGGCTGGGAATGGAGCAAACCTGGTGATCCGTGTTACCTCTGCAGAAATGTCCTTCAGGAAGGGGACCAACCTGGGAGCTGAGGTGAGAAGAGAGGCACTGAAAGTCTGGTGTGACAATAAAGTGTCAGTGTGATTTACCCTTTTATTTAGCAGATTATTTTTAACGGAGTAGAACTGGTTAAATTTTTCCACCGAGAAGGTTTTTTTCCTTAAAATGCTGTGGTTTTGTTTGTTGCACAGGAAACTGTTATTACTGCTTAAAAGGAAAACCCTAAAGCACAGGTTTGGCATAATCCTGAAACCTGTGCAATTTAAAGAGTCATTTTATTTCTACAGTATCAAAAACACAAATCAAAACAAAGGTAGTATTTTCATTTGGATGTTTTAACTGTGGATTCAGAACAAAAATGATGACTTAAATATCTTTGCAACTTCTCACAGGAAAAACATAAAACTTGGAAGTTCTTTATCACTTTTGTGTATGAGAACCACATTTCTTTCCCAAACCGCTCTGATGTTAGTTGGTTAAATCCATGGTGACAGGATTTGAGGAGTGTGTCGTTTTGATGACATGAACTTTAGTGACGTGTTGTAATCTAAGATGCATTTTGCAGAAACCTGGGCAGGGAATTTGGGTCTGTGCTGTAGGAGACCCGGGAGCCTGGGGCATAGGGGAGAAAGCATCCTGTGCAGGAATGTGGTCCAGCTGCGTTATACCCTCTGTCCAGCTCCCAGGGGTTCAAAAGGCTTTTTCAGTTTGTATTTTCATTTGCATAGAGTGGGTTTTTTTCTTTTCAGAAGTTTAGAAGGGACTGAGACAGACTTTTTTATTTCCTCGAGTTGTATTTTGAAGCAGTGCCGTGCCAGTCCCCGGTGAGACCAGAGCAATACACCCAGCGCGTGGTGCTGAGTGGGGCTGCTGGCCCTGCTCTGCCTGCTGGAGGTACAGCAGGATTAATCCAATGTGTTCCCATTCACTTGCTGCAGGTTTAGGTTCTTCACAGCCTATTACCCTGGCCCAGGCTGTATCCCAGACTGCTGAAGCTGACATTAGCTGTCGTGCCCATACAGCTTCCAACTTTGCACATTCCACTGGCCTGTCTCTTAAATGAAAATGCCTTGGCTTTACATAGCAGGAGTTTTCCTGGAGGAAATGGGCTAAGGCAGGGAAAACTGTCCTCTACTTGTGCTGGCATTTGCATCACAGTGGTGCAAAGGGACAGAGAAAATTATTTGAAGTCGTCTGTGCTCTGAAATATTCAGCAGATGGGCAGTGGTGACTCAATAAGGGTTCTAAAGATTCAGGAAAGAGCCCAGACCAGCAGGAATGCATCTCACCCTGGTTGTAATGGAGAACCGCAGCAGGGATTCCAAACCTGGTGCTGCGTGGGGTGATGGATTCTGTGGGATTTAGGTCTCTGGTACTACCGTGCCCACAGTAGGATTTCCTTTGTTGTCTTTTTGTGTTTGCTTGAGGATTTAAGTGTGGGTGAAAACATTACAGATTAGTCATTTGTGGGTTAGAAAGGGAAGAGACTTGTCTCACTACTGTCACTTAAAGCTGTCATAGCAAATAAAGGTGTCGGGATGCACGAGCAGTGTGGGATCCACCGTGCATAAAGGATAAACACAAGCTTGCTTCTCCTGGACTGGGATTAAATCCCTGCTGAGGGGCTTCAGGAAGGGCAGTGAGTGATATTACTTTGGCTGGTTAAAGGCTGCAAGAATCGGTTGTCTTCTGATTACAAGCCCCTTCAAACACCAAGTTGACTCTGCTCTCTACGTATGGGGCAGATGTTCCACCCAAATCTGTGTGTCTTCAAACTCCAGGTGTTTCTAAATAAAAGTTTGGTTTGCCAACGCTTCTAGTCACTACTTCAGCCTGTTTCCAAGGGCAGCCAGTGACAAATCCATGGCTGGTGACTCTGTGGTGGCACTGCTCTTTGCACTGCGTTGTGATTTGGTTCTTCTTGAGCAGGGGACCTGTTTCCAGGTCCTGGAAAGAAAAATCCTTTCTATCCTTTCTTTATCTCACCTGGACAACTTCTCTTTCAGTAAACACAAGCTGCAAGGAGCAGACAGACTTCTGGGCTATTGTAAATCAGTTTCTCCATTCACACCCCGTTTTCCCTTCCTTCCATGCAGGTCGACAAGGTGTGTGGACAGCCCAAGCAACAAGAAGGGAACCTGTCCTCGGCCAACATCGTGCCCGTGAAGGAGGTGACCGGAGCGCAGACGTTCGTGATGGCTCACACCAGCCTGAACAATAAAAGAAGGTAACCCTGAGCTTCAGTTGCTTTGAGACAATCCCTCTGCCTCCCAGATTGTCCTCTTGGTTCCTTGCACTGTGGTGTTCCAGCCAGAGCCACGGCTCAGTCCCCTTGTCCGTGCTCTCCAGCCATCACTGACAGTCACAGGTTGACTCTGTGGTTTCATAGAGTGGGTCTCTCCAAGAAAACCTTCTAACAGGTCAGACTTGATACTGTTACTTAACACCAAGGTGTTCATTATTTCCAGAAACTTTCAGTGAAAATGATGAAAGCTTTTCCTCAACAAAGTCTGAGGAAACCAGTTTCTGCAGCTGACTCTAAATTACTTAAAATAAGGTTGCCCAGAAATTTAAGAACTTGAGGTTATCCAGGGACAGAAGTGGAAAGGATTCACTGCCCTGACACCAAGTCGGTCCCTGATTTCTCTGGACTGGGGAGGGGTAATAAGATCCCTTGGAATCAAATTGATTTGGTCCATAGCTGAGAAGGAGCTGAAGCATTTGTTTAGGCTTGCTGTGTCCATCTTGATTCCTTTCTTCAGCTGTGTGCCCACTGAGACACCAGACAGCTCAACTACAGCTCCTGGCCTGGGCAAGAATATCCCTGCTCCCAGAGCTCCTAAATTCTTTATCTCCTGTAGCTCCTGAATTGGTTTTCGGTGCATTGGGCAGGGAAGGAAGTCTTGGCAATCCCATGAGTAGATGTCAGAGCTGACTGACCATAAAATCCCAGTGACCTGTTTCTGGCTAACATGTTGTGCTCTGTAGCAGCAATGTTGAGCTGGCACAACTTCAGCCAAGTGAGTGGAATCCTGCTGAGCTTAAACCTCTATCCAAGAGCAGTATCTGATCTGCCCAGGGAGTCCATGTGTATCTCTGTATGTTGGATAGCTGGATGACAGACAGCAGTATTAAAATTTCCATTGCCTGGATTCTGGACTTGGAGTTGTGAAGATGAGATTTTTATCCATTTCTATTTTAATTCTCAGCTTGCATTAATGGAACAAACACTGCCTTAAAAGATAAAAGTAATAGCAGCAAGGCAAGTTTTTTGAGTGATAGTGATAATTTTATCCCTCTGTAATTTAAAACCAAAACATACCAGTTTGTGCTAGTGCTCGGAGCTAATCGATTTTTGCCACACAAATCAGAGAAAAGAACATTAAAGAAATTAAATTAATAAATTCAGCAGTAGAAATCCATGGAACAGTTGTACAATTTATAAAACGTGCTTTTAAAAACGCAGAGCCCTAGGCCATCTTTTTTTTTGTAACTATTGACTTCACTGGGATTTACACACTGGCAGCCAAAAAGCCAGAATTGCCAACCTATCAACAGGTGAACTCTTGAATAGATGCAAATTTGTGTCTTTCATGGCATGACAACCATTCTTTCTCACCTGAGGATCTGCTCCCTCCCCTTCCCAACCATACAGATTTATTTTAAAATGTAAGACTTGTAGATGGAAAAGAAAATAAACTAATGCACTGTAAATTAGACAGTTCTCCAAAATTAGTCTACACAATGAAAATTAATTTATCAAAAAGATCTAAACTAAGGCCATGTTTACATAATTAGCATGAAAAATTGCTGAAAGGCAGTGTTGATAGGTATTGTGGAGAGCCTGTGCACCGAAAATGAATGATGGAACCATGCCATAGATAGTAAGAAGTGGAAAAATGGAAAATATTTTCCACAACTTCCTACAAAACACATGGCCTGAAGCTTGTACTTTGCTTCTTGGAAACAATTGGGAAACCATAAATAGAGTGAAAGACACAGCGATTGGCTGCATCACTGTGTTCTTCATTCTCTATCATTTAATCACATATGACATCAATAAAAAGCAATTTAAGGTAATAAAATGTTATAATACATGAGTGAAATCATTCCTGCAACGGGTTGTGTAGAATGCACTTGGAGTGACAGATAACTGATACAAGGGAACCAAATTATGGGAGTAATTATGTGAACCTCCTTAGACCCCATTGCTCCTGGTGGTTTTAAGAAAGGAGGAGTAGGAATGTCAGCAGCCTGGAAATTTAGTACAAGGGCATGCAGGTTACTGGTCCTACTGAGTCTGTCTGTTGGTCTGTGTAATGGACATACCTCCAGGTGATCCTTAATTCGAGGAGAATATGGAACCTGACTCCAGCCTTTTAAAATAAAAGAGGGAATGAGCCAGCACTCTCCAAGTAAACAGAAAAGCTTGGCACATGCCCTTAATGTGTTGAAACATTCCTGAACTCAGAAAAACCCAACTGGTTGGCACATCTGTAGGAGAAACCAGTCACGTGGTCTCTCATCTCCTCTACAGAACCTGCTCAGAGATGCCCTTAAAAACCCAGTGCCAGACAACTCATACCTACAAATGGTCTTTGCCAGCCCAGTTACAAAATCAAGCTCCTTTTCCCAAGAGTTTGAGAACCCCTGGTTTGAACAGAGCCAGGTTGAGAAGTGGGATTGTTAAATGGTGTCTCTTGGCCTGACGCTGTTGTCTGGGGGGGAGGTGTTTGGGGTCTGGCTGGGGCCAAGGCTCCTCACCCTCTGCTGGTCTGTGCAGCGAGGTCCTGTGTGGTCCCCAAGGGCACAGACCAACTGGATCCTCTTCTGCAGTGTTTGAACTCTTTTCTTCTCCTCTTACTCTCATGGGTTCCTGGGAGATTTTCCATCTTTCTTTATTTTACTCTGCATTCCATTCCTGCATACTTTTTGTTGTGCATCATTAAGTGCCAGGGACAATAGTGAAAGAAGCTGAAACTTGAATAAATGTTGCATGGTCTTGTTGGAAACCTTTTCATTTGATTAACCTGGAAAGCATCAAATTGATGGTAATTTTTTTTTTTTTTTTTTGCATTACACAGTCATAGTCAGGGATTAACTGGAACTGGCAACATTGCTGCTGCAGTCATTTTTTAATGTGAAGGTTACTATAACATGTAATAGAGATGACAAGAAAATTGAAACCATATGATGGTATAGAGAATGTAAATGGCATGCACAGAATCTCAGTCAGTAAATTGGAATGCTGTTGCTGAGTTCAGCACAAAGTACTGTTCTGGTCGGGGTCCAGTCTCTTAGCAAAGCTGAATACCTGCCTTTTAGCATCTCTGCTTCATGAAGCATTTCAAACCACTAAACACAGACTGGTTTCAGAGCTGTATATAAAATATGTTACATTCAAAAAAGAACTGTAATTTCTTAGGTCCCTTGTTGGAGAAAGCAAGCTTTGAAATTATATTTTGCTGCAATTTCTTTGTTTTGCTGTGAATTGACAGGTCTTTTATGCGTCTCTAAATAAACAATTTAGGAATTTCTTTGGGAATGTTTGAAGTCAATGGTACTGATTTTATTTAAAATTTACTATCTGTTGGGTCAGATTTTATTAAAATTTAAGTAATAAAGTGCTATAATAAAGTAGTAAAGGTCAGATTTTAATAAAATTTAAGTAATAAAGAGCACAAAATAGATTATTAATGTCAGATGCAAATGAACGACTGGCCCAGGCAGAGGTTTCAGCTGGTCCGGATTTTCCCCGTTACAAGTTCTCATTCTGTTTTCTGAGTGGCTGTGTTGGAATGGCTGCCTCAGTGGTGGCAGGTGCCACTCACCTGGTGCCCTGTGCAGGTCCCTCCTCTCCCGTGGCCACCCCTGCCACCAGCTCCCAGAAGGTGCAGTGACAAAGCCACATCACCTGGGTGTGCTCAGGTTGCTGGAGGTGGTGACTGTCCCCAGTGAGAGAGAACTGGGCTGGCTGTAGAACCAGTTTGCAGGCACTCGTGGCTCCAGCTGTTGCCATTACATTATACAGGGGGGTACAGGTGTGAGAGCAGGCTGGACTAACAAAAATATAAGTGGAAAATTGCATCGTGGTATTAATGCTGGATGTAATGTCTGATGTTAATTAAAGGACTTCGGGATATTTGTGCCACAAAATGCAGTTGCACTAAATAATTACCAGGGTTTTTTCCACAGTTATTCCTCCTGTATCACCTTAAAGCTTCTATCTCCTGTTTTGCAAAGTTGGTTGTTTTTTAAAAGTGAATCTGTCCAGAAGAGAACAGCAACAAATATCTGTATTTACACTATTTATTACCAGGCAGTAAATTGCTCGTTGTACCAGAACATGAATGCTATTTGTTCAGATTCCCTTCCCGTGGTTCTCATTCTAAACTGTTTGCCATTGTTTTCATGTACAGCTTCATGTATTTACAGTTCTTCCATTTGGTATCAGTTACAGTTAATTTAAGTACCACTGAGTTTATTTTCAGCTTTCTGCTGTGTGCTCTGCATTTGGAATTGTGCTCTTATTTGAAAATGATTGGGACAAATTATATCGGTTGCATTTTTTTTTGGTTTTGTTTGGTTTTTTTCCCCTCCTAATATTGCATTGACATTTTTGATGGCATCTATACTTTTGAAAAAATCTCACAATAGTTTTTCTCCTTATTTGTTTTCTTTTATTATCCTATGCATGTGCTTGATGACTTTTCTTTCAAATAATTTTTACTTTTCTCTTTTGTTTCTCATTTCTTTTCCTCATTTGCCTGAATTCCTGCTTCTCCCCTACTCCCCAACTCTCCTGATTGATGCTTATTCTCCCCGGCCTATTCCAGTTCTCTGCCTCTGAAAGCTTCAAAGAATGACAAATCAAGAAGTTTGAAAAAACTCTCTCGGTAAGAATGAAAACAAGGTGACATGCTTTGTTGTGTCTGCAGTTAGCTCATCTCCAGCTGTAGTGGAGGTATTGGCACACTTTTGATTGCTGCTTTTATCCTGTGGGGTGCTGGGAAACTGTACATTTTCTACCCTACTGCATTTAGTTTTACACTGATGAAAAGTAAATATTTTCAGTGGGTAAGACTGAGGGTTGAACACAGAATTCTGTATTTGCCAAGATGCTACTTTGAAATGTCAGAGCCCTGCTCTGCCGAGAATGCAAAGGAGTTTAAACCTCTTGGGATGAGCTGAGTGAGACAAGCTTTAGATTGTTAAAAGGTGCTGTTTTCAAAGAAAACTCCAGCTTATTGCCTGTAAAATCTTGAGCATCTCTGTTACCTTTCAGAACTGATACTCTTTGGCTGTTCTGTCAGGTAGGCAGCCTTCTGGCTGGGACTGGCTGTATAAATACTTAAAGCTTGCATTTTTAAGTTGGTACTCAAGCAGTAGAAATTCTGATTTCCTCATAATAAGCTCAAAAGTTCCTGCTTTTTCTTTGCTTAAAATAACAGCTTTCCTGCTCTATTAGAGTAAGTCACCTTGTTAGGACCATGTGGCAATTAATTTATGTAGAGCAGGGTTTCATCACACGAGATAAATGGGATGGTTGAACACTTGAGAGAGTATGGAGATAACTTTGGGGAGAGATGACCACTGTCTAAACCATGTAGGGATAGGTATTCAACAGTGCACTTTGATGTTGTTGACAGCACTTGTTGCTCCTCAAGGAATGATAAATCCTGACTGGTTTTGTGCCAGGTTCCCCTTACAGCCTGCCAGGCTGAAACTTTGGAAACCAGAGTGAGTCCTTTGGCCGTCCCAGCAGGGCTGCTGGGGGAGTGCTGAGGCAAGCACATAGCTCTGTGATAGCTCAGTTTGTGTCCTGCCTCTTGTTCTCAGTATCTTTAACATCTTATATCAAACAGGTGCTTCTGAAGCAGTGGAGGAAGGTAATTTCTCATTCTGAAATATTCTCAATTGAGATATGTTAGTGTAATGTATTAAAACCACCCTTCGTACGTCTAATGATGTATATTAACACTGGACTAAGGAAGGCTGGGTGATATATAGGAGTAGAAATACACTAGAAATAGAAATCAATTCAGATCACTTAATTTCCAAAGTCTTAACCTTATGGAGGGTTTAGTTGCCATGGGTTTAAATGGTAAGTTCACTGTTGTGTTGTTAAATGTGTCCCTCCTGCGTTACAGAGAGTTCATCAATTACATGAAGCGCTCCCGGACCTTTTATGCCTCTGTAGCAGAAAGGCTGTGTGATGGAGACCTGGTGATGAGGGACAGCTCAACCTGCTGGAATGGAGAGGATGTTGTAGAAAGGTAAAGTAGCAAGTTTAAGTTTGCTGTAACAATGAAAAAAGGGGCTTCACATCCTTCTGATGGTTCAGCAGCAGCGTTCTAGTTTGTCAGCTAATTTTTTTCCCCGTCTGTTTCTTATCAGGGTCTTTCCTGTCACCCTTTGGGCTCTAAACTGGAATATACACTTGTGTTTCCACGAGCTAAACTTCTTGCTCTCATTTCTTTCACTCTGTATAACATGAGGCAACATTGCCCTGAGGAGAAAACAAGATGTTTTAAACACAACTGTGTCTTTACTATCATTGTCAAAGTATATATCAGTTTTTGCAGTGAGAGCTGGCTGGAAGTGTGCCAGTGAATGAACTCCTGAAACTTCCTTTGGTCAAAACAGAGACGTTCCATGGGAATGTCTTGGCTTTCATGATGTTCCTTTTTAAAGTGTGTTTTGTGGTCGGTAGCAGTTATAAAAGATACAGTTCCAGCATTCTGTTTTCTTACTTTAAAACAATTTTCAGGATCGCAGATTGTTTTGTAGGAACTTACAGAATAATTCCAGCGTGGAACAGAGAGAGATGTGGCAATTATTGTCTGTCCCATTAAAGGGAGTTCTGACTCCCCCCCCCCACCACAGCTCTGCTTAGTTTTCTCATGTGTAAATAACTTCAGCTTAATTACATCTGAGGTATTTGAAGATAAATGCATGTCTAACACGTCCAAAGATAATGTTGAAGTCTAATATTTCCCTGTGTATTGTCATTACAAATTAATTATAGAGCATATGTTTGAAGGTTTTGGCAACAATGCAGTATTCTAAATATTGATGTGATTGTAAAAATGGTTGAAGTTTTTACTGTAAAAGTAGTGGAGAGGAAACAGGAAGAATAACAGTATTTCTAATAAGTAATTCCACTTCAGAATCCCTTTTGCTGGTGACATGTTGCTGGATCCACAGTTAAATTTTAGAAGAAATGGCTTTCTGGTCAAAAGAAAAAGAAGAAAAGCCAAGCAAACAAAAATAAACATTTTCCGCATCAACGCTGTGAACAAAAAAGTTTATAAAATGTTTTATTTAATTTTTATATTACTTTACAAAAACCACCCCAAACCACTTAAATTACTGATGAACGTGTTTCAGAAAGGCATGAGGGGAAATCTGTTGTTATTGTCCTTTGCCAGTCTGTCACTTCACCAGAGCTGGAGACTTGTGGAAGAGTTTTGGGTTTGAAAGGGACAGGAAGCTGGGAAAAGTAGCAGGGAAAAGACTAACAAGATTCCTCATATTTTGAATTAAAAAGGAAACACAAAGTTTAAAAAAAACCCCAAGTAGTCTACCCCCAAAGATGGGAGCAGCAAAAAATCCAACCCCACCACCAAACTCTAAATATATATTTGTAGTTAATGTATTAAATGGGCAAAATCAGACAGAAATACATAAATTACTGTATAATAATATATAAATGTTTTACATTTACATAGTCTTTTACAGTATTGATTGCCTTAAAAAGAGGAGACTTGCTGGGCAGCCTGCACTGCCAGCAGTGCTGCACAGCAGCACAAACAGGGCTCCTGCTTGCTGGCACATTTTGCTCCTTTCAGCATCTGTTTTATAGGCTGGACTTGTCACAGTTCTCCCCACGTGAGACATAAACCTGTCCTGCTGATGCCTGAAGATACATTTCTCTTTGCTCTTTCTCCTTTCCCAGGACACCAGGGCATTAAATAGCAGCAGCAGTAAACAGCTCTGAACTCAAAATAGAGCCTCATTATTAACTGTGTATCAGAAAATAGATCACCCCAATTAATCTGGAGGGTCTCCTGTGAACCTGAGTTTGAGGTTGCCCGGGCTGTGGGTCTGGCAGAAGCTGCAGTGCCTGTTTCCTCGTTACTTCTTGCCTTTCATAATGCTGTTTGAGGGCTGAGCAGTACTTACGCTGTGTGCTAATTGGCACACAGGCTCTTGAGGAAAAACCAACTTGACCTTCAAAAACAATTTGACACACAAATGTGACCTGAAGCAATATGGAATTTTTACTCAGAAATGAGGACCATGCAATGCAGTTAGTAGAGAGGATACCTGAGGTCTGTCAGAGAAACTGGCATTGGGACTTTTTATTCTGTTATAGTCCTTTGGATTGGGTTTTATAATGTTTAAATCATGGCACAAAAAGCTTGAGCTGCCAGTTAAATACATTGTAAAAAGAATCAGGTTCCCACTGGTTTGAGAATATTCTTCTGGCCTGCTCTTCAGATGAACAGGAAAACATGGCTTTGCTGGGAATCCTCTCCTGTCAGTTCAGGACGACGTTAGAATGACCTGCACCAGGAGTACTGGCTCTCTCTTAATTGATCTTTTCAGCAAGACTTGACATACGAAATAGTCTGTGAGGCTGGTAAATGGTCTTGGTAAACAGAATTGCTCAGAGAAGTCAACATTAGAGCAGTAAAACTGGAAAACTATTTTAGAAAGTGAAGCAAGCCTGGAGAAGTTTCTGTGCTGGAACCTTTTTTTCCTGGCAATGGTGATTGTCTCAACACCATGTCAGGAGCAGGGGTTGCAGGGGAATTGATGGTGTGAACCATTCTGTGCTGCCTCGACTAGACACCAGAAGGTCTAAAGGGTTAAATTTTTCATCGTGATACTGTATATTCCTTAGGACTGCTTCAGCATTAGATGATGGGAAATGTGAAAACATCACTATTTTCAGCAAAATAAGAATTTTGGAAAGGTGTGGATGGTAAACTTGGTATGTAACAGTAAAATCTGTAAAAACTGTAAGCAGAGGAACATGATAGGGAAATGAATGAACATGCTGAGAGCCTCTAGAAGGTGATAATGAGCATGCAGACAGAGTAGATTGCTGTAGTCTGCTTGAATTTCTGATAAGTATTTCATATCCTTCACAAGGGGCTAGTAGAATAGGTGGTCAGGGCCATGAATTGGATCCTGTATGTGGAATGGCAGGCACTGCAGCCTGGTGCAGAAAAGATAGATGGGGAATATGATAGTGGCCTATAAAAACCATGTGTGTTGAGGAGTCTGCCCGTGACTTGTGTTGCAGTGCAGCTGGCTGGGTGGGGGACTGTTCCACAGAGGAGCAGACACTAAAATCTCTTACATTGCTCCTACAGGAAGTGTTGTCATTTTATGAGTTGACATTTAGAGGCTGACAGATGCTACTGAGAGTTCTGAGAGTGCTGCTGCCATTGCAAATATTTTTCCTTTTAAGCAATGAGCACCTGCAATTACTTTGATACACTCTAAAATGCACGCCATTGCCATTGTGATGTTACAGTAAGCAAAAACCAGCTTGAGCAAAATGTAAGCTGGTAATGTAGAAGAAAATTAAGTGAGTGGATTTGTTACGGTCAGCTTGGGATCAGGTGCCATTCAGGTGCTTAAACATGTTTTTAGGCTGTATCTCCAGGGCACAATAGGCATGAGTCTTCAGAGAAAGGGATGGGGCTGATATCCCAATGCCCACAGTACCTGTGCTTGTTACCCAGGAGAAGGGACTGACCCTCACCTTGCCACAAACTCCTCTCAGGTGGTTGTAGAGAGTGATCAGGTCTCCCTTGAGCCTCCTTTTCTGCAGGCTAAACAACCCCAGCTCCCTCAGCTGCTCCTCATGGAGATTTTCCTGGGGACTGCACAGTTCTGGCATCCCTGAAGGGCATCCTTAGTCTCATTGAAAAAGAATCTGGTTCTGGGATGGGCCTGCAATATAAACTGGAATGTGAGAAATGGTGACACTTTTAATTGAAAAGTATGAACCTGACAAGAACTAACATGATAATGTAGACACACCCTGTGGTCACCTGGATACCTGCATTTGAAGTTTGGGGTCTAAAGCTTCAATTGCTTCAAACAGTAAGTACCTAAAGGCTGTAATTCACATGTGGATAAAGAAGGTTGTTAAAAAATTGTGCCAGTGACAATTTGGGTAGCACAGTGCCCCTGACAGGGAGGTTGTGAAGTGGTTCAGGGCTCCCAGGCTGGGCTGGCTCACAGGTTTGCTGAGGAATGCTGGTGGGTGAAGCCAGTGAGATCCCAGCAGGTACTGGTGTGGCTGCACATCATAACCCCAGTCCAGGCTCTTGCTGCTGTCTCTGCCATTTACAAAAAGCCCCAGCCCTCTTAGAACTGTGAAAAGGAAAACTTTTGTAAGTTTTGGCAAATTCTTCCTTAGAAGAAGCAAATCTGAGTCATGGCCATGATGTGCAGACAACTTTTCTAAGCAAAGGGTCCTGACACTTGTAGATCAGTGAGACATTTTACAAGTTGCAGTCACACTGTAAATGTGTGGTTTGCTTTAGGAGTTACTGCTGCTCCTGTGGAATGGGTTGGGAGTTTCTACAGGGTTAGGAGGTTAAAGAAAAGGATGTTACTTTTTTATTTATTTTTTTTTAGAGTGATAGGATTGCCATCTGCTTCAGAGATTTTTCTTTTTCCAGGCTTCTTTTCATGTCACTTGATTATTTTTTGCACCTAAAGCCACAGTAAGAGAAGGAGGCAAGCCAGTAGTGACAGAGTACTTTGGAAAATTTGGGAGTTACAAATGTGTGACATGAAGAGTAGGTTTACTAAGTGTTACGTGTTGATGTTGAAATGCCCCAACAAATCCAAAACAATTCTGCATCTCGTTGTATTTTTAGCACTCTGAAGTCAAACACCACTTTGAGCCACCCCGGGTTTTGATGGAATGAATTTCTGGCAAAACAGAGCCCCTGCAGTGGTTCTGGGCTGCTGATCTCTTCTATGCCTGTGTGAAATGGCTTAGTGAGGGCACGAAGAAATTGTAGAGTGTGTCAAGAAGAAATGAATGTTGCTAGGATTTGTTTTTTGTTTTGTTTGCTACGGTCATCAAAATATTCTGAAAGTAAGTGAAATGCTGCCTTAAATCCTGATTTGGTGTTTCGTCATGTTCTGACTCGACATAATTCAGAAATATTTTGGAGGTAATATATCTCAGACCACTCTTTCTTCCTTGAAAATAAAAGTGTGTGTTCTTGAAAAAACAGAATTAGGAAGTCCATGACTTAAAGAGCAATGACTTGCTTCAGACCAAAATAACTATTTCATTAATTGGGGTTGCACTAGATGACCCCCAGATGTCCCTTCCAACCCTAACAATTCCGGAATTGCATTTAAATGGGATAACTGTTAAGCCTGCACTGCTCCACTGAAGTTTAAGGCTGTTTCTAATGTTTTCCGTCCACCACAGAAAGAGCAAAATAGTGATAATTTTAAATTATATTTTAGAGGACAAATAAACCTGAAAATCTTATTCCCCTTCCAGTCTTTGCATGTACTAACTTGTTACAAGGACATTTTGGACACTGAGCCACCTGTGTGGTCAGGTCCTCACTGTTTGATTTCTCAGAATACTTTTGAGAGAAGCAATCTTCTGGACTTGAATTTGTTTCCTTCAGGCAAGCCAAGGCAGTACTGAAGTACAGTTACAGGGGCCATTGGGTTGTGTACCAGAGCCTGAAGCCTTGGCTGCTCTGCAGCCCAGTTTCACCACCTTGGGTATCCCCATTTTTAAAAATGAAATCCAAAATGAGATTCTCTCCCCACTGCTGATAATCCACAGCTTTAGGAGAAACGATGAAGTAATCACTATATGCAAAATATTTTCAAGTCTGGAGAACTGCAAAAGGAGAGAAAGAGAGGAAGAATTATTCTCCCTGTTGTTAGGGTGTTCTTTCTTTCTTTGTAGCAAGTAAAGCATTTTTGGACACTTCCCTGGTTGGTTCCATCAAATCCCTGTGAACTGCTGTGATCATTTTTAGCCTTAACTAAATATTTGTTCATATATGTAGTATCTCTAAGCAGGAATTAGAACTAGCATTGCAAGTAACAGCTTTACGTGTGCTTTAAGCCACTGTGATATTTGTTGTTTTTCTGTCTGCCCTGTTTCTCATCCCTCAGCCTTAATGACTATTGAGCCATTTTTAACTTGGATCCTACACAGAAATGTCGGATCAGAAGATCAAACTTAGCATTGTTTGGAGTGAGGAAAGAAAAACCTCTGTGAAAATCACTTTAGGGAGTTTGTGATTGTTGCCTCTCCATTTCAAGAGGATTCTGAAATCCTGAGTTTCCCAGTGAAATGACTTTTTGTTAATGCCACTGAGCTTGACCTGAAATAGTAGAAAGACTCTGCTGGTCACACACAGCTTTCCATGGCCCAGGTACAGATCCCATCACCTCCGCAGTTGGGTGTGGGTGGGTGTTTCCTGGGGTGGGTTTCTGTGGACGTGGCAGACTTGGCAGTTGGTGTTGAATAAATGTTTGAGACGTGGGAAAGTCCTCATTCTGATTTCTCCAAGTGTGCCATGGGTTTGGAGTGCTGTGAGGAGTGAAAGGGTGGTAAGTCCATACTCCCATCACTGAAGTGTGCAGGTTTCACCCAGGAAACTCCAAGTGTAGCATTTTAGGGTTAACTGCATAGAAAAATGGGCTTTAAACCAGGTTACTAGGAACGGGAGAGAAGGATGTTTTTAACACCCAGTAGGAACTCGTGCTTCTTTCCCTTCCTCCTCTCCTAAACTTGTTTTTCTTGGAGTTTTGCATGAAGTGGAGGGATTAGTGGACACCTTTCCACAGGCTGGAAGAGAACCCGTCATGGGTTGTTGGGCTCTCAGGGCTTGTGCAGGCTGGCTGAGGAAGGAAGTGGTGCCAAATCACAGTGACTCCTTTGCTCAGAGTGTTTTCCTTTAGAGACACTCAGTTTTTATGAGTTTAGCACTTTCATTGTCCCCTTTCTCATTTCCTTAGGCAGCCATCTGGATGTGGGAAACAGAGATAATCATTTAGCCTTAGCAGGCTTAAGAAGGGTTTCACTTCTGTTCTTCTTGTGCCATCAGTGTAAACAATTTCTAGATATATACTCACTGCTGCAAGTTGCAAATTGCTATATGTATTTATTTTCTGGATCTTGCAGTTTTTAGGGCGTTTTCTAGAACTTGTGGTGTTTTTGTTGGCGTTGATTGGGTTTGGTTTTTTTTTGTTGTTGGTTTTCTTTGGTTGGTTGTTTTTTTACATTTTAAATCCTGTAGAATTAACCAAATACACACCGTCAGAAGTGACCATTTAAGACTTAAATTTACCTGAGTTTACCCTTCTGAAGGATGCACAGCTTTGACAGGCTTTGAATTGCAGGTTTTGTCTCTCAGGATGCTTGAAGGGTGAGTGCTAAAGTTCATTGCCATGCAAGCATGTAAATGTTAATAAGGCTGCTAATTACCTCCTGCCTTGGTCTCTTCCTTGCTCCTGAAGGCAAATCAATTAACAGCAGCAAAGGACAGCCCTGGGTCCTTCTCTCCCAGTTCACTTTTCTTAAATGAGAAAACAAATCCAGTGGTTTTGGTCACAGAAAATTAGACACTTTGCAGAAGGGTTTCATGTAGAAACTGTTTACCTTTCTGTTACAAACATATGTATTTATCTGTTATACAGAATATGTCCTTGGGTTTGGTCAGGTTGAGATGGGACACTGCCAGGCCACAGAGCATGGAGGAAGGAGGAGTTGCAGGCAAATCAATCAGGCATTGTAGGTAGAGGGTTTGTGGAGGTCATCTGGGTGTGAGAAGAGGGGAGGAAAGGGGAGTAGCTCTTGGTCCAGGGATGCTGGAAAGGAAACAGCGGAGCGTGCTGAGCTCTCTGGAGGAATCTCTGCTGAGATACCCTGGTCTGGAGCTCCTGGCATGGAGCAGCACAGGCTGATCTCTGCCACAAAGATCAGCAGCACAGAGGCTTTATCCACTGCTGAGGAATACTCTGGATTTCTGCTTGATTGATGTGAAGGAAGTTTCTGGGATTAGACCTTAGGGATTGGTCATAAAAAAGGGATGGAAGAGCCAGGATGTTTCATGTGCCAGTTCTGTCCTCCCCTGCTTCATGTGGGAACATTTCAAATGGCAGTGTAATACCTGAAACTCCTGAAGGTCATGTTGACAGCAAACTAACAAGCACCAGTGCTTGGCAGACTCCTCTAATAGCTGTGAGATGCATTGACACACACAGCAACCTGCATTATTTTATTTTTATAAGCTGAGAGACTTCACTGATGATGGAAAGAAGCAATTACATTTTAAACGCAGAGTATGATGCACATAATGAGATTAGAACTGTTCTTATCCCCAGTTACTAACCTGTAGTACTTAGGTAAAAATATGTGTGCTGTGAGTGGTTCCACCACAAAGGTCTGTACTAGATTTTAAAAGATGCTCTATTTAACTAGGGAAGCAGAGCAATATAAGGAAATGAATGCCTCAATAGGGGTATAATATTTGTCCTTCTTGTTTCTAATAGGAATAAATGCCATTTTACTTTAGTTTTAGAGAGGATTTCTTAAAAAGAAATGTCAGGCAGCTTTCAGTTATGAAAAGGAAATCTGGTCCGAATGAGTAATATATTGTGAAAGTGCAGCTGTTTGATTGCATTTCACCAGTACTATCAAACAGAAAAGAATTGGTTGGTATTGGATGCTCTGTGTGTACATGACCCATATGAAGTGATTTGTTATGAAAAGGAAGCACACAAATTCAGCCAGGAAGCTCTGTGCAATCTGCCAGAGTTATTAAAGGCCAGATAATAATGCCTGGATGGCTTTTCTCCTGCAGGTTCACAGAGGCCAGCATAGTAAGCTGATACTAATTGAAGGAATTACTAGGTAGTTCCAGAAAGGATGTCACTAAAATACCTCCTGGGAGCTTATGGGAATATACAGATGTATAAAGGAATGTCTTCTGTGGTGATTTGAGATTAGTGCCACATAGGATCCTGTGACTTCATTACTCTTCTGCTTCCAGTTCTGCCTCTATGAAAAAACCATGAGCTGCTTTGTCTTCAGTGATACGGGGAGGGGTTCATGTTACAGTGCCATTAAAGAGTTAGCAGGGAGCTCCTTGGCCCTGTTTGTTTGATGACAGTCCCACTCTGGCTGAAACAGAGCAGGGAAAAGGGAATTGGAAAATCTGCTCCCTCCTTGTAGAGCTGTTCCTAAGGAGAGCCCGTGCTGTGAGGGTTTCTGAACACATGGACAGCAGGGAGGGCGAGGTCTGGAGAGCTGTGACCCATCCCAGACTCCTCAGCTGGTGAGATGGTTTGCCCACAGTAGTTACTTCTCTCCACAGATTGGAAAGATGGCTTTACTTTGTCAGCCAAGGGTCCTTTCTAATGTTGCGTGGGACTGAGCTGTCAGCCTGGATTTTCTGTTCAGTCAGAAGGGTCCCTGTTACACTTGGGGGACCACTTGGAAGGCTGTGTTAAAGAACCAGGATACAGAGCTGAAATGGAAGTGGTCATGAAATCCTTTATACGTGTCCCGTAACTCCCTGTGAGTGAGGTACCTCCTCTGCTGGCCAGAGGATCACAGAGAGATGTCCCACAGCTGCTGTGCTGGGGAGTGGGACGTGATACCTTTGGAATTCCAGACGGAAGTTTTTCAAATAAAAATGATTGTCCCTGTTGCTGTGTGAGTGTGACTGCAGTGGGGGTGTGAGCAGCACACCCTCAAGCACATACACAGCCTTTATCCTTGTGCTATAAAAGAAACGTTTACAAATACGTATCATGAATTTTAGTAGCAAGCCCTCCCTCCTTCCCCCTTCCATTGTGCAAGGAATGGTTGCACTCATGCCCACATACATCTGCTGCCTCGTATTAAAGCTGCTTCTTGTGGCACTTCAGTGCATTTATTTAAGGATTTCCTGTTAAGTAGTACAATCCCAACTAAATGAGGAAAGAGCTATTTGCTCCTGAATTGCATGACTTCTGAAAATAATGTTTGGGTTTGCAAATAGGAATTGAGTTTCTGCTCCTCAGGAAAGATTTATTGGTTTGGTCAGAAGTGTAAGAAATTTTTTTATAGTTCTGACCAGAAATCACATCTTCTGGTGAGGTTTTCTGTTAGGAATAAGACTCTTTAAGTGTTGTCCTCCCTCCTCACAAGTTTTAAAAAGGTCAAGGCTTGTCTTCAGTATGACCCACGTTGGAAAAAGGGTGTGAAGAAAAGTGGCAGAAGTCCGTGATGTTTGTGCATGACACCTAACTCATGGATACCTATGTCAGACCATCTGCACTGATATTTTTAATTTGAACTGATCAGTCTGTACGCTCAAGAGCTTTGTGATTGTTGTTGGGTTGGTTTTCTTTTCTTGTTGTCGTTTTGTGGGTGATTTTTTATGCAGTAATCAAGGAAAGCCAATTTTCAGGATTTCAGTCCTAGAAGCTATTAACAGATTGATCTCAGTTTAGATATTTCATTAAATGTGCCAGCTATGGGAAGAAAATTTAACCCCAGAAAGGAGCAGTGTGTTGAATTATCCAGCCCCAGCTACAGATGAGAAGCCAATGTGAGTCAGGAGGTGAGTTTCGTAAGAAGATGCAGAGGGAGAAAGGGAGTAGCAAACACGTGGGTGTTTCAGGTGGCACAAAAAGAGCCCAACTGAAGGCATGGGTTGTGCTCACCCGAGATCTGTCTGTGAGTTTGACAGAATGGTTTGTGCTTCTCGCTTCTCTTGGGCTGGGCTGCTGAGGAGTTTGGATGAGGGACACCTTGGTGCTTGTTGTGCATGAACTCCTGGTGGGCAGCAGGACATCCCGGTGCTCAGGCTGCATTTGGGGTCACTACAGGGACTCTGGCAGCTCCAATAAACCTTTTACAGTTCAGCCTCGAAGAAGAGCAGAGAATGTACTTATATTTTGGTGCTTCTCTTTAAAGAGATTTTCTTTTTGTTTGCTTTTTGTTTTAAAGTTGTATTTTGACCTGTGTTCCTGTGCACAGTGCAGTTAAAAATCATCTTGATGTGGTGAACACTGTTCTCTGAATTGACTGATGGGGACCCCGTGCCCACTGCTGGTTAAGCATGACCTGCCTGGTGGAAGCAGTCCTTGTTTTGTGAAATCACACCGTCCTCTTACTTGCAGTGGTACTTTCTTCTTAGTTAATTGTTATTGTGATGTATCCAGGCATTTAAAATGATGGCTTTGGTCAGTATTTGAAAAATGTTTCCGTAAATACAAGCTCTGACCTGTGAAAGGTTGAGGGAATTGAATACAAATAATCAATACTTTATTTCAACATTTCTTGCAGGACACCTGTGGATTTGGTGTCTGCTCAGTGACTTTACTCCTTTTGATTTAAATGCTCCGTGGGGCAGGAGTTTGAGCAGAATTCATGGAAGAATAAATCATGTCATACAGTCAGCAGCTCACTCCAGTGGGGCAGTGCTTTCAGGATGCAACGTGATGGGGACTAACTGGATCCTACAAAAGGATCTCTTCCATTGTGGCAAGTTTGGGATGTTCTTTATTGAAGAGTAATAAGGAGTGATAGGCAGATACTCTACCTTTTGTATGCTGGGGTTTTTTCTATTTATTTTCTTTAGAAGAAGGAAAGAACAGTCCTTATTTAGTCAGAAAACTGAAACTTTCCAATTAAAATACTACTGTAATAGTATGGTAGTGTTCCAATCGTTGAAACTCTTCTAACATAAACAATCCAGACATGGTTAACTCCTATGGAAAACATCCAAGATAAAGTATATTTTCTTTTGCAGACTCCAACATAGTGACTTTATGCCCATTCCTATTAGGAAAGGTCACAGTCCAAGTCCTATTGAAAAGGTAGAAAGTGAAAGTCTCATCTAATCCTTTAGCCTGTCTTAGCCAGTTGTTCTTCCAGTAGGAAAGTAAAATTCATTTTCTTTCATTTGCAATGGGAATGCAATACAGTCATGTCAACAAGAAAGAGAAAATCCCATCTTAGCCTGGAGATTTTGGACTAAGAATGTATTCCTCAGAATATCAGTTAAATGAGATATCAATAAGAATGTTTTTAATACTGATACACCTAATCCTTTCTCCTAAAACTGTAGGGTAGAGTTGTACTTGTGGTCCCTTTGTCTTTTGGATGAAATGGAATACCATGTATGTTTGGATTTTGGCATTTTTTCAGAACATTGAATGCCTGTGCTGCCCCAGAGCACACTGCTTTGCTGCATAATTTAATAGAGGCTTCTAAATTTCCACACCAACTCAGTCTTACTGTGGCTTTGTATAGGTGTATCTAAAAGAATTTGCTTCACAGATTGTTTTGTGTAACTGTTAAACTGTGATGTCTTGAGGAGTGTGAGAAAAACATCAGCAGCTCTACATAAAAATCTTTTGGACATTATTTCAACTAGGAATTGAATGCTTAGAAGTGACAGTGTATTTAAAAAAAAATAATTGGAAGTGAATTTTCTCATTTTCCTTTACAATTTCTGTGTCCCAGCAGTGATGAAAACAGCGTTTGTAGACTCTCTACAGATGAGCAGGTCAGTGGAAAAAAACCCAATCCATTAAATTCTCTGGACTTTGAAGCAGGCCTGTAGGAACCCACCAGTGTTTCAATATAGCTGATCAAAATAAATAATAAATTTCACATTTTTCAAACTGAAGCGAATGCTCTGAGGAAAGCATTGCTGTGATAAAACCTGCAGTTGGCTAAATGAAAATATTGCAGTGGAAATGCAAAAAGATCTCTTCGTAATAGCCAAGCAGTCAGCCCCCTTGGTGTGTTCCCTTTGAAGGTGTGAGTGGTTCTTCAGCCCTCCCCTCGCCTTGGTCAGACACTCCTTTGTCTGTCAGTCACAGCAGACAGCACTGCTTCGTGTCGGGCTAAATTAGGTGTGGGCTGAACTAAATCTACTCTGCAGTTTGATCCAGGTTTTACTGTGCTAGAACCATCTTGCTGTAACTTGTCATTAAGGTAAATTAGACCTTGGTGTTGGTTTTATTTGTGGTACAAGTGCTTTGTGTCTTTCTGCTGCTCTCCAAACCTGAATGTCAAAAGACACCCAGTAATCTCCTTTTTGCTGGTTTGCATCCCTTGTTTAGACTTGGGGTAGATGCTGGCAAGGTATCTTTGTTGTAGTGTAATGTGGGTATCATGTAATATATCCAACTTCTTAGAGAAATAGCTGTATCAGGGTGAGGTAGAATCCAAAATCTGAGCTGGAGTCAGGGGCAGGCATTTTCTTTTGATGAACTGGTTTTCACTGCAAAGATGTTAATTCATCAAAGTGAAGGGGGGAATAAAAAAAGTAATCTGGATTCTATCTTGGAATGCTGACGAGTCTCCCAGATTGCCAAGAAGCCTCCTTTGCTGTGGGGAGATTGTCCCTCTTTCCTGCTGGACTTGCTCTGTGTATGAGGGATAAAACATTTACCCCGGCAGTGAAAGGAGCAGGGGCTGGGGTGGAGCTCTGTAGTTGGGTGTCCACTGCAATGGGATTAGCTGGGGATAATAATAATAATAATAATAATAATAATAAATTCTCAGCTTTAATAAGTGAGGATGTAGAGTGGACTGACATTATTCTCCTGTGTGGAGAAAGGTTTTGTGTTTTCTCAACAGAGAACAGGTAAACTTTTGAAAAGCTGATATTTTTTTAAGAATAACCCTCAAATTTCTGCCCAATTCTTGCCCAGAAATTGGCCTCCCAGTTACATGATATCCAAGCTTGTTTGCTGACTCTAGTAGAGTTCGGAGCCACATGTTGTGGTTTAGAGGCAGATTTGTCTAGATCAGATGAGCAGACACAAAGACAGCTTGACAAAAGTTAAATGTCATTTAAAAGTAGTTTAATTTATACATTCTTTATCCCACAACCTCTCCATATGATTGATATAAACCCATCTTACTGGCTCTGTCCCTGCCTGGTGCATACTTTCACTGACCTCCCTTGTGATGCTTTTTAGAGCAGATGATCTCTTCTGTGCTGAGAGTTGGCAGCTTACACAGAGCCCCAGAAGGAACCCAGTGGATTTATGGGAGGGAGGAAAATCGAGCTCTCAGGGAAGCTTTGCCTGGCTCAGCCCATGTGTTGTACCTGAGCCTCCCCTGTTCTGTGCAGCCAGTATCTTGCCAGCTAAGCTGAGCATTGAGGGTGAGCTTTGGTTACATTTTCAAAGTATTTTCTCACCCAAAGTGCTACCAGAGACCCTGACCAACTAAGACCTATTAAAGACCCAGAAGTTCTTTTACATTGATCAATTAATAAACAGAAATGTCACCCAGCTCATCAAAGGGATGTTTGCAAATATTTCACAGCTCACTGACTGTCTGGCTCATGTCTGTGATACTCGGAAAATAATAATACAAATATTTTAAAATTATAGCTGGCATTTAAAAGCGTTCCCAACACCATTTTTTCTATGTCCTATGTTCAAATTAATTCCTCAGAATGATAAAGCAGAGTTCTCTCCTGCGCTTCCTTTCTTCTTGACCTGGATTTGTGTTTCTTTGAGTCTTTGCTTTGCTTGGTTTAGCAATCCTTCTGTTTGCAGAGGTGTTCCTGGCAGCCCTTCTCACCAGAGCTTTGATTTGATCAGAGAAAGGGGAGCGTGGGGTCTGCAAACATCTCCGTGTCTTTATTGGCACTGCTTATTGTAGAAACATTTGAAATGCTCTGTGCTGGTGCTGGAAAAGCAAATTTGAGCAGGATGAAAACTTTTCAAAGCTGGCTTTGAAAACCAACAAACCAACTATCTTATTTTCTAGGCCATAAGGCACCACATGAGCTTTACTGAATATGAAAGAATTCTTGAGAGTGTTCATAAACTGACTTCGTTCTTTGAACAGAATGTTGTCAAGTAATTATCTGTAGAAGAGTTTGTTGCTTTGTAAACCCATCTGACATAAATGTTATCCTTTAATTAAAATATATAAAACTTACACACTTTCAGTGCACGCTTGATAAATGCAAAAAATCAGAATTATTTTTTAGCATTATGAAAATGAGTCCAGTATTGCAGGTAGTTTAGGAGGCTCTGGTGAACTTCACCCGCTGAAGAGACAGAGATGTTGATAAAGGCCCATCTCTGACTTGCCTGTGGTTTCTTACTTATTGCACAAATGTAATTTCAAGGCATAGTTTTAAATGAAACATTAATAATTGAGAGTGAATGGTTAAAAATCACGAACAGAGGACTTAACTTTGCCTTTTAGCTCTTGATGCACTTGGATGAATTAGCTTTACAGTGAGTGGTATAATCTGGCCGTGGTCTGGTTCGTGACCTCGTGATTTTCCCAGGGTCGTTGTCCAGATAATAATTATTTATATACACATTTATTTACAAACATTTTTATCTATAAATATGCAGTTATTATTTCTGTTCATACCCAGGACTTGGCAGTTTACTTCCACTGAAGAATTTGGGGCATGATTTGAACAATATGTTTGTGGGAACTTAATGTAAAAAAGGCAAATAATCACTTATGTTTTTAATAAATATACTATTTCCACATACAGAAATTTAAAGCAAGTTATGTATTCCTTGCCCAGCTGTGGGAGTCCTTTTGAATTACTTGTACTAAACTTCTTGGGCCAAACAATGTGTTTGTAAGTTAACTTAAAAAATACAAGTCCATGTTCAGTGTTAACGTTTGCAGGCTCTTTGTCTAAAATCAGAATTTCACGTAAAGGCAGACGTGAGTTTTGAGAATCAGGATCAGCAGGCTTATTCTAAAGAAATGCATTGAAAATGTTTTCCATGAAATACTAAGTAAATTCACTGTTTGTGGTGGTATGCTGAGTGCATATCAGACCATTCAGTTTCACTGGGGAAAACCAGCAGACCTTGTGGTGTCCTAAAGGTCTTTGATCTCTGATAGTGGAGTGAAAATGCCTTGAGTAAAGCAAGATAATAAATGATACACTGCTGAAAAAACATCTGGGGCCAAAACAAAAGCTAGTTTTATTTTCCATTTTTGCAGAGGCAGGACGGTCGAGCACAGTTAGTGGCATGTAGCACACTGCCATGGTTGCTCCAGCATTTTTGCATATCCCCTCAACCTCCTGCCAGTGTGAGGGAGAAGAAGGAATGCCACCAAAACCTCCAACAGACTCCAAAGTTAAAGAAAGGAACAACTGGAGCTACTGCTGCTCCAGTCACAGACACTCTTGGGCTGTATTTGCAATGCCTGGAATCCAGAACTGCGAGGCATGTTTGGGGCTGTTTTAATTTTAATAGAACTGTGCCATTTTAAACCAGACACAGTTTGATCCATAATAATTGATTACTTCTTTTAGCCACATCCCTGGGGGAAGACTTCTACATGAGAAGGCTTGGGTGGCTGCCCAACCTGAGAACCTGCTAAAAACCAATAGAAGAATGGACACTTAACGTGTAGTGTTTCCCATGGCAGAGATAATTTTATAAAATATAAGCAGGTATTCAGGCACATCTGTTTCCCTGGCATGGCTGGTTCCCCCTGGGTATGCTCAAACACCTGGACTGGTGTTATTTAAAGTAGACTCAGGTGGTTGTCTGGGTGAGTTTATTTGCAGCTGGACTGAAAGGAGAAACAGGTTGAGGTCTTTTCTGCGTGGTGGCAGACAGCTCACCCAAAATGTGTGAGTGGGTGTTACAAACTTTGCTATTATAGAAAGAACTTCAGGATAAAGAGAAAGTTGTGACTCTGATGTTCCTGTGGCAAATTAAGGCAGGGTGAAGATGATGGGCAACAGCAAATGCTTTGCTGTGCTGTGGTGTGACTCTGCCTAGCAGGCTGTCAAACATCTCCATGGTTTGGGTGTTCCATAAATCCCTGCAAGAGCTTGCTGGGCCACGCTCTACCTTTGTGGTGTCCTTGGGAGCATGGTCCAAATGTGCCAAGAAAGGTCTGGGTCTGCCCCCCCATCTGTGCCAGACACAGGGCGTGTGTCAGAGTATGATCCTGCTCCACAAACCCAGAGTTCAGAACTGGCAGCCAGGAAGGCAAGTCCTGGGGAACCTGAAGGAGGTTTTGATAACTTCAGGAGTCATGTTGCTGTGAAATGGCAGTGATGTCCTGCACTGATATTTTGGGGTTAAGAAATTGAGTACTGTTCTTACTGCCAGGTATGTGAGATCTGCTGGCACTCTGCAGAGGTGTGAACCATTCATTGGTGTTGTACAGGCACATTTGGACCTTTTAGAAGGCAAAGAATGTTCCAAAAGCACATCCCTCCTGAAACACTGTGGAACAATCCATGCCACAGGTACAGCAACGCGCTCCCTTACCTGGAGGGAAGAGTTCTTCTGTTAAGGAAACTCTTCGCAAAGACAAATCTTTCATTGCAACCTTCTTACGTAAGTTGTGTCTCAGCTTTGTGTGTCTCCCATGATCTGCTGTTGCTCTGGGGAAGGGAACTGTGGCTTTTCCTGCCCTGAAGGTGTCTGTCAGGGGCAGAGGAGGGTGCATTTCAAGGGCAAACTCCACATTCCTCTGAGAAACCACCGTGTTTCTGTTGGTCCCAACCCCAGCTCCTCCTGAACCCCTTCCAGCTGAGGGTTCAGCTACGGGCGTTCCTGAGAGGAAGGGTCATGGCAAGAGTGTTTATCCTGGAGTGTTCCAAGTGTATCACCTGTGCTGGGGGCAGTCCAGGTGTCCCTGCCTGGCCCCCACTGCCCGGTGCTGCCCCGACATTGCTGGGGTTGGGGGTGTAAAACTTCCTGCTGTACTAATGTAGGCTGTGTGGAACTAATGCAGTTTTTGCTAATCAAAACCATGGGAAAAATGTTTTCTGGCTGATTCTGTAGGGCTGATCTGTCTCATATTTTTCTTCCTGAAGATAAAGGACTACTCCAGGGATTTTTTTTTAATATTTTCTTTTTACATTCAATAAGTAGGCTTTTGCAATTGAGAATTCAAGTTTAATTACAAACTGCATCGGGCTGTTACCTGTGTTTTAATCCCTTCCATTTTAATTTGTGGAAATTAATTTAGTAATGTATTCTCTTGAGTTTCTTTGTTATTCTTTGATCAGCAGTGAGTCCTGTCCAGAAACCCATTTCAATAGATTATACAGTAGTATGCTCTAAAACGCCAGGTGGAGGGCTAAGTATTAAATGTCTTCCACAAAACCCTTCTGATTTAGATAGCTGGCGTGGTTCAATTAAGGACTTAGTTCACAGCAAAAAACTTCAAGGAAAAATAACTCCTCTACATTTGAAAAGTAAACTTTACAACTCAAATGTTAGGCTGTTAGGGTGGTAGGACAGGCTTACAAGTGTTGTGCAGAACAGCACTCATCACAGAATCATTGAATGGTTTGGTTTGGAAGGGATCTTAAAATTCATCCAGTCCCACCCCTGCCATGGGCGAGGACACCTTCCACTATCCCAGGTTGCTCCAAACCCCATCCAATCTGGCCTTGGACACTTCCAGGGATGGGGCCACCACAGCTTCTCTGGGCAACCTGTGTCAGGGCCTGCCCACCCTCACAGGGAAGAATTTCTTCCTATTATCTAATAAATATCAACAAACACATTCGAGAATAGAGATTCCTTTGTGTTATATTCATATTTTCACTATTGCTTTTGGACCTGGTGAGAGTGGGAACACCAGCTGGAGGGCATTTAGGTGCCTATAAAAAGCCAGTTGGGTTTGTTGCTGTGCTCTTATGGTAATAGCTGCCACTAGCCAAAGAGAGATCAGCTGCCCTCATGGCTCAGTGTATGTCGAAAAGTTGCACCCCTAAAACAATTATATTCTACATGGAGAAGCCAAGATAAAGTAATTTCCCAGCGACAGATAACCAGCACAGTCCTTTAACCAAAGTCATGCTGAATGTCTGCAATGAATCTGGTGAAAAACCGTATCTCTGCTGATTCCTTCTCTGCTGCCTTGGCTTAGCTCTGTGTTATTCATTGAGTAATGTAGCGAAAAGTTGAGTATCATCTAAAATTCAGTACTTCTAATTTTAATTTTAAAGTATATTTGGGTAACTGCCCATGAAAGTTTTCATCAGAATGTATGGCGAGATGGAATGGGCTGGGAACAGACTGGCTGCAGAACTACTGTGTGTTTTTTCCATGGCTCTGGCCCAAAGTTCAGAAGAAGTGATGCCAGGCTTCTCTCAGCCCCCAGTGGATCGTGTTCCTTGGGGTGGGAGTGCTCAGTAGCCACATCACAAGTCGTGTCCATCAACTTACTGCCCGTGAGCCCAAAACGTGTTTGCCTCCTGCCACATGGTGAATTGCAGAGGTTATGAGAAGGACTTTGAAACAAAGACATAAAAACGTGAAGGAGGTAGCAACATTATTGACAAAAGGCAGAAAACAAAGTGAGAAAGCATCTGCTTGTACCTCGATTTTCTTGCTTGGGACAGGGGCACTGCCCTGAAAGAGGGTCACCTTTACCCTCTCTTAAGTGGAGGGGTTGCTAAATCTTTCTCTGCCACTGGAGGGCTTGGGTTATGAAATTTTTATTCCTGGTTCTTTGCTGATCCTCAAAACAGTTGGAAAACTTTCCCAGGCTCTCCTTGAGTGGCTTTCCTCACAGCATTCCCTGTTCCATGCAGTTCTTCTCTCAGGTGATTGCTGCCTGTGGTGTGACTCACATGGTCATCAGCCCACCAGGACTGGCACGGAGAAAACTGTGGCTGCTCCAGGGCTGAAAAACACTCGGGGCAGCTGTTTGAGCTGACCGTGATTTGAGCATAGCCGTGGGCAGTGCAGAAACAGGCAGGGGTATTTGGTGACATTTGCATTTCTTGGCTACCCTTCCTTTTGTTTCTTAAAGTTCTGGGGAGCAGAAGCAGCAGCGGCAGCTCTGGTGAACAGCCTGCATCACAAGTTGTCCAGTGTAATAGGAATGCTCAAATAACTTAGGAAATTCCCAGAGCTTTGAAACTTATCCAGAGAAATTGAGATTGCTTAGAAAACTTATGAAAAGTGTTCCAAAATTGTAAGATAACGGTGGTAAATAATAGTAGGTCCCTTTGCAGCCACTGGAATGCATGTGTTGCTGGGTGTTACTTGAAGTAGGGAGGTAAATGTTTTATAGCCTTTCATAACTTGTGGTGGAATTAGCACTGAGCACAACCGATGCTGACGTACCAAGAAGTTAAATGTTAATTAAGTTGAATAGATATAAAAACTAGGACAAACAGAAACTGAGGTAATGTGTATTTTTTTACATATATGTTGAATATATGTATCAGAATTGAGTTCTTTGGAAAATGAACTATCTTGAGAATTCCAAGTGCATTGATTTAGTCAATTTTATGGAATGGCCACACATAGAGATTTGGCAAAGGACCTAAACCATCATATTGCCTACAAAGAACTGCTGATTGCAAGCAGACTTGGAGCATAATGAAATTTCTTTCTAATAGGAAGATGTTTTTGGGTTACATCCTCACAGGCTGATGTGAATTATTTACACAGTCAATAGAAATTCTCTCTGTAAGGGTCTGTGTTAGGTAATAGGACTTTGTCCAGCCTAAAAATAAAACTGGATTCAGTTTGTATAATGACTGTTTGTGTGTGTGTGGTTTCCAAGTATTTACAGAAAATTGTATGTGTAAATCAGTGCTTTTAGTTAATCATAATTGTTCACACTGTATTTGTAATAATTTTTTTAGCTTTTCTGTGTGAAAGAATTAATAACTATTAAGTGCTAGTTGTTCCTCCAAATAACAGTATGTGTGTCAATAATGCAAGAAGATGCCAGCAGTACATTCATACAGGGTAAAACGTTGCAAGTAGTTCAGGTACCTGGTTATAAGATGGAGTGGGAGTGTGAAATTTCTTTCTTAGCTTTTAACAATGGAAGCAGCACTTTTATTATGGGATGGTGATATACCCTGCTATTGAAACTGAAGGGCTTGGCTCTCTGCATGTTTTCTCCTTATAACAGACACAAGACAGGGCTATTCAAGGCACTGGATCTATGACTTGAGCATTGACTTAGCTGTTGGTAGAACATTCAGTTTCCAGCTCAGCAAAATGCTTGAACCTGTCCTAGTATTTTATACCTGTAACAGTATTTTAGGAAATAACACTTAGGCAATGTTGGGTCTGACTGAAGTGGCTGACAAGAATTTGCCTTTCTAGTGGATGATCAGTGTGTAGATTTATTTGGGAATAACCCTCGTCCTGAACTTAGGGCCCTAGCACAGCTCTGAGTAATAGGGGAAGTTCTAAGTGATTCTGACTGTGACATGAAGTGTCTTTTGATCATTCCTTACAATTAGTGGTATGTCATTCTACTGACAGTGGAAAGACTTTATTTAATTAATGCAGGTGAACCTTTTAGACTCTTAAAATGTTTGGGTTTTTTTTAAATCTTCTTTAGTGATCACATATTAAAACATGTCTTAATTTATCAACAGAATTCCATGGAGAATCAAAATACACATGGTCATATGGCCATATAGTATGATCTTTTTTTTAGGTGTTAGACCATTACATCTCCATGTTTATTGTAAGTCATATTCTTGGATTTAAGTCATTTTAGAGTCACACCAGTCACTGTGCCAAACAAGAAATAAGATGATCATTTGTTACGGTGAGTGGCATAATTTCTCTTCTTGTTAATTAGCTAGTAAATTATATCTGAGTTTGAAAAAATGCTGAAAAATCCTTGGAATAATGGTCCTCTGTCAGTATTTGATCTTCATTTTATTACTGTTTAAAGCCACGTCTTTGATAAACAAGTCCCATTCTGTGTAATGGAACAGGCTGAGGAACTCAATGAAGTCACCCAATGCATCTCCCCTGGGAGGGAGGCCCAGGGAAGGGGTCACGAGGGTGCCACGCTTGGTTTTATTGATTATAACAGTGTGTGAGCAGAACCACCCCCACTGTTGCTGTGTCCTGAGACAGTCCCCTGTGTTATGTCCAGCGTGTCCTGTGCTGGGTGTTTATCTGCGGGTGTGTAGGGGGGTCACTGGTGTGTGTCCACTGGACATCTGTGAGCCTGACAGACGTTCTTCAGGCACTCAGGTTGTCAGGGGTGTGGACAAAAAGGGATGGTGGTCAAGAAGGCCTGAAGAGTGGGGTAGTTTCCTGTAAATGGCAAACCCCGCTGTGTTTCATGTTGTAAATCTTCAGTTTGTCAAAAAATTCCTTAGAATTTACTTTCATTACCTTATTTACAATAAGATGCATCAAGCAGCAGTGAGCTTTCAACACAAGCTTGATCTGATGTCAATCACACAGATTTTGGGGAAGGCTGTCTGTAATTACAATGTTCCTGAACTACAGCTTTTTGGGGGCCACTGTCCATTGTAGTCTTTGGCCCTTCAGCTGCTGCAGTATCTGCATCAGTGGAACTGCACCCTCTCATACCAACAGAAAACTGGATTGTTTTTAGTACATGGTTGCTATTACGTAGTAGCTGTTTGTGTCAACATAAGTTTTAGTTGCCTGTCTACCAACTATTCAAAAATTTGTACTTCTCTACAGACTAATGCCATGGATTGCTTTATTTCAGTAACTAGACATGAAGTGGTTCAGAAATTAAACTCAGACTCTAGATTTTTATTTTAGCTTATTTTCCATTCTCTAATTGAAAAATGGTATAAGCAAAGCTTTTTCTTTTCAATTAATTCTTCATAAACCTTTGAGTCAGTGTTCTAAATCTAAGTTCGTGTCTTCCCTTTCTCATCCCTCCCAACATGCACACAGGACAGAAAAAAAGCTGCTTGAAAAGTTTTTACTCTGCTGTAATGAGCTGAACAGTTTGCCAGTGCACTTGTGAATGCCATTGGCTGACAGTGCTTGTCTGGAGTTCTGTTTACTCCTGTTGTGAGCTTTGGGAAAGGTTACATTTGTTCTAAGCAGCAGCAACTTTGTGTTTCCTGCAGCTTATGGGTGTGGTGTTGAATTGCTCAAGTTTTTCCAGATACTGAGCCTGGATTGTGCAGGTTGGTGCTGAGATACAGATGAAATTCCTTTCTGCAGTGGAAGGTTTTTAAACAACGGGTCAAACCAGGGATGAGGTCCTTGGCTGGGCTGGAATAGCCATCTTTTGAGTGACAGGATATGTCTGACAGTACCAGTGTTTACTGGGCTGATTTCTGAAGGTCTTACCTTATAAAAGGCTTTATTCTCAACACTTTTTCGCTGCTGTTTTCTAAACCAGTGTTGGATTCTACAGCCATCTCAGCTGCTCTTTCATTGCCCCCATTCTTGCTGCAGCATTTATTTTTGTGAAATATGATGAAAGTGCTGTGTGATCTCTCTCCAGAGATAAGTTGGTGGATAAAACCAAAAGAAAATAAACAGACAAAAAGCTCCTAAGGTCTCTTGGTGGATCAATAATATGTCATTACTGTTGTTCTCCTCCTTTTAAAGATCAGTCTGTTTTATCTGATGGAACAAACTAAAGGTGTCAGGGCTGGCACATTAGGTAAAAACTCAGCTTCAAAATAGAGTTCAAGCACACCATTCATGATCCCTAGTGAAAAATGGAGGCATTTATGGACACAGAGCAAAAACATATGGCTGAGAATGCCAGTGAGGATGGAGTGTGAGAGCCTGTGTTGTGAAAGGAAGCAGAAGGAGCATGGCTTAGTGAGCTTAACAGAAGGAAGGCACTGAGGGGCTATGATTGCTCTCTTTAAATACCTTGACATAGAAGGAGAAGAGTTATTTAAGTGGAAAAGATTGCTGGCAAAGGCATGTAAGTGGGTGTAAACTGCATGGTGGTAAACTTAGTCTGGGAATTAGATGTCAGTCCATCAGAGAACCAAGCTGCTGGAACAGGAGGACTAAGGGACAACCAACCCATATTGTTTTAACATGAACTGTTTTAAGCATGAATGAGGCCTAGACCTTATGGCTCAGGAGTTCTGTTTCCATCCTGTGTCCTAGGAGGAGTGCAGAGGAAAGAAAGAGACCCGCTGGATACAGGAGAGCAGAAATTTCTAAGTTATTGTGGTGAAACCAAAGTCCTGATCTCATCCACTGCCCCATCATGTGCAGGGAAGGTTTAGATCCTGGATAAGGAGGAAGGATGTAAGGCAAGACCTGCCAGGATCTCACTGGCCATTACCATAGAGTATTGCAGGAATGTAATAACCAAGAAGTGTTTGCAGGAGGACCTTTAGCCCCAGCTTTGCTGTGCTGGGGTTTATTCTCAGCCACTCCATGTGGTTAATTGGCCCTTGTGGTCTTTCATTTTTCCAGTGCTCCAAGGACAATAAAGCTGTATGGTTGCTCCTATCTAGTGTTTCCTGTCCCAGCAAGGGCTCCTAAACCTCACCTTTGGCTGCCAACTCTTGCCCTGTGCTGCTGGAAGCCGTGGAAAAAGATACGCTTCCCCTTCTTTCCCTTCACACAAATTTACTTCCTATGGGTACTTCTGACTGTAGATCACAAACAGCTTGTTAAAATGATCAATGGTTTCCCTCATTGAAGTGAAAATCTGGTTATAGGATGAAATGTGGGTTTGTCAGATTTACTATGGTGATAACCCACAGAAATGTTTAAGAGATGGTTGCACCAATTCATTTTCCTTTATAGCACAGCCTTGTGGAAGTTGACAGTTACCATGGTTTCACATTGCTCCATGTTAGTTCCCCTGGAAAAAAACCACTTGTCTTGGCTTTTTTTCATCGTGATTGAGGTATTGTTGTGTAAATTGAAATCCAAACAGATAAAGAAATTTGAATTTAAAAGGGATTTCAATAAAAATTTTTAAGAAAGGGAAGGAAGAAACATGTCAGGTTGCAGAGACAAACTAACTTGGAGGTCAGGGAGAAATCTGGGAGTTCTTTAGAGCAGCACATGTGTGTTTGCAATGACAGGGCTTTCCCACCTGCCAGCTCTCAGGTGGATCTCTCTGCTTGAGGAGGCTCCTGCCAGAGTTAGGACAGAGAAGGGGAAATCAGTGTCAAGGCAAATTACTCGGTTGGAGAGACAGCATTGTGTTTGATGTCTTCATTGAATATTTTTCCTACAAGGAAATAGCTGTTCTATCTCCTGCAGAAAAGTGATTGTTTATACAGCTTAAATGAAAGGGGCAAAAACAAACTAGAAAAAGGATCTACCTGGGAAGAAAACACTCTTTTATTCTGTTAGAATTGCTCTGCTTGGTTTGGAAACATTACGGACCTGACATTTGTTGTACTGGGTGGGTAACGAGCCCCTTTACTTTTGTAGGGACCTGGGGGTGTTCTCAGCATCCACCTCCTCTCAGTGTGCTGTGGCCCAGACTGTCTGACAGTGGCCATGGCCCTTGCTTATGGTGGGGGAGAGGGAATGGAGGCATTAACAGTGTAGATACCTAATTTATCAGCTCAGACAAAATGTGTTTGCAGCGTGCCCTTGCCCGGGGGCTCTCAGTGTGTGTCTGCAGGGAGCCCATGAGATCGGTCTGTCACCATCGAGCCAAGGCACAGGAACACCCACCCTCCTGTATTGCATTTTCCCATGTCTGCCTTTCTCCCATTAGACCTTTCTGGCACTGTGGATCTCAGGGCTGGGCATAAAGAGGCCTTAAGCTAATAAACAGTGTTTGCAACCAGTTGGAATTGATGCCTTCTAATTGATCTGCTGCTGTCAAAAGGTGCTACTGAGTCAGGTTTGAAGTAGTGATATAAATATTTAGGCTGGTTTTAGGTGGATTAGATTTTGATGAGCACTGGGGTGAAAGGTGCAGTTTTAAAAAAGAAAAATCTTTTTTATATGGAAAACTTGATATAGGCACTATGTAGTGTAAATTTGAGATATAACAGGATCTGCAAATTAGTTCAATGTTTCTGTAACACCACAGGTGGACTAATTATGAGAGGATACTTATTAAAAGTCAGCCTTCTAATCTATTTATAGATTTACTCTTTTGGGTTTTATGGTACATCATCTTAATGTGCTAATTATTAATTCAAATTAAAGGGTTGCCTAAAGCACAACAGAAATTGTATCATTCAGTTTTCTTTTACTTTTTTTTTTTCCTCTAGTTTTTATAGGAAGAGAGAGTACAGGGAGTTATGTTGGTAGTTGAAACAAGTGCATACACAGCATCTGGATACAGATCTGTTAAATACTAGTTGATTCATGGTTGTAGTTGCAGGTAGTAAAAATCAGCATTATTCTGAGCAGAGATGCACACAAACACTCGTGTGTTGTGATGCCTGGCTGTGTGTGCTGGAGATGGTGTGTATTTGATAGCAGTGCACGGGTGAGGCCGGAGCTTTGTGCCTTGTGCAGGGAACCCTGATCTGGGAGAGAACAACCGTGGGATGTTTGACTTCTAACCCTCTGCACCCCGGGGCCTTATTGTCAGGTAGCAGGTTTGGAGCCTGAAGTTAGACTTTTAGTAGAAAAGTAGAAATATCACTGAAAAAATGAAAACAGTTTTTATTTTGTTTTAGCCACTGGAATTGCTGTTGAGAGTTAAAATTGCTGTAAAAAAAATAGAAAAACACGATGCAGGTATGCTTACACAGGCATAGTTGGCTTGTAAAATAACCCTGTACACTGCCATTTAGAGAGGAGGTAAAACATGTTTCTGTGAACAAGTCTGAGTGCTGCTGTTCAGATGAAGTGTCTTCAGTGCACCTTCCCCTCTGATGGTTGCAGAGCCTGCAGGTTTCTGTGACAGACCTGACCCTCTCAGCCTGAGTACGACTGGGAATGAAGGGTGTCTGATTACATGCTGCAAATACAATGGTATTTCTGGGTGTAGTTGGAGAGGATTATTTCCAAATACACTGTCCCAGCTTGCAGCAATCTATGGTTGAGGTAAGTCTTTGGGTTTTAGCTCACAGCGGCCTTTGGTGCATTTCGTGTATTAGGAATTACTTATTCTCTCTGCATGGTCGTAGTGGTGCCAATATAACAACGTATATTCCTGTTTTAACCCTGCTATCTGATAGTTTAATGTAATGTCCTGTTCCTCCACAATCACCCTGAGACTGTGTAAAAACCAAATTTTGTCATTTTACAGGCCATTCATGATTTTATGGACTTTAATCATACCGCCCACAGCTAATGTTCCCACATTAAAGAACCTTAATGTATTTAGCCTGTCCTAGTATTCCAGCTAGCCAACATCTTTAAGCTATTTATTGCCATTTTTGTACCTCTCTGCATTCTGGCTGTATCCTTTTTGAAGCGGGATAACCAGAACTTCATGGAGTCTCCAGGACACACAGGCTTAAGGTGGCTTTGTAGTGGTAAAAAAATAATTTTTATATGGGGAAAAAAAGAAAAGAGAGAAGAAATCTAACATTGTGTCTGCCCTTTCTGACAGTGGCTGAAGAGGGAGCTGATGTTCCCAGACCAACAGCACTCTGGCTTTGTGTCCTGAGCAGTGGTGGCTGATTTTGTGCCCCCGAGTGTAGGTATTTAGGACAGCTTTCTTCTGGCTGTGTTTGCTGGTGTTGAGCTTAATCCTTCAGTTTTGTTGCCCAGTCACTCAGTATCATGGAACCCTCCCCATCGCTCTTCTAGTACAGCTGTGATTTCCCTACACTGAATAATTTTTTATCATTAATACAACTTCAGTGGAGCTTAAATGTAAACATGTGCTTGAGCTGGTTCTGAAGAGAAAGTCGAAATCTCTCTCAGGGTGTCATAGTTCTCCCATACTCCTTGGCACGAATAATTAACGGGGAAATTGGTAAATTTAAAGGTGGTGTCACTTGGGGAAGTTCTGCTGTTCTCTGTGGTTACTAAATGGTGTCAGTGCCAGTGTGCCCAGTCTGAACTGAGGACTGAGTGGCAGATGCCCGTGTTCAGTGGGGACAGGTCACTCAAGGAGTTGTTGCCTGACTCAGAAAAACATTCATGCCTATTTTTCATAACTGGCTTAACAAAAAGCCAGAAGAGCAGCCAACAAGTTGCTTTTAATGCTTTCAGTCCTCCGAGCAGTGCTGGTCCCTTCCATTCTGCAAGGAATTCTGTGCTGACAGCTTGGTTGACTTCCCTTTTTTACTTCACTTGACTTTGTATAGATTCAGATTTCCACTCTGTCATGGTGGACATGCACATAAACACATGCACAAATAGCTCTCCCTGTTCCAGCAGGTCTGTTGTCATTGGGAAAATCAGCAAGTCCTCTCCTTATTGCTGGCTCATATTCCAGCTGGTAGAAGACCCAACCGTGGTGCTTGTAAGACCAAGTCCATCCCTTCAGCCCCCTGTGCAGGGACAGACATCTCAAGCTGGCTGGGCTCCCACCTCTGGCAGAGGTTCTGTGCTCTGGGTGACAGGGCAGCTCTGGAACAGAGTCTGCCACTGTCCTTTTGGGCTGCTGGGTGAGGCTGTGACTTGAAAAATTGTCTGTCTTAGCCAGAAAAGGGAGAAGTATTTCTTATCCACATCTCTTAGAGATTGACTTAATCTTTCTTGTATTGCAGTAACTGCAAGAGTATCATAACAGCACTGACCATTTGGAATGTATTACAGACCTCAGCATATTTACCCGCAGGCATTTAAACAGACATGAACAACTGACTTGAAAATCACAGAAATTAAAGTAATGCTTTGTTAACTCTGTACTTTGAAAGTAGGCATACATCCTCCCACCTCACTTTTTTTTTCCCCTTAGAGAACTGTAAAATACAGCACTCAGTGTTTCCAAAGTTGAATTCTCTTAAAATTTAATTGAGGAAACTGTGATCCCATAAAAAAAAAAAATTCCTGCCTTACTTGGTCGTTAAAACCAAATTTTAAACATCTGGAAAGTGCTGTTCATTTCTTGTGTTACACAAAATCAGCACATCAGCTGCATGGAAAAGAAAATAAGAGATGACACAATCTGCCAGTTATATTTATTCTTTTCTGCTTGTATCAGATATGGAGAAAAAAACCCCAACCCAACACAAAACGTGTAGGAACATGACAAATGTAAAAGTAATGGACCATTAAATTTATCCAAACTGCATTCATTACTGGAATCTGTTCTGGTAAAGATCAGATGTCCTGGCAAATAGAGTCCCAGGGATAGTCTTTCTGTATCCCACCCCCTGGAAGTTATGGCTATTTGGGCATAAATCTCTTCACACGACCCACCCAACAGGTGGGTGATGAACTTGAGGCACTTACAATAAATGCATCGTCATCAGATGTTTGTTTGGTTTGTGCCACCTTTTTTCTTGGAGGATTTGCTCATAGTGTTGAAAGCAGTTAAGGTGAATGGAAGGAACGTGTAGAAGTGTCTGTGTGATGGTTACTTGGCGTTGTTCCAAATAGTGAGGCATGTTCTTGTAGTGAAAATAGCAATAAACTTTCTAAAAGTAAAGCCATGTGTCACTGGAAGGATAGAAAAAAGCAGAGAGGACCCTCAGTTTGGTGACTCTGCTGGGGCTGGATGGATCACAGTCCATAAGATTTGGCACCATTTAAAGTGTAACAGCAGTGATGGATATTTGGTGCAGGAGCTGAGTGCCATTATAGATAAGCTCCCGGTATTCATCAGCTACCGAGGCACAGAGCTTCCTGTGCTTGTACTGGCAGTGTCTCCTGACCCAAACCAGGCACAGACAAGCATCCCAGAGAATGGCAGTGAAGTATTATCATTGGGGAGAAGATGTAAAGCTAATGCTGTTTCTCCACAGAAAATGAGCAGACAGCAAAAGGAAAATGATGGGATGACTGGTTCTGATGTCTGTGGTTCCAAATTTAGAGGTACTTGAAGCAATAAGGAGTCAGATTCAATGAAATCTTGTCTAGCATGATTTGTAGTGTGTTTTCCAATGAAAATGGTCTTTATGCTTCTGTCCTGTCACTGATGGGCCATGTGGGACTGAAAAGATCTCTTTTGTGTTCCTGGTCTTGCCACTGACTTAGCCATCACCTTAGCCAGGTCACTTAATTCCCATATCTGTCTCTCATCTCTGAAGCTTGGCCTGCAGGAAATCTTTATCCCCACTGCACGTTTATGCTGTGCTTTGTGAGCTACTGCCACGATCTTTTGATAGCATCTGCTCATTGCAGAAGTGATGCATTGCTGCTATTAGGACTGGCAATAACACTTATGGTGGAACATTATCTAAAAATTCCCACTTCCAAACTGAAACAGTGTCATTCAGCTCCTTAGAGGACTGTTGTTTGCTCTGGGTGCTGTTTGGAGTTTCAAAGCCAATGATTCATAAGACTTTATTGTAAATCTTCTGGATGCCTTTGCTGTTACTGCATCCTTGTGCGGTTCACAAATTTTGTGTGTATTAAAACCTTTTCTGTTAAGGGTGTAGGATTTAAGTAAATGGAATGGTAGTTTTAGGAACTGGTGACAGAACTGAAGATTTCCCCACATCCGCTGTAGGATCAGGGGCTGTGTCTGAGCTTGAGAGTGAAATTTCACAGAACATCATTCCTATCAGTCTCCCTTGTTCCAGCCTATGATTGTTGTGAAGAAATTTATGCTGCTTTGTGACATTTCACACTGTGTCTGAAAATACCTTTTGTGTCAACACACAAGAAAATAGGTCATTTTGTTGGCAGAACTGTTGTGCAGCAAAACCAGCTTAGCAGAAGATGGGACGTTCATGTTTCCAGCTGGGATTCACTTGAGTGATTTTCAAGAGCCCCCCAGCTCCTTTGCTGCTCTCCAAACACCCACTGGGGACGGGGAGCCAGTGTGGAGTAATTAAACTTCTGAGAGTGCTTTATGAAAAGCTCTGAGCACGGGGCAGGCTCTGGCACAGGAACAGCTCAGAAAGGTGTGTGCTGCTCTCTTCTGCTTGGGGTTTTTTCCCTGTCATTTCGGTAGGATCCTGTACAGTGTAAGCAAGGCAAAAAGGGTTGCTTTTGCAGGGTTGATTAAGCTGGGCTTGTGGGTACCACGAAGTCTGGAGAGTAATGGAAGTGGTGGGTCTCACAGCAACCCCCTAGAATGAGTCTGTCCATATGGGAATGTTTCAGCAATAGAGAAGTTGTCCCTTTTCTTGTTGCTGTGGCAGTCGAACACATGTTTATGGGCGAAGCAGGGGCTCAGTCTAACGCAGGAGGCAGAATGCTGCAAATGGCATCAGATGTCCCAAAAGGTTTAATCTGACAGCACTGGCCAGGGATTGGTGTATAGGAGGTGAAATGACATTCAGCTGAAAGCAGACTTCGAAAAAAGCCTTGCACGGTTTTGCATCTGTGAAAAGTTATGGAAAATGAAATGGTTTTGAAAATAATCTGAACCTCTCCTTCCATAAAATATTTTTCCAGTATTGTTTTCTTCTAAATGCGAGAGCTCTGCTGCGCTGGCAGTGTCCCTGCCCACAGGGGCTGGTGTTTGCCGTGCTCTGGCATCTCACCCCGCAGCTGGCAGCATAGACAGAGCCCTCCTGCCCCTGACAAGGCTTGCTCTCACTTAGCAATGCACTAATGTTATTTATAGACCGCAGCGGTCCTCGGAGATAAGTGATTATATTTCATCCCTTTTTTATGAAGAATGAACCTCGAGCTTTCAAAGAAATACAATGCTAAGCATTTTCTCTGGCAGGAGTGGCTGATGCTAACCCTGCTCTTGGCAGAGAGGGTGTGCAGCCTTGGGCAAATCGCTGAACTTCTGGGAATATCAGTTTCTCACTGAAAGGGGAGGCTGGTATGTTTGTCTTAGAGATGCACTTTGAAGCATAACCAAATAGTCTTGATTCAATTCTAATTAAGTGCAACACATTATTATGGCCAGTGAAGCGGCTGGCCTGAGATAGAACACACAGATGTTCCTGGTCCAGCATATGCTTTTAATCCATACTAACACTTTTCCTTGGATTGAGGCAGTGCTGCACTGAAAGGAGCCTGCTGTCATTGAACAAACAACATTCGGTTTTTAATAATACTGAAAACCTGGTTTGGAGGGGGGGGGAAATCAAAAGAAATGGTAATTTCTGTGGCATAAGAAATTCCTGTTAAGAATTGTCAAAATGAGCTACAGATCTTTTTGTAACATTTTTTTCATTAAATTTGGGCTGATAGCAGCATCTTATTGTATACCCTGTCTGGAAAAGGATCAAATGGACTCCAGCTCCCATCTTCCCAACAGACCAGAAATCCACATTTCCCAGAGGCTACAAATGTTTTAACTGACCCTCAGAAAAATGCAGGTTTTGCCATTCCTATAACCTGAGTTATGAGTTTACAAATAGAAACTTTGTTCATTTTTCCAGTTAATAAGTTTGGCCCAGGGAAAATGTATATGCTAATGCAAGATGTTTCATGTCATTAGGAGGAAGAAGGCAGTGGTGGAAGTGTCTCAGTTTTGACTAACTTTAGTTGTTTAAAAAAACAAAACAAACCACCCTCCCCAACAAACCAAACCAAAGAATAACAATAACAAAAGAATTATGCGGGAGTTTTAAGGATCTTGAAAAAACTTGGATATTTTATTTTCAATTATAACCTGGTGTTTTATTAATGCTATCAAAGCTTAAGGGTTAAGCTTTTTAATAAAAGTATGCTTCAGGCCAAATCATATTTTATCAAAAATCTTTTATGCATTGTATTATGCACTAATGATATGCCAGATCCAAAAGGGAAATAACTGTACTTGTACTTCAGGAGTGAAGTGAGATCTGATGGGAAAGGCTGAGAGATTTCTTTCCTCCGAGTGAGAATTTCTGTGGGCTCTGCCAACCAAAAGGGGAACTGGAGATTCAGAAGGGTGCGTGTAGAAACTGCCACCTAATTATCCCTCCAAAGCAGGGATTCCGAAGGGCTGGTAATCCCAGTATTTGCCTGCTGCAGCTCCCCAGCTCCTTGCTGTGGAGAGGAATAGCCCAGAGGCTGGGGGGCAGATGTCTGGCTCTCCTCATACCTCTGACGTCCATCCCTTCCAGCCATCCCAAGTGCACCTTCCCACGGCTGAACCTCACACTGGGAAAAGCAGCAGCACTTGTAGAACAACCCTGCCTCGTCAGCACCATTGCCTTCCTGGTTTCAGCCTCACTCTAACACGCATTTTCATGTTGAAGGCCTTGTCCTTTGTGTCCCAGTTCTCCTGCTCCAGAAAATAAATCCCTTCTCAGGTAGCTCCTGCCCTGTGGGTGGATGCTGATGGTGTTGGTGTTGCCTGGGCACCATCAAAGCACAGTTTGGACCATTGGGAGGTGCTAATGCTTGATTTGTGTGACCGTCTCCTTGGTTTCTTCCACAGAGGTTTTTTCCAGTAGCCAGTGAGGGAATGGATGTAACTATCAAATGTATTGTCCAGTGGTCAGTTCCCTTCTTGTGAGGAGTTCTCAGACTCCATGGGGATGGAATATTTTGTCCCCTGGGAAGGCACGGCTGCCATCGCTTTGTCCCGTGCCAGGTTTGCTGTCTCAGGCAGTGCTGCAGTGCTCTTCCACCCTGCTGGAGCCTCAGTTGCCCTTTCCCAGGTGATTTAGGAGCCTGCTGGCCCCTGGCTCGGGTTGCTGTCAGCACAGACAGTGGGGCAGTCCAAGGGGGTGACTCAGCTCTGCACTTGGGCTGCACTGGCTGCCAAAAATGCCTCCTCCTAAGTGAGAGCCTGGCCTTGGCTTTATCCCTGGCATCATCCCACCCTGCCGAGTGGCTGCTCTGACAGGGGAAGAGGAGTCCTCTCTTCTGCCTGCCTGAATGAACAATCCCCTTCCTTTTATATGTCTCGGTCCTTGCTGTTGCCCTTTTTTGCTGTATGTCAAAAGGGGTATTTAATTAACGCAGGGTATTTCTATAGATGAAGACTATAAGACATTGAGAAAAGAGAACAACCCCTCTTTTCGGTTTGTGTCTGATTCTGTTAGAGACAAGAAATAGTTAAACAAGAAAACCTCCCCCAAAAAAACCAAAACAAAACCCCAACAAAACACAAGCCCAATTCCTCATTTTCTCAGCTGTACTGGATATTTTCCTTTAAAATCTGGGTTATTGTTTGCTTTCTGTGTATCAGCTTCCTGGCTCCAGGTGAGGAAGGGACATTTCATGTTATCTCTGTAAGCAAACAACCATAGATTGGCTTAAGCTGGCTGACTTCTGTTCTAACAGGATTTTCAAAGCATGGGACCTGCCTGGATGTGGCAGTTTATCCTGACACTTTCAAGTATCTTTTTCATGTGCCATACAGTCAGACTATGCCTTAATATAGTTTACAAATCTGTTGTGTATTTAAGAAAAAAAGTACCTCTTATTTCATAAAACATTTACCCACACTACTTTTGTATTTTCTTTGTTTCCTTTTTCTCTTTCCTCTTTTCCTAGTTTCCCTTCTCTCATGGGAATCCACTGTGCTCCTTGCTTCCAGTCTGTGTAAAAGTTGTGTCATCTGGTGGAGAACACGTGCTTTCAACATGTATTTTCAATATTGGTGAATGTTGTTATTGTTGTCAGGAACATCTTAGGGCCACTTGCACTAGAATCAAGTGCTCTTTCAGTAAACTTTGGCATCAATTCACATTTTCCATCTTGCTCATGCTAAAAAATGCAAAATAAGGAGAGAGAAGTTAGCAAAATACTATTAGAAATGTTTGGCCTCTGCAATTACTTCACAGTTTTTCTTTTTACGTTGTTTGTTGGTTTTCCCCTAAAGTTTGGTGTATTTATAAAGCACAGTTTTAGAGTCTCTGTTTCAGACCATGCACTCAGGGGATGGAGGCATTGCCTCACATTGACAGGTCCATTCAAGAGTGACCTGCAGGCCCTGAAGAGGAAGACTTTACTGAAAATTACCATTTATGTTTCATCTGTGAGGTTTTGCAAATCTCATGGAGTAGTGCTTTCAAAGAGTAAAATTAAGAGGATAGTGATGTTTTCACAGATATTCCCTGATCAGTGGAATCAGTTGAATTAAATTATCGGGAATCAGTTATTTGATCAGCTTCAATGAGAGCAGGTTTTCGTTACAGCCCATGTTACCTGAAGGCTCATATGCACAAACAGAATTCTGCAATCTTGGGTTGCAAACTGCGTTCTGGTACTACCTTCCAAACCAAAAGTCACTTTTTAATTAAAATTTCTGGCATTTTGTATTGATAATGTTACAGGTTCCAGAGTCAAAACAGAAACATGCTTTACGTTTGAAGACTTTTGCAACAGATTAATGAAAGGACAACTGAAAACTGCCAGTAAAGAGCAGGAAGTTGGGGGTGTTTAGTGTGGACAAGAGGAGATTTAGAGGTGACCACATCACTCTCTGTAACTACCTGAAGGGAGGTTATAGCCAGGTGGGGGTTGGTCTCTTCTCCCAGGCACTCAGCAATAGGACAAGGGGGCACGGGCTTCAGCTCTGCCAGGGCAAATTTAAGTTGGATATTAGAAAGAAATTCTTTCCAGAGAGAGTAATCAGGCATTGGAATGGCCTACCCAGAGAGGTGGTAGATTCACCATCCCTGGAGGTTTTTAAACTGAGATTGGACGTGGCACTGAGTGCCATGATCTAGTAAACTGACTGGAGTTGGACCAAGGGTTGGACTTGATGATCTCGGAGGGCTTTTCCAACCCAATCGATTCTGTGATTCAGTGAAGCCCTGCCTGGTTCTCCTCGCTTGGATGGGATCAGCTCTGCTCCACAAAATGCCAACCATACTTGGGAGTCAATTCCATGGATGTGGAAGTGAACGGTGTTCTAACAATTCACCTGACTGTGCTTCACGTGGAATTCTGTGTTCGGAATCTTCCGTAAGCAATTCTGAAGCAACATTTAATCTGGTCAGAGGCAGCTCCCGAGCTCGCTCTGCACAGCTGAATGTCAGTGCTCCTCGTGTCTTCTGGGTGCCCTTGGTTGCTTTTATTGCTTCCACAAAGGTTGCACTTGTGATGTTTGTGTGTGAGAAGAGGGACCGAGGGCGGTGGTTTGGGCAGGGCAATGGCCACGTCCCCAGCCAGCAATAACACAAATATCCCTGGTAAAGCTCCCTGTTACAGCAGTCGTTTGTAGTGGAGTGTTCTGAGCCTCAGAAATAGGTCACAAATTCAGAAAGACTGAATGAAAGCGTTACCTTCCCTTGGGTTTTAAACGTTTGGTGTTGTGTTTTCAGTGTTCAGTTCAGCTGTTACAAGACACGAAAATAGAAATAGATAATTCTTTGCAGTGTCAAATCAGAACTTGCAGGAGGAAATGTTCCAAAGAATGAGCTATTCAAGCTTTGTTGGATGTGTTTTAAGAAGGCACAAGTGTAATTAATTCCATTTTGCTGATTTTTATGCAGGAAATTTGTTTCATCTGTGAATGTGAAGGAGAGGAAGACTTGAGGAACAAGAAATATCAAAACAGATTTCTGGTTTAGGTTATTCAGCCATCATTAATTTTCTGAAAGATGCCAAACCATCAATTTGTCCATCTATTTGCTGGTAGAATAATGTCACCTGGTTTGAATACATTTCAGCAGAGGTTGAAATGATGGTATTATTTGTGAACTGGAAAGCAAAGCAGGAGTCTTCCACTGCAGCTGAAATGTTGGATAAATCTTCATAACATGCTGTTATAGCTGCTTTCTTGATTTCACCAGGAAGAATTACTGAGCCCTCACAGCCTAAAGTTTATTTTCAATGACCTAAAACAAGAGCTGGTGTAAATCAAGGTCGCACCGCTCACTTCAGAACAGTGATGCTGATTTATTTGGTTGGGAAGGTGACCTCATTAGCCCAGCTGAGCAGAGGTCAGGTGCCACAAAGATTGAAATCAAAAGCAGTATTTTTCAGTAGGAACTTCAAGTAGCTTTTCTCTAAGAGCGTTGGAACTTTAAAGCCTGATTGTACAGACTTTTCTGGGTTGGGCATTGTGTTCTGGGTCATGTTTGGGAACTCGAAAAATCTGTCCAGTCATATCAAGCTTGTGTTTTTAATGGGATTGAGAGGTATTGACTTTAAGGTGTGAAAGGTTGGGAGGGTGGGGTGTTAGTTTTTTTTTCCAGAAAATTGGTCAAGGAGACTGTACTGATGCTTGCCCACTTTGTGGCCATAGTCGAGGGTGACCTAGAGCAAAAGGAGTATCTGTCTTTCTGTTGGAGATAGACCACAATTCGTTTGAAAAGTTGGTTACTATTTATCTATCTTCCTTAAAAATTTAGCAATTAGAGGCTCGTAATGAGAGGGGAGTGACAGCACCAGGCAGGGCAGAGTGGGGGAGGTCCATGGTCTAAGAAGGCACCCATTGTCTGCTCATTGTCTCTGCACTGGGAGTCACCACCTTTCCCACACTGATTTCCTGGGAAATAGCCTCTGTGCTGTGGTGCCTCGGATCAGATTCCTTTTTTTATTGATCCCCTTTGGTGTATGAGAAGTTGTGTCAGCAGTGTGGATGTGGTGCTGAGGGACATGGCTTAGTGGTGGGCGTTGTGTGAGGTTAATGGTTCGACTTGATGATCTTTGGGGTCTTTTCCAACCTAAATATTTCTCTGCTTCTGTGGGTTTGGGGTTTAGGTGGAATATCTGATGCACAGCCATGGAGAATGAGTTTCTGGTGGGACGTCAGAGAAGCCAGAACAGGCATCAGACGTGGTGTGGAAAGGACTGACCTCACCCTTTCCATTTCCTCCACTTTCTCAGGAGCTCAGGAAATGTGGTAATCGGGAATTTCAGTAAGGTAGAAGAGTAGTAGAAAAAGAAAACAAAGGCTCTGGTGGTGCAGTTTGCCCACCTGGCCCTGAAGTGCACAGGGCTTAAGCCCTTCTCCATCAGAGCTCCCAAACAACACAACCTTGGATGGAAACAGCACAAGTTTGAGACTTTCTTTGTGTTTATTACTTGCAGAGTCAGCCACCCCTGTGGAAGCCTTTTAGCAGAATTTAAGCGTTGCTGTGACCCTTCCACAGGACTCTCTGGAGGAAACCTCTCCTCCCTGTTACCTAACAGTTCATAAGTAATTGTTGGTTACCCAGGAATTTTACCCCACACTTCACATTGGGGAACAGATTGGAAACTGCTATGTCCATAATAGGAGGGAGAGGCTCGGAGTTTTATGGTATGCATGGTAATAAAAAGCAAAGCAATTGTCACATGCGTTTTGGCTTGAATCATGACAAGAAGCAGATGTGTGGCATGCCTTTTCCTTCGCTTGTGTGCGCGCCAAATGGCGCAAAATTCTCAAATGTTTTCTGCTTTTTGTTGCAATTTAATCTTCTCCTGAATAAACTGAACATGACAGTGAGTCCATGCAGAGCCGTTGCAAGGTTTGACATTTCTGTGACTTTTCAGAAAGTGCTTGATTTACATTTATTTTGAAGGAAGGTGGGGGAAGGATTATAGTCATCTTGTGTTGAAAAGATAAGTATGTTTTCAGGTTAGGAAACCATAAAAAGTGTACTTGCTGTATTTTAACAGCTCAGAGACCAGTGAAGTCTCTTGTACAACTTTATTTTTGTGAGTTTAGATGGATGCATCTGCTCAAAAATACAGGCATTAGTAAATCCAGTTTAATGTAGTGAACCCAATATCTCTGGGAGACACATGCACATACATGTGGATGGTAACGGGGCTGTCTGTAGGATGTTCTTCCAGATAAGTGTATTTCCAGGTTATTTCCCAACTCATATTGGGTTTTTTTCAGATGTGTTACCATGAATGCAGGTTTCCATTGCTGTGTAAATGTGTTGCCCTGGTCTGAGCCTTCCTAAGCTTTTGTATTCTGAGGTAGTGAGTTCTACAAGCTATTTGTGGGGGGGGAAGAAGTGCATTTCCTTTGCAGTCTAATCCTGTGATAGAGAGACAGATTATGGGGCTTGTTCTCATGCCAAATTCTGTATAGCCCTTTAGCAGAGTCAAATGATCGTGAGGTCAGCTCTCAGTTCTTGAGAAACTTAGCAGAGAGTGCACAATTTAGACAACTTGAGCCCATTAAATCCGAGAACTTCCTTTTAACCACATACTAAACTTTTTTGTAATAATTTTCAAGATGCCTTTTTTTGAGATAGTTGTATAAAAGACACTCTATTTTAAATATCCAAAGCAGACTTGTAAAACGGCTGTAAAGCTGCAAAGCGTTTCTGAGCTTGAGCTACATTTCAAAAGAGAACAGCCTTTCTGCAAGCACAGTATGTGTCATTGCCACTGCTTTCAGTGTGTGTCTTATTTTGCTAGGCATTAAAAGTAAACTGTAGTTCTCGCTATTCTCTGGCTTCAGTGGTTGCTTGAGATTTAAAAAGCAGTGCAAAGATCAGCATAGCTTCTTGTGTGCTGGGGTTTGAGCAAATGCAGGTCGAAAGGGAAGATCTCAAAAGCAGGAGGAAAAGAAATGTCACTAAGTATTGTATTTCTGGACTGGGAGTGGCCCAGCTCAAAGATGCTGATAAAGAAAGGTTGCCAAAATTCTTCATCCCTTTTACCTTCCTATCTATGAACTTTTATTGGTAATAACAATAATACAACAAGATGGATTTCGGTCACCTGCGAAGGGCTCCTTAACGCTGTGTAAAGCCACAGAAAGGGGGGAATGGTAGCACAAACAGCAGACAGATCTTTTTAAGAACAGTCCTAAATGCTGTTCACACCTGGTGGTGTTGGGTTTGTCTCCAGCCATTGCCGGGATGTGTCTCAGCCGCTCACATAACTCTGAGAGATGTTGAAGAATCCTTAACATATGTTAAATGTTCTTAATGTTCATTTTTAGTAAGATTAGTGATTTGAAGCTTTTCTGCTGAAAACCATAAAATAGAATGTCGAGTAGAAGTCTTGTTTTAATGGAGTTACCGAGCTAAACAGAAGTTTCAGTAGTGTTCAGTTCTGTCTTACTGAATAAATGTAGACATTTTGTGACAGTTCCATGTGAAGACTAGAGCTGGTTTCCTCTTTTGAGTTCATTAATACCTGTTGTAACTGTAGTTCTTTTTCTGGTCTAAGTGACCTAATTCTTCAGACAATTCAGGGAAAGAAAGAGGCAAAAACCCAAATGGCACCACCACTTCAAGACATTTTATATTGTAAAATATTGTCTTCTTGCTGTGCTATAAATTTTTTTTCATTTCTCTTGTGTTCATTAAAAGGTGTCCTGGCTCCACAAATAATTTCACATTCCACGAAAATGAAGACCATGAGCAGAATTTGCTGCACACTGAATAATCAGTTATATCATCAGTTACAATTACATGCACCAATATATTCTGTTATTATGGAGGGCAAAGATGCAAATTTAACTGAATAGTTTCCTTTGAGCAGAGTAAAGGTGAGCAAGGAGACATTGTATGGCAGTGGCTGCTTCTGTTAATTGCCCATAGCCAGACTTTTTTCTGTTGAATTTTTTTTTTCTTCTAAGGATGTATTTTTGTAGGTATAAGTGAATGCCACTGAAATTTTAATGTAGTGCACTCAAACATGATCTCCTGGTCAGATGAGAACTCCTTTAGGAATAACAAAATATATGAAGCAGTTATTTAAAGTAAGCACTAGCATTGTTAATTGCATTCCCTACAGAAATGGTAATAAGGATTTCTTATTCCTTGTTTGTAGAAATAGTGAAATTATAGCTTGTTTTGTGAGAACCTGGAAGAATAATTGTCTTAAAAAATCCCACTGGAAAGGAAAAGATTACACACTAGTCCTGTACTTCTCAGCTCTGCAGCAGCTCAGCAATCCCACCAGAGTCAGCAGGGCTGAGAAAGATGTGGAGTTTAGGCAGCCAGCAATATTTCACACTGATGCGAGGTGTGTGTTTAGTGTTAAGTATTCAAACCTGAATTGTGGGAACGAGCTGCCCTAAAACAAGAAACCCTTTGCTGGTGGAAGATGTTTGGAAGGGTAGTTACAAAGTTGAGATTGCTTTTCCCCACTTTATTCTTACCGCGTACCTTACAGTTTAATATTGTTCTGATGGGTTTGGGTTTTTCTTTTCTGCAGGATGTGCACAATTGCAATGTTGGGTTTTTTCAGGGGACTGAAAACGCCACGTCTGAAAAAACTCAAAGCTCTAAACCTAAGAGCAGTTTACATGATGAATAAGAGCAGTCTGTAAATTCCTGAGGTTTTTGCAAAGGGGCAACTTCTGACCTGAATTTTGGACTGTCACCTGCCTTCCCCTGTGCCTTCCACTGAGGATGGATGTACCCTGTGAGCTCCTGTGGCATTCTAGGGAATGTTCTGCGGGGTACCAGTCACCCTTCTGAGAAGGAAGGAGAGGACAATGATAAGTACCTCTCTGAAACCCTTCCATTTTTATCCCAAATGCCTTTAATTCTTCACCAGCTTATTAAAAAAATTAGTTACCTACATATGGAACAACATTTCCTCCTTAACTAGGTGCCTGTTTTACATAAAGGGCTGCTGTCATACACTCTCTTTTGGTAAGCAGTCCAGCTGGGGGAATAGCTAGTATGGGATGGTAGCAACTAAATAGATTTCTTGCAGAAGTTCTTCCTGCAGCTGGCAGGAACAGGCATGTTGTGATTATTTCTGAAGTTTGTTCTCATTTGCCTCCTTCACAGTGTGAATTGTTTCAGAATTTCTGTCCAAACCTTCCCGCATTTAACACCTCTGGCTGTTTTAAGAATGATCACTAATTAAATGAACACAGTTGCCCGACTTGCACATGGAAAAGTCATGTGCTGCATTTTTCCCGTCCCCTTGGAGTTCCCACTGCTTTGGGTTTCCCTGCTCACACATCAGGTCCTCTCCACTCACCTCCCTGAAACAGGGAGTGCAGTCAAAGGCGTTCCATGGCCGGCACTCACCGAGCCACGCTTGTTAAGCATTCCAAGAGCTCGTTTCCAGTGGAGCCTGAGGACTTTGAAGCCTGGTCCCCCAGTTGGTCAGAGGAATGCTGACTCAGGAATCCCACTTTGCTGTTGGGGTAGAAAACCTGTTGATGCCCCTAACGCAGCTCCCATCTGACATGTTGGCAGGCAAGCCCTTATTGCTGCTTCTTGATACACATTCCTCCTCTCTCTCCAAGGAATAGGAGACTAATATCTTGTCAGGGTTTTGATTTATGATTAATTGTTAAAGGACCACATTTTCTGCAGTAACATAAGATTTGGGAGTGGAAGTATAAATTACTATATTGTTTTCTTTGACACAAATAGCTGGTTTGGCTTCAGGGAGTTTTATCTTGCCGTGTTTAAGTCTCTTAATGATACTAGCAGGTACTTTTTCTTTCAGAAGATTTATTACTTTCCAGTGAAGAAAGGGATGACAAAAGTATTAAAATAACCCCAAGACAAACACAAACCTCCCTCCTCTTTTTGCTCTGGGGCTTCCTGCCTTTTTTCCCCTGCATAAGTCTGGAGATCCTTGTGGAGCTGTTGCTGAAGCTGCTGTGCTGTTGCAGTTCTGCACACAACTTACATTTAAAATGATTTACAATGTTTCCATTTGTTTGTTTGTTTATTTGATGACTTTGTTTGGTTTTGTTAAGACAAGCATCCTTTAATTGCCAGAACTCTCTTTTTTTTCCACTCTGTCAGAAGAAGAAAGAACAGTGAGACTGTGCACTAGGAGGAGAAGTGCCCTGAAACTTCTGGGCATAAATTGAAATTCCTTCTGTGTGTTAAGTAACATTTCCCTCTGTCTTGACAGTGTGAGCTGTCTTTGTCAGGGTTTCATAGCCTTAGAAACACCAGCAGGCAGCCCACAAAGGCACAAACAGGTAGGTAACTGGTGGTGACATTGACAGAGGTGACAAGTGAGCATCTGTGTCACTTTGCCTATTGTCACTGGGCTACAAGGAGTTGTGGCAATTAAGAACAATATTGAAGAATTAAAACTCATGTGACGGCTCTCTGAAGGTACCTGTGTACATGGCATGACATGCTGGCAAAAAAGTACTGAGGGACACTTACCAAATTCGAAGGTTAATCTGATTTTTTTCTACCCAATCAAACAGCATCATTTTGATAAACTAATTAGCAGTGACAGACTCCATCCTTGGGGAGACTTTTAACCAAGTCCTGGATGATTTCTTTGAATCAGTTCCAGAAAATGTTTGTCTGTCAGCTCCATCCTGATTGCTGCCAATCAGCAAATTTCCTTCCAGTGAATTAATTCGAGGCACACCCTGTTGGCTTGGCTCTTCTCTTTCAGGCTCAATGCTAACATCAGACCTGGAATAGAAAATACTTAGAACTTCACACAGACATCTTTGCTGTCTCCCAAGTCCACTGCATTGCTGTTTGGGCTGGCATGCAGACCAACCCTTACAAGACTTTTCCCACATACTTGCAAACTCTTGAGCATTTTGGCATTCGTGCAGGGTTCTTAATTAACTGCTCTTTCATGAGAAAAAAAATGTAATGTATAAGATTTTTCTTCTTTAAAAAAAAAAAAAGAAATAACTCAAGTGAAACTAAATATTCTTAAAAATGTTGAAGTGAGAGAAGTTACATATCACTTGTATTGACTATCTGTTTACTTTCCTGTGTAGCTCTTAATTTTATATGTGGCTTGAAATGTGGATTTATGCTGAACTCCATACTTGGCAAGGCTGAGGTTGGTTTTGCTTACAGAAAGGTGTTTGATTTTTTTGCTTTCCTCATAGTTCTGAGGGAAGAACGTTAAACAGCTCAGAGGCAGAGAGAGGCAATGACTTTTCTGCCATTCTCTCCATCTCTCTCCTTGTCCTTCCTCTGACATTGCCAGCTGCCCGTGTTTTCCATGGTGACCTGGAGCAGCTCCTTGCAAGCGTTCTTGGCCAAAGCCCCCCAGATGGGGTGACAGTTTGCCACTGAGACCAGGGAATAAATGACAGCAATGCTGAAATAAGCAGTAGGGATGTCAGTCTGTTTCCTCCCCTGAAAATAAGCCCAAGATAAAGGAGAGGAAAGGCAAACAGTTTGGGTTTTTTTCCATAAAACTACCTGTATTTGAGAGTCTCTCCAAGATGAGAGAGCATCTTAAGAAAAAAACCCTGAAGTAATTTTTAAGCCCAAATGTGAGACTTCTGGGGGGAATATGGGAAGATGTCCCCAGTTGCCACTCCATTTGTGTCTCTGTGTGCAGTGAAGGACTTCCATGGGTGAAGGGATGCTCTTGGGAGCGCTCTGACCCTCTGGCACAACTTGCTCTGGAGTAACAGCCCACACTCAATGCTCTGTGTTTGTTAGCAAGAAGATGCATGCAGGTTTTTAGGGAGTTTGTATAAAGAAGTAATGGAAATACTGCTATCCCTGAAGTCCTGCAAGGCCACTTTCTGTGGGTGAAATTCCCATGTGGTTTTTGTGTGATTTAGAGAAAGAGATGACAGAAAGATTTCCTGGTGTTGCAGAATTGGCTGAAGTGCCCCAGTTATACTGACCCATCTCCCAGGCTGTTGGATGATTCTTTGTCATTACACAATAGCAGATAGTGCCCTTCAGCCAAATCTGGCAAGTGGAAGCAATAATGGGTTAGCAGCCACCAATAGCAGTAAAACAAGGTTGCACACCAGTGGTCCTCAGCCCAGTGTGTGTGTATATATATATATTTATTTGTTTACACACCCCTTCTCTCAAACCCTTAGTTTGGAGTGACTGCTTCCCTGACCCACCAAGTTCTCCACAGCCCCTTGAAAACGGGTATGAGAACATTTCCCAAAGTGCCACTTAATGAACTGTAAAAATGTTTTTTATTTACCAAATCCCAGCAACCCAAGCACAGCCTGAACAATATAACCAGCTCCTTAGAGCTTTGAAGTTCCCACTGCACACAGGAAACAGGTTTTTGAGAGTGAATTCCTCACCCTCTGCTCTCCCAGGGCTGCATCTTCCCCTTTTCCACACATGCCCAAGTAGCTGTGCTGTGGCATGTGGGGCCCTGCCACGCTGGAGAGAGCTGGCTCTTCCTCCTGAATTTTGGCTCTGCTGTGATCCCTCGTCTTCAGTAGCCCTTATTCCTTAAGGGCATTAAGGAGAAGGATTTCTCTTACATGTGTGCTTTATCTGTGCCAGATGCAACAGTGGTGAGGGAGGAACGCCAGGCATTCCCGGATCAGTGTGGGTTTTGGTACTCAAAGAGCTCAGTTCTTGTCCCAGTTACACCAGTGGAGATTAAAAATACCCGCACTGAAGTTCTCAAGTTGCTTTTTCAACTGCTGTAAATTAATCTCTCCACTGACAGGCACCGACTTGTGCTGGACCGAGTCTCTTCAGATGAAAACTGAGTCAGGTCCTGAAGTTTTGGAATGGATCTTCCCATTCCATGAATGCAAGCTTTGAGTCAGCAGTGAATCCACCAAAAGCTCTGCATTTTGCTTCCATGAAGAAAACTGTTGGGAAAGCAATGGATGTCTCAAAGCACTGTCCTGGATCCTTCTCTCTCAGGGAGCAGTGTTGTTGCCTGTAACCACAGGGAAAGTGAGAGCCTGAAAATAAGTGAGGATGCCATATTGTGAGAATAATATATTTTCTGCTTGTAATTTAGGTTGGGAAAGCAGCTGCTAATCCTGAAACTTGCTTACCATGGGTAGAGTTGCAAAAAATAGGTTGGTAGGGGACCCAACAAAATCAGCTCATTTTTTTCTTGAAGTGTTTTAGGCTACTCAGTCCAATATTTTTGGTAAAATTAATGCATTTAGTGCCTAAGACTTTTCCGAGCTTTGCTCCAGCTTCTGCAAGCATCAGTTGGAAAGAGTTTGAGACTTTTTTTGGCTACTTTGAGTGGTTTGTGGTGCGTGTCCCTTTTCTTTCTCTGTTCTATTCCACCAAGAGCATCAAGGTCGGAGAAACAATGTATGTCCTAGCATTGCAGTAATGTAAGCCAGGATGGAGTTAGTCATCTGTATTTCATGTCCCTACCCTTTTGCTCAAATCACAGTGTATTGTACAGGTAGTGGTGCCAGGCTGTCCATCACTCTCACTGTTGCCATCAGCCATAGTCACTGTGTTAAATGACTGCAAAACAGTGCAAAAGCCAGATTGATAATATATTCTTCAGCTCTTTGCTTCTTTCTCTCCCTTAGAATACGTATTTATGCCTTAGCTGTTTTCATACAATATTTTGGAATTCTGATCCTGTTGGATAAAACTATTCAAATTTGTCGTCTGATTTTAGATACTTGAAGTTGTGCCACTGATGCAGTATGTGTGCCAGATTTAAATATATGTTCTTCCATGAAATCCTAATTAACCTAGCTCATACCAAAATTCAAGATACTTTTCTGCCCAGCCACTTCTCCTGTAGTGGATGGGCCAAACTGAACTGTGCTTATTTAATGCAATCGGTATATGAAATTGCTTGAAAAGAAATTATTTTACAATGAAGCAATAATCCTAAGAAAGCTTGCAGCACTTTTGGCTAAGATCCTCTTAGAAGGGAAAGAAGGAAAAAAAAAAAAAAACCAGCTCATTTTTGGGTTGGAAAGACTTCAATTTATAATGACATATAAAAGGATTAAGGCAGAAATTACTTTTTAGTATAGTCTTCCTTGGGTTGTTTGCAGTTGCTCGTTCCCTTCTTGGATTTGTTGTTACCCTTTGCAGCTGTGTCTGAGCTGCTGAGCCCGGGATTGTCCTCATCCCGTGTCCGTGGATTGCAGCAGGTTGTGCCCCTGCTCACAGTGAGGAAAACATCGCCAGGGCCCGATGCTGACACCCCGCAGGAAATACGTGATTTAAGCTAAAATTCCTGCTGGCAAACACGACTTAGCCTCCCTTTGTCTCAACTTTGTATCAGTAGGTCATGGATAATGACCATGCCTTTCTCCTCACCTTTGATCTCTGTTGCCATCTAAGATGTTTCAGGCAAAATGGTCCAAATGAGGTTGAAAAAAATTCCCCTGGGAACCAGCTCAGGTGGTGGCACCCACAACCACTGCACTGCTGTCCTGGTAAGTGGTCACTTCTGGCAGGAGAGATGCAGGTTGGGCAGCAAGAAGACACCCCTGGAAGCTGCATGCTCTTCTCTGTACCCTTGCTGGTTTATTTTGGTCAGATGTTTCTATTCCCCCAGAGTTGGACAGTTTTTCTGTTGCCAGCACTGGGTAATAGAGGATTTTCTTCTAACTCAGAAGTGTCTTTGAGGTTCTTCCTTCTCCATGTCCCCTGAGAGAGCACACAGCCCATGAACTTGCTCGAGTAATTCATGCTCCTTTTCAGGAATGCTGAATGTAATTTGTTAACCCTGTTCAAGGGACTTCACTCAGAGCAAAGAGACGTCTTCTTCCTGAAGAATTACCATCTCTGTCCCTTTTCTGGAGGGGCTTGTTTTCCCTCCTTTCTCTCCCTGTGCCTTTCCACTTGTTAGTTTTCCTCCTGTGCGTTTTACTTTCGTTCAGGTGGCTCCTGCTGAACTCTGAGCTCTGCCAACACAATCAGCGTCTGTTTTCAAGCACTCACTCCAACACCTTTGCTTTGGGGAGGGGCTGTGCTGAATCCACTCAGGAGACACCCGAGGATTGTATTGAATCCATTCAGGAGACACCTGAGGATCGTATTGAATCCACTCAGAGACACCCAAGGATTGTATTGAATCCACTCTGGAGACACCCGAGGATCGTATTGAATCCACTCTGGAGACACCCGAGGATTGTATTGAATCCACTCAGGAGGCACTGTGGTGTTTGGCATCTCCTGTCAAGCTCATCCTCTGCCCAGCCCTTCATCTGGGCTCCAGCAAGAGCCTGTGAACACTTTGCTTTTGCATCACTGCTGGTGTCCATCTCTGTGGTGGTAGGTTAATTTCTCATCCCAGGGAGGAAAAGAATGTTAAAGTTCTGACTTCTGGTTTGTTTCTAAAGTCTAGCAGTGATTTTCCTTATGGGACTTGAGTACAACTTTCAAACAACATTGTTAATTCTTGGGGAAAGGAAGGAAAAAGTTAACTCCCTGTTACCTACCCTAGCAGAAAATCTGCACAAGGTGGAACCACATATTTTTAATGACATATTTGCCCCAGTGCAGAGAAGCATAAATGATTGCACTTGGTACAAGGTGATGGAATAGGCCTTGGATATGTGCTGGCATAACCGAGGTGTAACAGCCCCACGACTTCATCTGCTACATGAACCCCAAAGTTCACTGGTGCCGGTTCAGAAGTTCATCACTTGGGTGGCTGGGAAAGATGGGCTGTTTGACTACTGTGGTGAGGGCAGATGGAGTCCACTTGACCTGGATCACTCCCTGAAAGCTGTGCAGCCCTTTCAAACCAGCCCAGCTCCCTTTGCTGTCCACACACAGTGCTGTTCCCCAGCTGGTGGGAGGCTGCTGAACTCTTACACTCAGTGGTACTGTGCTCATTTAGTCCAGTCCAGAAGCTCACCCACCATTTTTCCTCCCAAGCCCATAAATCCTTTCTCACCATCATCCTGATTTTCTCCCTTTCTTTAATATATTCTCTTCTCACCCAAGGCCAACCCTAGTTTTCTCATTCTTCAGTGGACAGGGAAAAAAACCTTTGGCAGAACTTGCTGTTAGCTGTTTCCTCTGCCTCTTATTTCCATTTTGTTTGAGGGCTGGGTTGTTCTGTCCTGTTCTGTACTTTGGATGGTGCTTTGCTAAAAAATAAATACAGCAGTTTCTTAATTGAAAATGTTCTTGGCATTAGCATCCCCCATGCTGGAAATCCCATCTTCTTAACTGGTTTTCTCTTATCAAATCCCTGTTCATTGATAAATACAAGCAAATTGTCTCATTTAACATCCTTTGTCAAGCCTGAGAAGAGCTAAAAATGTCCCTGTGCTGATCACAAAGGTGCCATCCCTGCTGTGTAAGAGTGAATCAGATATTTGGGTTTCACATACTGTTTCTTGACCTGGCTTGAAGGGACTGAAATCTCTAATGAAATCTTTGAGAAGGAGAAATCCTAACGCAGTCTCACAATTATTAAATATTTGGAACAACTGTGCTTTTAAAAGTGTGAGCAGAACCAGGCAGGCACTTAAAAAGATCCCAGATCTGCATTTTTATAGAAATAGGCCTTTTTTCCTTCTTTTTATTGGTCTCTTTTCCTGCAGAAACAAGGTATCTGCAATCACACAGTGGTCTCCTGTCTATCTGCTCTTAACCTTTCATTTCTTGGATAACTTGTGAAATTTGAACGAGTCTCAACCCGTTTGATAGAAAGGAAGAGGTTTCAACAATATTAACTCTACAACTCCTATAAGAATAGGAAGCAGAAAGAAACCACAGTAATATTGCCATTGAGTGAAAAACTGTGGGGTGAATTCAGCTTTGTTGAACATGAAAAAATCCCCAAATGAAAAGCTTCATTGGTTCTGTTGCTCACAGAACAACCTGTGCATGCAGCAAGAACACCTTCCGAGGTGCTTCGTCGTGATGTTCATACCTGGAGTGCCAGCGAGTGGCAGGGCTGGGACAGGTGGTCTTCTCTTCCCCCGAGCAGCAGAGGAACCAGTTTGGCTCCTGCCTGATGAACCCCTGGGTGGAAGGGGGGATTTCTCACTGCTGGCTGTGTGTCTGTGCCCGTGCACCATTCAGGGTGTCAGTACTGGCAGCAGAGCCAAGAGCAGGGTGCTTGGTGGGTTACACGTTATGGTGGCTGGGCTGCCTTCCTGTGTCCTTTGCACCTGAATCAACATATTAACAGCCTGGGGCACTTGACTTTCCTAGTCAGAAAAATTAGTTATGGGGACTGAACTGAACTTTCTTTGGCCTTTCACATTTATGCTCCCTTAAAACACCTGTATAGGGGATGGGCAGACAGACTCAGCATGGGAAAGGAGCTTCATCTTAGTTTTCTAGTTACTTATTAAGTGTTTCCCTCTGCTAATGTACCATAAAGCAAATTAAAAACATTCTTAGCTGCTAACAGTAGGTGCTTGGGTAAAAGCAGTAAAACTGAGGCCAAATTACTGTGTTTTCTGATTAGAGAAAAAAAAAAAAAAGGTCTTTTCAAAGCGTGTGGCTTTTAAGGTTGAGATATAGATTTTTAAATAGTGTATTGCTGTAGAGGTGAGCATTAAGTATTACTGATGGTTTTGGAAATTCTACTCTAAATTGTTGAAAGAGATGAAACAGACAGTAGAAAAGTGATTCATATGAAGAATTTGTGTATAAACTTGTTTCCTTGATTTTGATTAAATGGCCAAAATGAAATTTTGCCTAATGTGACCGCTTGCTTGCATGAGAGATCACTTTCAGTTGACAGCCCTTTGCAATTCATGATCTAATAAATATCTTTTTATAGGACATTTCTATGGAAAAAATAAGCTGCTGTTAGTAAGGGACTCTCAGTTTCTCACCAGTCCTGCAGAGTCCAAGGAAATCAACATTTGCAGTGGATTTATTGCCTGACAGTTCCAAGTCCTGTCCAGACCATGCCGTCACTTTATATTCTCTGGGAGGAAGTAGGAGAGGCAGCATTTGGGCTCTGGCTCCAGCCACTAGCAAAGTGGTGAGATTTTTGGTTCCCTTTTAGTTTTCTTGTTTGGGTATTGCATCCTTCATGGTGGAGGCTAAAATCTTCCTGCCTTCAACACCATAGAGCTGAGTTCATTTTACTGTGTATGTTGAAAGGGCAGGGCAGGGTTTAGCTCAGCATTAGAATTTCTGTTTCTCAGTAAAAAAGTCAATAGAAGGATGGTGTTTGCACACTCAAATAAATTCCTACCTAGTGCTCCCTTGTGCTTAATATTTTTCTCTTAAGGGCTCCTTTGGGGACAGTGCTGGATTGAATTCTGTATAAGAGTGTCTAAGCTGTCCTGTCTCCTATTCTTTTTGCATTGTTTTGTCTTTTTGCTTTTAATTCCTAGAAATTGCAGGGTACACTTTCATGCCTACAGGGCCAAATTTACACCATGGACAACCAGCTTCCTTCTTGAGTCATTACACGTCGTTCCTAAAGTACAACCCATCACATAATTGTGGGGGAAGGCAAGACCCAGGGGGGCTGTTTCCCCCTTTCTGGAGTGAGTCTGCTTTTGATTCACCAAGGGTCTCCCACATAGCCTTTTATTTTTCAGGCTCATTCCTTCTGCCTGGATTGTGACCAGAGCTGAGCTAACAGTTTTGAAACACACAATTCTCTTAAGTGTAATCAAGATTCATGTAATTCGTGGTTTGATTTTTCTGCATATCACGCCCTAAGGAATTATTTTCCCCCAGAAAAGATCTTTCCCTTTTAATAGCACTTGAGTTTTCTAGATTACTTTTCAATCTGCATGGATCACAGCAGAATGAAGGCAGCACTATTGTTCTGGTTCCTAGGGTGCCATTGTAAAAACTTTATTTCCCCCTGAATATTAAAGCTGCCTTCTGCCAGAATTTCTTAAAGATGTAGGGATGAAATCAAGCTGCAAGAATCTGGAGTATTTTATTGACTGTAAATGTGTGCAGTTCTGGGTGGGACTGGTTTTCCACTTCTTTTACCAGTAGGTAGATACATGGAGGTATTTTAAAATGAGTGTCATTAGGTCTTCAAGAAAGATTAACTATGCAAAAAATAACTCATAACCTAGCATGTAGCAAATAGCTGGTAAATGCAGAGCCTCCAGGTGTGTGCTTAGTTTGGTGGGTCAAACCTGGATGGCTTTTCTCAGATTCATGATGAGGGAAGTTATTTGCTCCCCAGTGAGATTCTTAGTGGAGATATTTCCTGGGTCTCTGGAACAAACTTCCAGGCTCAGTTCACGCTGTTCTGCACTCCCGAGGAGGAGGAGGAGGTTGCTGGTGACTTTGGGCTGTGCTACCTCCTGCAGCCCTTGCTGGGGCTCTCCTGGTGACTTTGGGCTGTGCCACCTCCTGCAGCCCTTGCTGGGGCTCTCCTGGTGGCTTTGGGCTGTGCCACCTCCTGCAGCCTTTGCTGGGGCTCTCTTGGTGGCTTTGGGCTGTGCTACCTCCTGCAGCCCTTGCTGGGGCTCTCCTGGTGACAAAGCTGGGGCCATCGTGGAAACCTGCAGGATGGAAGGAGCTTTCCATGGACGGGGCTGGGAGGGGGCACAGCTCTTTTCCTCATTTGTCTCCTTCATCCCATCCATCTCAACTCAGAGGAGGAATTTAAGAAAGCTTGATGTAATATTCCATGCTGAGGAGATGTTTGGTAATGTGAGAAGTGAGCTGGCACAGCTATGCAGGTTCATTTTGGCAAAACAACCGGATCTTCCAAAAGACCATTTTCCTGTGCCACCTGTCCTCGGCTCATCCTGGGAGCACTCCTGGGCAACTGCAGGGCTGGTCAGAAGGTGTCTCCTCCCAGTGCGCTTTCTGCCACTGGTGTCCTGCCAAAATGCATCGAATCTGATTTGCTTGGGTAGAACCCCTGGGGTTTGTCTCCTGTAACCAGTGTCTTTGACTAATCACATCTGGGCTCAGCAACACGCACTATGTTTATGTGGCTGTGGCAATTTCACCCTGGTTCTAGGATTTGCAGAAGTTTGTTCATTTATGAGCAAAAAGAATGTTCAAAATTGTTCTGCTAGCACTTCTGTGGCATGGCTTTTATTTAGGTTACCTTGATAGGCACTCAGACACTGTATGCCAAGAATTGGCTTTTAACATGAGCCAGACTTGTTCTTTGGCAGCCTTATTTAATTACAAATCCATCCTCAAACTTGCTTTGTCCTCATTGGAGAATTCATTTCTGAAGGTAGCAGAAAAAGCACTGGAAGGTGTAATGACTTTGTAAAGAGATGATCATTTCCATGGTGAGACTTGGCCTCAAGAGATCCTACAGGGACACTGTTCTCAGGCTGAGAATGTTTCACTCAATTTCTTTTGCAGATTCCAGAAGTTATCATTGATGTTTGATACTGTGTCAGACTACCCCAATGACAAACAGGTATTAGGACATTTTCTCCCTGGAATGACAAGACTCTGCAGTGTGTTTTCCGGTCCCTCTGGTACCCAGGTCTGGATTATGGCCCATCACAGAGACTGGCCTGTAACTCTTACGAGGACAATAAATACAGCACTGGCAGACAGCCAACATTCATAAGCCAGGGAGTGTGTTTCCTCATAAATAATATTAATATTTCGAAATACTACCACCTTCTGGCAGTTAGAGGAGAGGAGATTCCAACCATTTCTGCGTGAAAGCCATTCCAGTACCTCATGTTATGAGAAGATGCACTTTCTGATGTTAACTTTGAGTTTTACATTCTGTTCAGAATCACAGACTATTTTCAGTAGGGAGGGACCACAAGGATCATCAGAGTCCAACTCCTGGCCCGTCACAGGACACCCCAAGAGTCACACCCTGTGCCCTGAGAGTGTTGTCCAGTTGCTTCCTGAGCTCTGCCAGCCTTGGTGCTGTGACCACCTCCCCGGGGAGCCTGTTCAGTGCCCAACCACCCTCTGGGGGAAGAACCTTTTCCCAATACCCAACCTAAACCTCTCCAGAGATTATTTTCTGCAGGAGCTTTGCTTTCAAGGACCTGTTAATATGGATTTTCGGTGTGTTCCTGTCAGGGAAAGTGTTTTGTGCTTTTTCTGTTTATTTTTCATCTTAGTTTTAACAGGTGCCCTCAGCCCCTCACTAGTGTCATTTGGACAAGGAATTCCTTTCATGCCCTCCTTTTTCCATTGCCCTCTCCAATACTGGTATCGAATTTTTGTAAATACAAAGTGAACCTAGCATTAACAGGAGATCATCCTACTAATTACATTCCCCTTTGAAGGCAGCAGTTTAGGCACTGGTAGTAGAAATGCTAATAGCTTCCTTGAGATGCATCCTGTGTGGCTGACCTTAGAGCCTCAATTAAGGGTATTGCATTTTTTTGCAGTGGAGAAGGAAATTATGTTCTCCATGTGTAAAGACTCCATCCCATCCATTTGATTCCTGAATTCAAAGTTTGCTCCTCCATGGGCACGTGCAGGGGCTTTGAGACAGACACAAGGCTTCTCTTGGTCCCACAAGGACCTGTAGGATCAACTGTGCCCTCTGAGACAGAGCTGGACCTCTCTGCTCTGGGGGACAGTGGAAGAAATTCTTTCCCCTTGGTCATTTATTTCTGTCTGCAATACAAAGGTAATAGATTATCAACTCTCAGGAGAGGGCCGGATTTCTGTGTCTCAGGTTTCGGATCCTGTGGCCAGAGAGAAGTTCACTTCCTGGATTCACATAAAAATTCACAGCTGGCAGTTCTTGTTTCATGGGGAAAAACTTATGTGTGTTATGTATTTGTTTGGACTTAAGAGTTTCTTTTGTAGTTTATTTTCCCAAAAATAATTTCTTGTATAGCAATACAAGAAGTTACCTTTATGTATTGCTGGGGTTTATTGTTTCTGTTCTGGACAGCCTTATAGAAATATATGTTCATTTTTTGACCAGGCTTCTCTGTAAATAATCAATTTCCAAACAACTTTTGAATTTTTTGTGCTGAACAAAAAGGTAGACAGTGCCAAGCTTTATACTTCTTCTGTAGAAGTCGCAGGGCTCTGCTCACAAAACTGCAAGTTGAGTGTCATCTGAACCTGTAAGAAAGGGCTTGAAATGCAGAGGCAGCCCTATAGAATGGCCTTTGTAGAGCTGACAGGAGAATCCAGGTGTCCTGACAGTGCCCTGCCTCAGTGGCTCTTCTCATTGTAGTATAATCCAGTAGCACAGTAATGTAACTGCTTTGAACATTGTGATAACTTGTTTATCTCATGTTATGTAACAGTGACTATAACTGTTGTCTTCATCAGCTTAAAAAAGCTTAGATACTTGCATTACTTTTCCATGCTGCTGAGGTATAAAGATAGTTAATATTTTCTCAGGAAGAGATTGAACAATGGCATTTCAATGTTGTGATTATGCTGACTCTATGAAAGGTGCAGGTCCCTGTGTAGATAATTAACAACTACAAAAAAAAGGTGTACTCTAGGAAACTAATTATCTTTATTCCTATCTGACAGTGATTAATGTATCGTTGAACACGTACTATACAACATTAAACTGCAATAAATTCTATCTTGAACTGATAGGCCCAGCAAAGGAGACAAACAGTAAGTATAATAAAAGAGAAATTCAATCCCATTTGAAATCTAAGGGGTGTGAATTTGAGAGCCACGTGGGAAGTAAGCTGAGAGCCGGGTTGAGAAGGCAGTGCAGGAGTTGGGATCCTTGAGCAAACCTGGCTGGATGGCACAGTGGCTGATCCCCCCCCGGGCACCGAGGCTTTGTCAGCTTTCTGGCTTTCCTTTTGTGAATTTTGAATGCCATGGTGTGCAAGTGCTGCGGTCGTACCAACGGGGCCAAGAAAAGAATTACTGCCTTAAGCATTTCATGTCTTAGAACATTTCTTTTTTAACTTTCCAAGCCCATAAGGAGAGGAGTAATGTACTATAACAATTCCCGACTTCACAGTTCCTGCTTTTTCTTCTTTCCTAGTGCAGGGCTGGAATGGAGTAGAAATTCTCCCCACTCTGCTAGTGACCCTTTGATTGGATTTATATCCTCAACTTCCTTACACAGACGTGTGGCTCAGAGTCACAAGGTCATGGAAATTTTAGCCTACGATTGCAAATTTCGGAAAGGAATATTATCGATGCCCAGTCAAGTCTATCCATTTATACGATCATGCCTTGAGAAGGGGCACCTGTAGATCTGTTGTCCTCAACTTGGTGATTTTGGTAGAAATTCACGTGGGAAAGGGCGAAGTCAAAGCCCTGTAAGTTCTTAGGCTGTGACGTGTGTCTGTCATCTGACTGTGTCAGTCACCTGGGCCATTCAGCTGGATTGTGCCCAGGTCCTGAGGCTGTGTTGAAATGCCTGGCTGAACTGGACCTGTAAGAACAGTGGCTCATCATCTAAATTAAAATAAGCAACCTGGGACTGTAATTAATGAGGATGTTACCAGCAATCAGAGGAGGTTCTTTGGAGCAGTTACTTTTCTTTGCTGGTGATTACTGGTACAGGTCTGGAAGGGCAGATGCTGCAGACGGTCCTGGTGCAAAACTGTCCTGATCTGGCATTTGGCACAAGGACAGTGTGGACCAGAAAGGAGATGGAGAAGTTATTTTTCAGGAAAATAAGGTAGAGTGAGAGAGATCAACTGACTCATTCCAGGGGGTAATCCTGGAATTGGCCAAAGCCACTCTGGGTCACAGAGAGCAGGTGCAGCCAAATTTAAAATAGCGCCAAAATGCTACTTGCTGACTTCAGTAGGAACGTGACTCAAACTGAGCTCCCTCGTGGTCATTCTTGCTTGCTTTTGTTGCATCTGGCTTTGAGACACAGTGGAGACGAGGCTGTGTTTTATCTGCCTGGAGCCCAGAGCTCATTAGGAAGGGGACTGCATTCGTGAGTAACCGAGGAGGAAGAAACAAAGGAAGAGTGTGAGATGGCTCCATTCCTGTGCCGGAATAAAGGCATTATTACATGCAGTAATTTGCTGGGCAATGCCTGCTGCTCCTGGGAGACTGTCCTAAACAGAGCAAAGGTCCAAAATGTCATATACAAGCGCTCTGTTATGTTAATCAGCTGAACTGCTGGGAGAAAGGTTGTAGCTCCGAGAGGGGGGGCAGGTGAAGGAGGGGGATTTTGCCCCTGGGGGCTTCCTCTGGCAGAGAGAGAGAAAAGAGAGACAGCTCGTGAAGGGGGTGGCTGTGAGATGGGGAAATAAAACATGCCTTGGAACCACTATATATAAATTGAGTCTGATTTATTGTTGTCTTTTTTTTAAATGTCCAGCAGAGTTATGAATTTTAGTTCCAGGGCTTGTATTTTAGAACTGGTTTTGAAGATCCGTCATAAGGGCTGAGAGGTCAGAGATGCAGTGGTTGTTTGTGCATCATGTTCTCCCGTGGGTATCTGGGGTTTGCTGTCTGTTATTAAGAATCTGAGTGAGCTCATTTTGGTGAGGGGTGGTTGTTTATTTGCTAAGAGAGCATTTAATGCGCTGGATATAATATACTACATGCAGAATACATGTCTAAGACCCAGGGAATTTAATGATGTTACTGTGGGGCATTTAGTATGCTGGTTTCCTGCTAAACTTGATGAGTTCAGCAAAATTGGGGGGGGTATGCTTGAGAGTTCAATGGAATTTTTTTCAGTGGAAAAGCTCCTTTTAGAATAGCCAGAAATTGTTTAATGATTGTTGCATAGGTTACAGCCTAAGGGTCGCTCTTTATTTGATCTGCCTTTTATATTAAAACTGGCCTGTTTGCATTTTGTTGTTTTACACAGGCAAGAAACCGCCAGGAGATGTGGGAGCAAGTGGCAATTCAGTGTTGAGAGGAAAACTGAAATACAATTGTAAAAATTCTCAACAAAGACATTCGCCCATAACCCCCTCCTCCTTTTTTAATAAAACTTTGTCTCTGCCCCTGGGACAAAGGGGAGGCTTATTCTTCTTTTGATAGATTGCTTTTTAGGGTCCGTCCATATGTGAGATTGCATTATTGAGCCAGCAGACCAGTTGCTAGCAGTGCTCCACTTCATCACTGCCTGCAATTATCAGCAGATACCACGGAAGGCAACAGTCCAGAGGAGCTCATAAAAGGGCCAAGAACAATAGGAGAGAAGGCTGAAGAAAATTAATAAGTGAAAGCAAAAAATTCCACTTAGTATCAATTTCCTGGTGGACTTGGTCCTTTTTATCCGCTGTTTCCGTGACCTCTTTTGTCAGTTCCCGCTAAATCTGGCTTTGCCCTTGCCTGGTGTGGGGCAGCAGGACACGGAGCAGGAGTGACCCAGCCCTCCGTGCCCCTCTCTGCAGCGTGGTGGGTACGTGCCCATGGGGCACCGTGCTGGGTGATCTCCGTGCCCAGTTCCACTGAGCATCGCCCTGCTGGGGGGGGCTGGAGCCTGCCAGACCTGTCAGGCAGTGTGGTCCTTGCTGGTCCCAGCAGTGTTTTTGGGGAAGGGGCGTGGGTGGGAGCATCCCTTGCGCTGGGTGGGCGCAGGCAGGTTGCCCCCCTGTGCCCCTTTGGGAAGGGCTCAGTGTTTTGGGGCAACTATCCCAGAGCTGCTGTTGAAACCTGTTTTCTGATACAGAAGGGTGGTGTAGTCGCTGTTGGTGTGTCCCACGGGCAGTGATTTGATGTAGGGCTGGTGCCGTTTTCCTTTTCAGACTTAAAGGAATGCAGTGCAATGAGAGGCAGAAATGTGTAGGTGCATTAAAAATGTCTAAAAGCTCCTGCTCTGTGACTAAAAATATCAAGTAAGGGACAGTATGCAAATGGAAAGGTGAGCTATTAGACCTGGTACGGAAAGGTGCAGTGTCTGCCCACTTTGAGGTTTAATGATAATTCTCATTACTTTCCCCAAATACACCACGAAAACCTTTTCCGTTGTGCTGAGAATGTATTTCTTCCACAACACTTCTGGTAGTAATTCCTGCCAGCCAAGGATTTACAATCAGGCTTTGAAAAATGTATTCTTTAAAGTAAGAATAATAAAAAAGCTTTTTCTATCTACTCTATTCCTGGTGCATGGTAGTGAAGCTGTGTAGTCTAATCCAAGGAGCTGATGGAAGAAAAGAGAGATAACAATAGATTGACTTTGGTTTGTTCTAACACATTACATTGTTTATCTCCCAGAAACACACACGCCCCAGCTGAAGTTTCACAAGTTTCATTTCAGTCTGTGTGCCCAGGCCATCTAATGGTCAGCCTTTTGCTGTGCTCTACTTAGAATGTGGGAGGCACTTGATAATGTTTTTTCTTTTTTTATCAAAAAAATTAAATGTTTGCAAACTAACACACATTTTCAATGGAAGAGATAAACGTGCTCCCTTTTTAATTCACAGACGTGCAAGCTCAGTCAATAACAATGATAAAAGAATCCCCAGTCTGGAGTTTTTCTTGAGCAGGATTTTGGGAGTTGTTTTTCATTTAACACTGAACAAGAGAGAAGAAAAACAATTGTAAAAAACTATTTTATGTAATTTTATTTTTCTCTGGCTTTGCAAGCACTTTTACTTCTCTTTTATTTTTTTCTCCTTCTCTGCTTTGCTATGGAAAATAAGGAAGGAAAAGAATTGTTTTTTAAAAAAATCTAAAAATCCTTAATTTTCAAGGTATATCCCCCTGGTCTTTTATCTCTATGAATACTCATTGATACACTCCAGCTGGGAATGGCAGAGTGAGCTGTGGGAATAGTGGTGTCACACACAGAGGGGAGCTCAGACATCCTTCCTTGTGAAGGTCAAGGGAGTAAGAGGAGGGAGGAGTATGCTGATTATGCTTAAATATTTAAATTTTAAATTACCAAATGTCTTTAGTCTTGTGGCTGTGAGGACATCATCTGACTATTTCTGCCATGTCTTACTTCCAGTGCTGACCACATCACCCAAAGAATGGTCGTGGCTCAGGAGCTGAAGGTTCCCTGGTCCTGATCCTTACTGGAAAGAGCCCATGGGAACAAAGAAACATTCACATTTCAGGTGGTAGCTCCCCACTAGTGGACCTGGTGATTCATCCCAGAGAGAGGAGCAGAGACAGTGGTAACATGGATCCAGCTGAGCCAGTTGCCTTCCTGAGAATCAATGCAAGTCTTGCCATTGGGGTTTTTACAGTAGCAGAGTTAGGCCAGAAGTAAATTATTGAAAAAATTACAACAAACTTGTTTCAGGAGACAAACAGCAGTTTCATTTGCAGTAGATGTGCTCCTAGCAGAAACTGCTTTTGGTTTGCTGAGGGGTAAAAGGTGAATGGAAGGGAACCCTGTTGCTGTGAATGCAGGGCAGCCTTTGGTTGCTGAGAACAGTGGTTGGTTTCACCCTGTTGCTCTGTCCCTCTCCCATGAAATGTGTCACCACGGGCACAGTCTGTGCACACCTTAGGCTTGGAGTGCAGATACACCTGTAATGTTGCAGTGTGGAATGCTGGTGTCCCTCCGTGGGTGCTGTGGCAGCAGCTGTGCAGCCCACGTGGACAAATGTCTGTCTGTGAAGGCACAGACATGGATTTACTGTTCAAACACCGCATGGAAAACCTGGGAGTGAAACCTCAGGCTGTGTTACTGCTCCAGACTCAGGGAAAGGGATGGCTCAGGCGAGTGATGACCAGTTAGTTTGATAATTGCAGTTATGAAGGGTCCTACGGGACCTAAATAATAAAGAACCTAAAGGTGGTAACATAATTCCAGGGAACGTTGGTTTCTGAGCAGGGGTTCTTATCAGGCAATCTCGAGGCTGGATTTTTCTTGGCATTCACAAAAGTTTGATAAAGTTAACTCTGTTAATAGACTTCGATTTCTCTAAGGCGTTTGACATAGTGCCAGGTAACATTCTGAGTAAAACCATGTGTGATTATTAAATCAGCATTGCCCATATCCACTGGATTAAGACTGCCTGAAAGATCACAAAAAAAACGAAATTGGAAATGAGGAATACGCATCTGATGAGGCTGCTTAATTTGTTCTCATTCCATGGGGATCTGCATTCAGCCCACTGCAAATCAGTGCCTGTGTCTGGGAAAAAATTACAGAATCATTATCATAGAAAATTATGGGCTAAGTAGAGAAAGGATTAAAACAAAAAAAAACCCCTACATCCCACTCCAAAACCTATGAGGCTACTTGTATTTTATTTGAAGGCTACTCATATTTTGTGAATTGATTACCTGTTTAGCATGCAATAGTAAATTCTGGATGAGGTGTGTGACTGATAAAAATTTGGAGACCTTTTCATAAACCCAAGTACTGCTCTAAAGGAACAGATTTTCTAAATATTGGCTTATCTACTGAGTAGGAAAATGGGCCGTGTTTCCATTACATCTGTCTCGAGTCTATACAGCAGTCAGGGTTTGCTAGCAACTGGGTACAGCTTTTATTTTACACATATCTTTCCACTGGAAAACCAGAATTTTTCAGCTGAGTGTGTTTCTAACCTCAGAAATGACCCCGTAGGAGACACCTCTGACTGCGGGGTTGTGCCATGCAGGGTCCCAGGGGATGTGTTGTCCCTGTGGACCTGGGTGGTGTTTCCATCAGCCCTGCAGGCACAGCTCCCGACTGGGGCTTGCTGGAGTCGCTGCATTCTGAGGCTCCCGGTCTGTAACACCAGTGAGGATGCAGGGAAGGCAACCAGAGCCTTCCTGGGCTTGCAGGACCTCTGAGGGATGAAGGATTAAAAAACACAGCCTGCTCTTATGGTCCCCACATTTACAGACCATGTGTGTCAACTTCTTGCCTTTCTGCTGGGGGTTCTTGCTCCAGAAACTGGAGCATCAATCCCAGGGAAAGCAGACTTAGAGCAGCCCTGTGCAGAGCTGTGCTTGAAGGCCCCCAGAAAAATATCAGGCTTTTAATCAAACTTTTAATGAACATATATTCTTTCATATTTCAATATAAATGCAATTTTTAAAGATTTCAAAGTATCTCATTAAGTTTACAAAGCATGGCAAAGTATCTGCCAGCTGTGTCTTCTTCCCCACACCCTCGAACACTCATGTAAATGACAGCTACTAAACTACTTGGAAGGATCTTCAGCCCCCTGGTCCTGTCCTGCTCTCATCAAGTCTAATTCCTCCATGGTTTTAAGGGGAGCAGCATTTCAGCTTGATCTAATCTCTGGTGCCAGGAAAGTTCTTAATATACATTTTAAGATGTGTTTTATATGTGCATTAGTTTGGTTTTTAAGCATTGTCGCTTTTAGGAGGGTTTTATTTGTATGTGGTTTGTAAGCCAAACTCAGTTACAGCCACAGATTTTCCTTATGAGAATAATATTTCTATTTCAAACAGAGAACTTTGCTTGAAGAAACACTTCTCTGTTATTGAAATGGATGATTGTCATTCTTGGAGAGCTCAGGTGTCAGCACTGGTTACCCAGAGTGTAGTGGAACTAGTGTAACCAAACTGTATTTTCCTTACCAATTTATAGATGAGCTATTACTGTAGAGTAGAAGAATAAACCTGGAGTGAGGGGTTAGAATGGCTGCCCTCAAAAGCTGTCCTTGAAACAGTCTAATTTGCTGTCTACATAGATATTGCCTGTGGTGTTCTCTGTCTTCAAAACATTAGGCAGGCGAAGGCTGGAGGTGACACTTGGCTTTTCAGAGCCCATTTTTACACCCCACTACACGCCTCAGATTGTGTGGATTCAGGGAAAAAGGAATATTCATGAAAGAACATCACAATCTGTATTTTGGTTAAAATGAAGGGATCCATGAAGACAGTTTGGATCCTGTATTTTGTGTGTAACATGGACCACATTCATTAAGCTGCAGCTGCATTTTGATGTGTCTAACATTAAGAAATACTGATACTTTTGTAAGCTGAGCACAAGTACAAACCCCTTGTTCTTCCATACCCTTAGTCTTTTTTTCCAGTCAGGTGCTCCACTACATTGGTATCTGTGATATTAACCGCTGTAAGGGGATGGGCAGGGCAGGGGCTGCCCATTGTCCATCAGCACTCTTGGACCCACTCATGGCAAATCCCCACGACCAAGCCTTTCGGTAAAGGGAATTATCTGTCCGTAGTTTAGTTCTGTGGCACAAGGGGGAGCTCAAGGCTCAAATTGCTGCTGAATATTCATGGCTTGCACGAAGCATCCCCAGCCAGGTTCTGTTTTAAATTGTTCAGTGCATCAGACTTCACTATAAAACTATGATTTCAAGAATGTAATAGTTTAATTGCTGGTTTAACAGAACCAAAGCTACTTGATTTTTTTCAGTAGAATCCATGCAAACTAGTTTTTCTCCTCTCAACTGAGTTAATAGATAATAATTCACAAAGGATTGCTTTTCTTTAAACCTGCTCAGCTCTAACAATGATGTGCAGAGAATCACTCTTCTGACTGAAGGCAGCTTTAGAACTTTGGTGACTGTGGCTCCACAGGCTTTAGCAGGGAGATGAACTTCAGCAGTAATATTGTTCCACTTAGCTTGTGATGATACCGATCACCCTTCAGCAACAGATGTGCAGTTGTTACTTGAAATTCCATTGAAGTGGGAGGGCAGTGGCTGCTGGTACCTGTTGGGATTGGCATGTCAAATGAGCACAGTGAAGTGACAGAAAATTACTGCATTGGCTTTTTAATTAGAACTGGGAAGTCTTGAGCTTCTTTCCTACCAAAAATCAGAATTGAGCAGGTATGTAATTATCAGTACAAGTCTGCATCACTCACTCACTCACAGTATGGTGAAGTGACAGCAGCACATTTGCAGTGATGTCTGTGTGGTGACTGTCGGAATGTCACAGGCACCCAGGGGAACAGACCAGCTCCCATCCCATGCCCTCTTGGGGTACCTTGGGCACTTTGGGAGTGGTGTTGGTGCTCTGTCATAAAAGCCAGCAGTGGCTTTTGGTTGGATGTTGCCAAGCTTAGAGATTTATTTGGGATGAGAAACTGCTGCTTGCTTGCTTGCTTTGTAAGGAAATGCAGTAATACACTCCTTTTATATAAAATTACTGCCAAGGGCAGGAGTTTGGTAGTTAATTACAGCTGCGGGTGTAACTTCAGTTACTGAGTGCTCTGGGTGTCCCTTTGGTGGCTGTGTCTGACTCCTAGAAGACATGTCAACCCTCTGAACCCTTTGATTGGCCTTGTGACATCTCTTGTTGTGTAAGAAGTTCCTTCTGGATCTTGTTTTTGGCAAGCCAGTGAAGAATACACCAGCATAACTAGAGTGTAAATGACAATACATCTCTGGGAGGAAAGGTGGAGACAAGATGTAAACTTCATGCTTGAGGCTACAAGCTTGCGTCCTGGTTCAGAAAAATGCCTTTTGTTGGCTCTGCAGTGAAAACTTTTCTTTTTTCCTCCGTGGAAGTGTCAGAAGTCAGGCAGTGCCAGAGGCAGGAATTCAGGGCTAAATGTGGTGGTGAGCTGTTCTTCTCTGGCAATTCCAGCATGCCTCCTGCAGTTGGGAGAGATTACAAATAAGACAGATTAGAGCTGCTGGAGACTAAACAAGTAAAGCTGCAGGAATAATTTGGGCAACAGCTCTCCCTTCCCCACCCCCTGAAATGCACAGAGTGGGTAAAGGTTTGCTTAATTCTATATTGGATTTAACTGTGCATTTCCAGTTTCCTTTATACTTGAGAGGTAACTGAAGAGTTTCTAAGATACCTGTAGAAGGAGCAAAGAATTTACCTTCTCTTTGTAAAAATAAAAACTGGGGGCAGTTTATGGCACACTGGGCTCTAATTATCACTAAATAATGAGGATGCCAGTAAAAGGCTTTTCATTTCCACTCCCACCAGCATACAGTTGTGTGATTAATCTCTGCCTCTTACTGAAGGTACAGCATTTATGCTCCTGAGGTCCTTCCTTGTGAGCCCAGGTCCCTGCTGGGGGGGTCTATGCTGCCACAGAGTCCTTGCATGGCAAGGATATTGCTGTATATTGCCATGGATGGTCCCTGCTGGGCCAGCATGGGGGGTGGTACATGGAGTGCTTCCCTGCCCTGGGACTGCTCAGAGCTACATTTACCTGTCAGCCTGTTGTGGTGGCAGCCTCTGGTCACTACTCTGACTAGTTTGAAGGAAGCAGGGAGCAGGTTTACAGGAAGGCAAGTGGGGACAGGCTTTATGAATAAAATATTAAAAAGAAAAACAAAAAGAAGGTGCCTGCATGGAGCAGGTACAGAAATGTAGAGATGGTTGGTCTGCAGGAGCTGCTTTTGGGCAGGTCTCAGACCCTGTCAGTGATGTTCAGCTTCTTGCTGTGTCTCACAGCCTCCAGACACTGAGATACCATCCCTGCTGTGCCATCCATGTGTGTGACAGGCGCTGCTGTTTTCCTGCAGGGAAAACTACTACTGCCACCACCACTAAGAGCTGCTTCTTCCATTTCCATCTCTTGCAAAGTTTGTTTTCAGCAGTGACAAACAGTTGCCCAATAGCCCCATGAACCTGGGGCCCCTGAAACAGAGCAAAGTGGTGCTGACACTGCACTGGGCTGGAGGGATTCTTCTGCTGTGACCAGTATGAGCTGTGTCATTGCAGGCTTGTCACAGGCTCCAGCATCCTGCTCTGCCCAAGTTTACAACCAAACAGTCATGGTGTAGGATTTAGGCTGCTTTCTGTGGAACAGGTGGAGTAAGCAAGAGTTATCCATTGGCTTTCTATTGTTTTCTTAAACTAGTTACTTTCTTTTCAGTTTCTTTTCTCTTGTCCTTGATTCACAGAATTTTTAGAAGTGTAAGAGGTGAACAAGACTCTTGTTCCCTTCCCACGTGCTAAGCAGAGTAATAAACTAGTATGGAAAACATGCAGAAATTCACACTGCCTCCTCAGCAAGGCAGTTCTGCAACAGTTTCTGCAGCTGCTCCTCCACGTGCCCAGGCTGGACTGGCTGTTGGATGGATGGATGGATGGATGCATGGATGGATGGATGGATGGATGGATTCAGCAGAGATTCTGTACTGCTTCTGGAAGCAGCCTGAGAGCAGCCTGTTCTCCCAGGCTGTGTTGTGTTAAAGATGAGAGTGATACCTCTCAGAAACACAGCACAGACCCCTCATTTACCTGCCTGGTTCCTCATTTACCTGCACTGTAAGCCAGGAGCATCTTAACATCATCTTAGAGCTTCTGTGCATGGGATCTCCGTCGATGGCTTTTGTGTGCTGATTGTAATAATGGATTTTATGTCCCTCTCTAACAAAGGCCCTGCAAATAGTGTGTGTGTGTGTCCAGATTTAAATCCATGAGTATTCCCCATTGATCTGTGCATATACAAAAGCAAATGTTCTCATGGCTGAGGTTTCCAGCCCGCAGTCCAGTCCACTAGTGTGGGAACCCACCTGTGCAAGAGCAGGAGGGCTTGGGAGGGAGAAAGTGTGTCAGCTGGGAAACCAGTCCCTGGCACTGAGGGGGCTGAAGATGTGGTTGCACATGGGTGAGAAATGCAGTTCATAGCCCAGAGTTCAGGGTTCCCTCTGCTGAATGCACACCTCGTGGTGTGACCACCCTGGGGGGGCTCTTACTTCTGTTTCTACAAGTTCCTCACTTGTCCCTTGTGGAGCGGTGGCATTAAGCCACAGGCTTTGATTGCCCAACAAATTTGGCCTGGGCTGAGCTAATTGTCCAGTAATTTGTAATAGTTTTATGTCTTACCTTTTCATGTGGATCATATATTGCTCTCTTCAAGATGAAAACTAGTAAAACACTGATTAAATGGTTTTTTCCCCAAGCCATTTTCTGTGTTTGCACCATTTGCCAGGGGTTGTGCTGTCATTGGAGTTTCAGAGATGCTCTTTCAAAATAGATAAGAGATCATTATTGTTGAGCATAACTGGCTACATGGAGGCGAGTGGGTTTTCATAGTATTTGCTCTCATGCCAAGGCAAGATCCAAACAGGAGTTTGTAAGTGTATGTAAAACTGGACAGATACATTAAAATATCTTGTGCACCTCAGGAATTAATAGACTCTTAGTTTAGACACTAAATTGAAAATCAGGAGAAATAATTTACTTTTGGCCAGATTGATCTCGAATTTTTCTTTTTGTTAATTTGCCATGGTGGAAAGAGGTCATTCATCTAAACTGCAAGCAATAAACTACTCCCTCACCCCCCCACGTCATTTTTGATTAATTTTAATCTCATTTAAAAGCCTTTTCTTGTTAATTGTTTGTTAAATGCAATGTCAGAGAGTAGAGAATTGACATGTTTAATGAATGTCTGCAGAAAATATTTAGCCATTCCTGATAGGAAACACTTAATTGCAATTCGGTAAAACAAGAGAATTTGGTTCATAGCTTTTCTACCCAGTTACTTTAGTAAAAGATTTTCTGTGCACTGGTAGGACATGGCAGTCAGTGCTTCATCCTTCTCTTGCTCAGCTTGTCTTTTCCAACATCACTTTTAAAGCCAGTGGAGTTGTGTGTTAAGTAATTTCTCCTCTGCAAATCCCTGTGGAACAGATTCTAACATAATTTTTTCTTCAGATTTTAAAACAGTCTTTAACCGGTGAAAACATTTCAATTAATGATGACGAAAGCGTAAGACTCTTTAGCCACTCTCTAAGTGGAGTATTTTTGTGTTCACTGTCACACACGGGGGACGCACAGGGATACACTCAGGGACACACACACGGACACACATGGGGACATACACATGGACATACATGTGGACACACACAGACAGACACATAGACACACACACAGACACATGCACAGACACACACACAGACACACACATGGTCACACACATGGACACACACAGGGACACACGCATGGACACACAGACACACAGGGACATACACACGGACATACATGTGGACACACAGACAGACACATGGACACACACACAGACACACACATGGCCACACACACCCAGGGACACACACGCATGGTCACACACAGGACACACCCAGGGACACACACGCACGCAGGGACACACATACATGCACACACATGCACACACATATGCACACACATGGACACACACAGGGACACACACAGAGGGACACACACACATATGCACACACAGGGACACACACAGAGGGACACACACACACACGTGCGCACACACATAACCCGCCTGTGCTGGATGCCATTCATGTCCCTGTGCTGTGCTTGGCCTGGAAGGCTGCAGTGGTCCTGGGAAAGAGCTCAAGGGAGGATACACACCCTTTACTTGTGCTGTGCTGCTGCAAACATGGCCAGGAGTGGCCAGCTTGGTTCTGGCTCATCCCAAGAAAGAGCACGGGGTCTGCACCCGTTCAGGGGACAGTGTGGGACTCTGCCTTCTCTGCGCTGGACCCAGAGCAGGGCACGTGGCAGGAGGTGCAGAAAGGCTGCAGAAGCCCCTACGTTCTGTGTGTCCTTTCCCTTCATGGCATCCGTCGTGCAGAGTCACAGTATAAGTCTGTCTTGCCAGGTGATGAGCAAAGATGTGTCAGAGATGACTGTCCCTGCTGCATCTCCCTCTGCAGGAGCCAGAGCCTGGGTTAGTGCCACCAGAGGTGACATTCCGAGGGGACACCTTCCCACGGTCAGCCCCACTGGTGTCATGGCAACCCAGTATCCTCTCCATCACTCAGCCCTGCCCCTGGGAGCCTGTGCCGTAACTAAAGGAACTCAGTGACCTGAAGGTGACAGAAGCTCTCTTTTATCTGGTAAGAGGTGCCAGCCCCACCAGCAGTCAGCCTGCCTGGCACTCCCCAAGCAAGGACTTGCTCTCTGATGTTCCTCACAAGTGTCCCCAGGGAAGTGTTCCCAGGGGCTGCTGAGGAACCAGCCAGCACGACACATGCTTGGTGAGGAATTTGACTCCATCCCCAGAGTCCCTGTGCTTTGCTTGCTGTCTCATTCAAAGGAGGAATTAAGTACCCAACAGCATTAGCTGTGCAGGCTTGCACAGTTTCTTCACGTGCTGAAAACCAGCTGTAATCTTTGTGCTCTGTTTATAGTGACTAATGCCTGTTCCATTTGCCATCAGTCACAGCAGTACCAGCCCAACCCGCCCCTCTGTGAAGTTCCTCAGGGTACCTCAAAGATGAATGATGCTGGAGGCAACTGAGGCCTATTCAGATCCTATTGTGAACGCTCAAATGTCACAGGCTTGCTTTTTTTAAACATCGTTACATCATTTATTCTTCATCTATTATTTGTTTTTTGCCTTGGTCCTTGCCGTTAATCATCGTGGTATTTTTAGCATGCAGATAACAAGTGGTGCTTTGTAGCTTATAGTTGTGCCACAACAAACTGCCTGCTATTCTCTCATTCCTTTTGTCTTGTGTTCGAAATGACTTTGGTTCTCTGTGTTCTTTAATACTGTACATATCTTAAAAAGAAAAAAGAAACTTCCTGTCTATTTTTTTTTTTTTTTTGTATTTTGTAAAAAAAAAAAAGGCTTTTTTTTTTTTTTTTTTGGCTTTTTTCCCCCCCTGATATTTGTAGGCCTTTCCCTGTGGCTGAGCGCAGGCAGGTGCCCATTCCCCATGCTGAGGGACATCAACTCCACTGTGTGTGGTTGGTGGAAGCTCTCTGTGTCTCAGGAAAGACTTGAAAAACCACAGAGGTCAGGGCAGCTGTAGAGCTTGAGGAAAGAGCTCTGTCTGCTTGGCCCGTGGCAACCACTTGAAACTATCAGCTCTTTTTGTAACTGGGGTTGGTCACACTCAAACTCTTAAGTAGTTTGCATTGCATCCTATGTCCACAGAGAAGATAATGAGGTGCTGGGTAGGTCCTGCCCTCCCTGCCTGTGGGAAGTGCTGGGGCTGTGCAGGGAAGTGCCCGTGCATGTTCCCTGGGCGCAGTCATTGAAAGGCAGCTGGTTCACTCCTCCCGTGGGTGAGCGAGGATTCCTCTTGCCTGAGCCCTGCCAACCCACCCCACGGGGATGTCCTGACCACGGGCAGGTGTCTCCGTGGCCTTGTGCCTGGGGTGCAGTAATGGAGACTGCCTCTTGACCCTTTCAGGGTGCCAGGAGGGCTGAGAAGAGAGCCCAAGTGCACCTTGGCACCTGGAGGCAAGGATTCCAGCAATGTAATGGGTGACAGACCAGTTGGGTCAGTGTGCCTTTATTTGGGAGGGTGGAAGTGGCTCTAAAGCAGAGGACCCAGAAGGATGCAGTGGCTGGGTGATGGTGGGAGGGCAGCCTTTGGTTCCTTGCTCATCAGCATCTGCCAAGTGTGAGCTTGAGTTTTTTTACGCTCAGATGGTCAATAGGAATTGGATGGGACAGGGTCCATTTAATATCCCTGCTTAAGGCACTGTATCTTCATCCCCTAAATAGAAACTGAAAATAGTAGAATGTTATTACAAAACAGATTATTTCTGATTGTACTTAAATGCAGAAAAACCACCAAAGTCAGATCAGCTTGGGCTTTCTGTAGACCAGATCTACAGGAGAGTCTCTGCCATCACTGCAGCATCAGCCCCTCTGTTGTGTTTAGCACAATGTCCTCTTAGGCTTGGTTTTTTTCTATGTTACATTATTCAGCCTGATTATTTTTCTGGTTTCAGGTGTCTATACCTTCTAGCTAAAAAAGTAAGAAATAAGTTTGTGAGTGTACTACATTATATGTGTGATGAGAAGACTGTCTAAGTTTGCCTGTCTTTAGTGAGTCTCATGATCTGCTTTGTATTTGCTTGCTTGGGGATTTTATGGTGAGTATTTTGATTTTGCCTCTATCTAACACAGAGGTGTTAAAGCTCTTGCAGGGGTATAAGGGAAGGGAATCTGTGCAACAGAAATCAAAACTGTAGAGGAAAAATGCCACTGAACTGCAAATGTTAGAGTGGCTACTCTTCCCATTTGCTGTCATCCAGCTTAGAAGTAACTATCAAAAATAAAATTGTGCTTCCCATGATTGAAGCAGTTTATTCAGGACAGAAGCCTCTCTGACATCTGGGGTTTCAAGAGGAGAACATTTGCAGCGGGGGTAAAGGGTTTCCCTGTTATTATTTTTCTTCCTAGGTTTTCTTCTGCACAATATTTTTTGGCATGTGCATTTGTGTTTAAATGTGTTTCCCTCTAACAATTTGGTCCTTGGTGTTGTTGATCCTGGAGAGACCTTTCGTGAATTGGTGTTATTATTTGTCTCTGGGGCAGCAAAGTATGAAATCATTAACTTGGGATTGTGACCTTACTGCAAAATCAAGCAGGAGAGAAACTAAATTGTGGAAAGGAATGCTTTTAACCAGACATAAATCTCCAGCTGTATTAGCAGAAAAATTGAACAGTATTGGTCAAGTAAATTGATTTTTGTATAAATATTCTCTGCTTCAAATTTATGATGACAGGAAAATCTTTCTACATTTGACCTCTCTTCTAGTGCAGTTGTTTTTTTGAGAAATAACAAACACTGGAACAAGGAAAACAATGCTTTGTATTTAAAAACAAAAACATGAATAGAGGTTACTCAGTTTCCCACATTACTCTTGAGCTCTTCAACCTTGACCTGGTTAAACACTTCCCTTGGACAAGTGTGGAGACGTTCTTACATCCATAACTACACCATATTGCCCTTTACTATTACAAACATTTGCTGCAGAGTTTTCAGGAGTGATAAAAGCAATGATTTTTGCCAGATACTGAATTACTGCATCAAATATTTAGTTAAATATTAACTAGAACAAATTAAAAGTACTGTGTGCCTAAACTGCTTCCAGACCATGCAGGTGGCACTGAAAAGGTGTGTATTTGGCACTTACCCCTGTGGTGCTGATATGGCAGAGGCTCTGGGGTGCCTGTGAGGAATTCCAGCAGAGAGGCTGGAATAGGATAGACCTCCAGGATAATGGGGATCCAGAAAAGCCCAATCTGGTGCCTGTAGCCATCAGGGATGTGCTGAGTGGATCTTGCAATTGGGAACAATAAAAATTGATTGTCCCAGTCTGTGCCACTTACCCAGTTGCAAAAGGAAGGAGTTGGATGAAATGCATAAGTCTGCTGGTGAGCTGAAGAGGCAGCTCACAGCTTCCACAACAAAATGCTGCTTCCTCTGTAAGGAATAAAACTTGGGTGCTTTGCAATGATGCATTCAGCTGTCTTGCTGGTGGAAAAAAGATTAAGCAAAAGGGAAGGAGTTACGAAACTCTTGAGTCAGGAGATTTGTAAGTCTTAGTGTCTGATCTCTTTCTATCCAGCATTAAGGCCTCCTATTTACTTTTTACTTATTTAAAGTTTAGCGTCATCATCTTACTGATGAAGTTTTTAACTTGGAAATAGAAATAAATTAGAACTGTGCACCTTGCAGTCCTGCAGCCAAGAAGGTGTCAATAACTCTTTCATCTGTGGCTAAAGGACCGAACACCTGCTGTGAGATATTAAGACCTGGGCAGAAGTGGAAGCAGTGGAGCAGATAAGAATTGCAGTGAATAGCTCTGCACAAATATATTGGGAAAACTGGGTAAGGGGGAGAAATCGAATGTGTGTGCATTAGTGCATGTTTAGAATCCATAATGGTCTGAGACATCCCCGAGGAGCCAGGGGAAGTGACAGTGGTTCAGAAAGTGCAAATCTCAGCTGCCTTACGCGTGAGCCTGGAAGAAAGAGTGAGCCTGGTCCATCCAAATGCCTCCTTGGCCAAAAACAGGGAGAAAGGCTGGGGTCACGTTGGCGTAGTCAGCAGGGTGTGGAGACAAGCGTGGGGATCACAGCTGAGGAAAGCCCTTAAACTGGAGGGAAGAAGCTTGAGATGGCAGCAGGAGCAGGGCTGCTGCTCTGCAATGTCACAACACACCCAGGGCTATGGGGCAGGAGATGCAGGTTAGGGGGGACAGCCCGGAGCCAAATCCAGGGGATCAGAAAAAGGCTGTTCTGGGGCAGAGTTCAGCCCCCAAGTCGAGTTCCTACAGAGCTGCAGTTCATGTGTTCATTACTGACAGCTGTTCTTTAATCTTCCATGTGTATCTAAGTGCAGTTGGAGAAACTGGCTCCTGAGGAAAGCTGGAATTTCAATCTCCTAGTATTAATGTATTTTTGTTTTGTTTTGATTTGCTTTTAGTGAGCCACAGGCAAGGTCTTCTCTCTGTGACAAATGTCAGACAGTGTGCAAATTGGGGCATTCCCTGTTTTCCTCCATAAAAATTTCTGTGCTGGGGTCATAGAGTGTCCTTTTGTATACCCGTGGTCACCTGTCAAGAGTAATTGTTAAGTATCTGCCACCAGGGTTTCCATAAAGGCTGTTGGATTCTTGCTGCCCTGGCCTGCCAAAAACCCTATCAACCAAATTCTGTGAGCCCTTGCTTGATGCTCATTCTCTCTCCACTGATGAGAAGTTTATTGCCAGTCTGCTTTTAGTTTTTTCTCTAAGAGTTCAAGTCCTCTCCTCTCCTGAGACTGTGTTTTCTGCTGAGTCAGTCCTGTTTTCCACTCGTGTCTTCCATCTGGCAGGTTCAACAGTTAGGCAGTCATCTGTTTCCATTTGTTCTGCCCAGCCCTCCAAACAGGGTGCAAGCTGCCAGTCTCCAAGAGGGGCAGAGTCAGGTTCTCCAGCAGGATTTAACTTGACTCTGCTCTGTTTGTGCTTGAGAAGGCTCTCCCTGAGTCTGGGAGTTACTGAGGAAAAGGTGGTTCAGATTAACTTTACTTCTCCCTTAGGAATGGCCACAGATGTTACTTTGATAAGTATATACTGTTTGTTTATTGTTCTATTTTCTGTTCTGTTTCTCAAATCCCTTTATTGGGGCATGGTCTTTATGCTGCCAGTTCCCAGTTAGGTTATCAGCTTTTGGGTTTGTATCATTTTCATTGCTCATTATATTCAGCTTGACAGGTATAGAGGTACCATTTGTGTGTCCTGTAGAGTTTATTTCACATGAAACTAAAGAGCTTTCCTATCTGATGGTATTCTAGGCAAGTACTTTCTTTCCCTTGACATAATAAAGATTGTCCAATTAACTTCTACAAATTTTTTTGGTGCTTTCAGTGTGCCTTGAAGGTAGTATTAACTTTTCATATACCAAGGTAAAGAATGTCTGCTGTTCCACCAGCAACCTGTAATAACTTTTTTTACAACACTTTTCAAGGGTTTTACAGTATTGTGTGAAGCTTTGGTCAGTACATTTTTGGCATGATTTTGGACAAACTAATGAACTCATCTTTGCTGATGCTGAGATCTCTTACATGTTCACTCCTTCTCCGAGTTGCTTTTCACTGTGATTTTCAGGGTGTTCATGGGGTGGCATCATCCAGTCACTTGAAGCCCTCTGGTAACTTGGTTTTGTACCTGCAGTCTTAAAACCATCTTTATAATCTAGACTGCAAAAGGTCTTTTTTAGCCTTCTAGAAGGGGAGAAAGACCGTTAAAAATGCTGTCTGGCTTTGTGATTTTCCTTCTCTAATTATCCCATTAGCACACTGTATTTGTCTCATCATTTTCCATAATTGCCAATAAACAAGATTATTTGTGAAACTTCCACTGAAGCCCATTACAATGTTTCTGACAGAGATGGAATTCACGTCGTGTCAGCTCTACTTCACAAAATCTTCAGAGCAGCCAAACTCTTTATGTGCCAGACTTGAGCTTCCTTGTAGTCTATTGGCAGTTACTAATCATTTCAAAATGAACTCTTTACATAGGTACTTTTCAAAAGATAACTCTTTCTCTTGGAGAATATTGCTGCAGTTGTGCTCAGCTGATAATTCAGAGCGCATGAAACTGTGCACAAAGGGTCTGATGTATCCAGATCTTACTCTGGTGTGACTTCGCCTACTTCAGTAGAATTGCTCCTGCTCTAAGCTGGCATAAATGATTAAAAATACAAAATGGTTTTCATGTTTCCCGAGAAGTTACGAGGTGTGACTTTGACCAGTCCCACCGAAGCCTGCAGCCCTGTGTGCAAAGGGCTTGGAAACATCTGCAGCCTTCAGGATTTTCCCAACCTGTGCCCTCGCCCAGGGCCTGTTCAAGATGTCACTTGTTGGAGTTCACCTGTCCAGGTGCTCTTACTGCGGTTCTGCAAGAGGAGAGGCCTGACTGAAACCTTTCCTAGAAACAAGGAATAGACCCCTTGGAGTGAATGGAGCTAAAAGCGAAGTGACCTAATGGATCAGGCTGCTGAATAAATGTTACAGTCATTAAGTCCTCCAAGATTTAATTCTATGAAGCACTCACTGAATCTTCAAGTTGGGTAGATGAAAAGAAATTTAATTATAAGACAAAAGCAAAAATCTGCAAACTGTGGCATTTTTTCTTCCATGGCTGCTGATTATCTGACAGTAAATTTATCACAATGTATTTCCTTTATTTTTTTTCTTTTTTTTTTTTTAAATAAAGTGTTTATTGTGACATTTTAGTGAAGGTGCATTTAGTTCTTAGAGAGCAGCACTGGTCATGGATTGATCATTCCTTTCTTGGAGTGCTGTCAGCCGTGTGATGCTCAGTGACTGTAACCCAGGTTTGCTGAGCTGCTGCAGGAATGGCAGGATGGGTGATACAAGACATTGCTGTGAGCTGAGCTGCCGTGGGAGTCGCTCAGGGATGGAGCACAGTCTCTCTGTCGGTCAGTTTTAGTGACAGGGGGCGGTGGGGACTCCCCCAGTGCCAGTGTCAGGGTGTGGAGCAGCTCAGGGCCAGCCGAGTTCCAAGGGCAACCCTGCTCTGACTGGCTCTTGCTCATGGAGAGTCGCGTTTAAGCATCAGCAACACCCCAGGAAAATGGAATTCATAATCATTTTCTTTTCTTCTTTGAAGTTATTTATTGAGTGACAAGCAAGTGTGATAACCAGGGAAGGGCTGTGCAGTTGCCATGTGTTCTTCTTGTTCTTTCCACTTTGGGGAGAAGTGGGCAGAGGGGTTAATCACATCAAAGCTGATAATCCTGATGAATTATGTCAAGTTCTGCAACCGTACAGTTTTTGTCACTGCTCTTACTAGTTGGGGCACACTTCTGTGCTCCTCGAGTTGGGAGAAAGTCCTTGCAGAGCCCTGCAGGTCAGGGGGTCACGATCTCCAAGGGCTGCATCCGAAAACTGTGAGGGAAGCGTCCAAACATTATTAATTTGGAGACACCACAGGCTGCCGTAGATCAACAGTGGATTCACATAATTGAATTTCAGGCAAACCATTCCAGCCCAAGGGTCAAATTATGAATAAACACAAGACAAAGCACACCATCTGGTGTACCATGCTTAACGTAACCGAATTAGTTGTTCAGTGGATCTCCAGGCCAGTTAAGTGGCTTATCTGTATTTCTCTTTGCCTCTTGCTAAATGGCACATTCAGAGCTCTTCCCTTCCCTCTCCCCATCCCCCTTTAAGCTCTGGCTCGTTCCTTGGGGTGGTGGTGTCTGCCCTGCCAGGGTGCTGAGGATGCTGCTGGATTTCCTCAATGAGTGGGAGCCCTTGGCCACTGCCCGGCTCTCGGACATAGGGGACTGAGAACTTGTCATTTTAGTTCCCTGCAGTTGTTATTTACAGTGCCATCTAATTCTGGGTGGGTTTACAGGGCAGCCTCTATCTCTGGGATAGTTTCCTCTTGGAGGAGTTACGCAGCAAGATGAAAGAAGCAGAGCTGGATGTGAAATTATTGCTGCAAAGTCTCGCTTCGTCACAACACTTCCATGGTTTTGCTATAAAATTAGTGGCCTCCTCTAGACTTGTCTGGCTTTGGCAGACTGGGGGACAACTGCTGGTTTTTAGAAGGCTGAGAAAGCACATATTTTCTTTGAGGTGGTCCAGTGTGCAGTTTTTTAATATGTTCTTCTTACAGAACAGTTTTTACATTTGTACAGAGAATAGGACAGTCACACTTTCGTTACACCAGAGAAATAAATCATGAAATGTGACATACAGAATCTCAGTGACAGAGAGTTTGCTGGTATGTCTCAGCAAGGTGCTGCTGTTTTAGCCCCTGTTGATCAGGGTGGAATTATTCACCTAGTACCCACAAAAATGATGAAAAAGTGCTTGGCAGATAACAAAAATTATTTCTGCTTCAAATTTGTTGCTTTGATGATGTGTGGTATGTAATTATATTTTTTTAAAATGTGATTAACAAGCTAGAAACATCTCAGCAAATACACATTTAATTTTGTAATGCATTTTATTTTAATTCTACATATATGGCAACTTTCAAGGTTGTACGACAAATTATTTCACCCAAAGCAATTTCTGTCCCGAAGAGATGTTTTAGGCAGTTCCTAAATTCCACTGAACTGAATACAAGGCTCAGCTTTCCTGATTTGCCCCATGATGTTTGATGTCCCATTTATTCCACAATTAAGTAAGAGTTTTAATGCCTCTTTTGCAATTGTGTGGGGCCAAATATTCAAGTGGAGAAAACTAAAATTTAGGGGACCACATTCAAAGGGAGTTCAGGTGCTGGGGATCCTGAATTTCCAATGTAGTTAAATCTGAAGTGCCCAGTGCACATTCCAAGCGTTTGGAATGTGGTGGGGTCTTGCTCCCTAATCCCCCTGGTGAGTGGGTGTGTTGGAGCTGGGGCATTCAGGAAAGGGGCAGACCTTTGGACACAGGAACACAGCACTGCTGGTGGCACAGCTCAGGGTGACAGCACCCCAAGGAATGGGGAGCAATGGATCAGCTGGAGCCTGGTCAATAATTCTTGGAAAAGCTGCCTGCAGTATCCTGGCTGGTGTGGTCTCCTGCAGGGAAGGGGGAAGGAAGTCTTGCAGAGAACCCTGTACCTCCATCCCTTTTCCTATCCGGAGTTAAAAGAACACATTTCAGAACACAAAAGAATATCATCTGGCATGGTGTTTAGACTCAAATATCTTAATTTATCTTTATTTATATAGAATATAAAAACATGTCTCTTCAGTCGAAATGCAATGCTATGAGATAACAGCATTTCACTTTTTACCTTTTAAGCATGTGATGAGCTGTGTTAGCTAAGATCGAAAATAATTGATACTGCTCTGAAATACTGAAAAGCTGGGTTTGGGAGGTTCTTTTTTAATAATTTGCTTTTTGTTTTTTTAGGGTATCTTAGCACAGCTCAATCAGTCAGTGGAATAACATTGGCCTGAGGCTTGAGGTCTGGATGGAAGTCCCATCTGCATATGCTGTTCTTTGGGCTCCAGTGTAACAGTTACTTTCAGGATTGCTCCAGTGACAATATTTTAATGCAACTTTCCAGGCTATTCCTGATGACATTTCTGGGTTTAGTTTGAATAAAGTACTAGAGCTGTAACCAGAGTTAACAATTCTGTACGACAATATTTCAGTTAAATTGCATGTTATTAAATAAAGCAAGCCAATTTCTGATCTTACTTAATGTACATTTCCAGTAATTCAGGATCTGATGTCAACAAAAAAAATGGTGTAGATAGTGCAAAGAAGTAAAGTAATCAGATTATCTTTCAGGAAATGTATAGTGTTCATTTCAAAGTATTTTAGTGTGATACAGAGCTAGTAGAAGGATTTCCAATTTAGAGGGTGGTAGTTTGAGTTGGAGGGACTTAATGTTTATTTCTAGTGCAGTCTTTGGTTCTTAGCTGGGGTGGACTGGGGGAATTGCTCCCTTCTCTCTGGCCGTGCAGTTCTCCTGCAGTTCTCTGCCCTGTCTCTCCTCCAGAGGTGTAGCCCGTCCTCACTGAACTCAACATCTTTTAATCATCTGAGTCTTTCCAAGCTCGGGTTTGTTCTGGCAGTGATCTCTCAGTCAGAACACACGAGGCAAGCAGAGCTTGTTAGAGGTTATTGTGGTAAAACCCAAGGGCTGGTTGTGCTGTGCTCTGCAGGTGAGTCTTTAACCTCTCTTTACATCAGCTTTTTGGGCAATCACATCTATTTCACTGCCAGGTCTCCAGTTGGGTTTCTGGACATTCCCAGTCGTGCAGGTCTTGTTCCAGACGAGAGCTGGGCCAAGTCTGACTCTGTGGAGCCTGACATTAGCAGGTAGTTGTTGTCCTCGGTGACTGAATGAATGAAGGAGACGAAGGATTCACAGAGCTCATGCGTGTGGTCTCTGACACGTGAAATTTAGGTAATCCATGTCATGAATCTAATTGCAAGCAGTCTGGGCAACAGAAATATCTGTGCATAATGTATGCATCTCTAGAGCTTCAAAGAGTGAGTCCTTAAACACGGGGAACTTTAGGGACATGAGTATCCCCTCTGTCTCCATGGACTGTGAACTCATTCATACCACTGGTCCTATTTTCCTGGTAATGATGGATGTAAGAGAGGATGTATTTAGCAACAGCAGGATGTGTGAGTTGGCTGATACTGACTTTCCCTGGTTTGGGTCCCTCTGAGGACTCTGGCATTAACGCTGCTGATGCTCCAAACCGGTTGTGTTTGTGCAGACTCCGTGCAGTGCTGTAGGTTTATAATACCACTTAGAGGCATTGAATGGAGGCTTGTGATTCACAGGATAAAAACCAATACAATTTGCCAAAAACCACCCCAGCCAACCCAGAGGGAAAACAGTTTTGCATTCCTTACCCTGGACTACAGTGGCATAAGCCTCTAGAGCAATTCCAATAGCTCTTACCAGGGGTTGAATGGAGAGCAGCGGAGCAGTGAAAAGGAAAACCCTTGCTTTTTGCTGCTGTTGATGAGTTTCTGATCAGACAAAGCAAGCACACAGGGAATCACCCACCAGACTGGTGGAGGCCAGGAGCTGACCCATTAAATTAAATTTCTCCTGTATTGCAACTAGATGATCTCAGGAAGGCGTGTCGAGTGTCACTGTACTTCTGCAGTGGGTAATCGTGTTCTCACCTGATTGCCTGCATTGAGCATTCAGCAAAGAGCAGGATTTGTGAATAAAGGTAAAGCTGAAAGTGGGTGAGACCCAGCAGTGTTGTTATATTGTCCAAAGGAACTGAAGTGGATTGATATGATCCATACCACTCGTGATTTCAAAATAATACTCAGCTGGGTTCTTCCTGGGATCATCAGTCCAGCTCTCCGAGTCTGCTTGTAAGGTCAGAACCCAACCATCATTTTGGACATGCCATTGCATGGTAAAAGTTTATACTTCCAGATCAGTTTATACAGGTGTGAGTTACAGTACAGGAAAAACTAGAGTATTGCCTTTAAAAAGGTCAGTGAACAAAAAAAATACAAACTCACTGAAAAAATTTTTTCCTAAATGTTTGTCCTCTAAATGCTATCTGGCCATTAGAGCAAAGCATGATTTTTCTGAATTCTTTGTTCTAAATAATTTTTTTTTTAAATTTTTCCTGAGAAGTGGCATTTACTGGTAAAAGTGGGCCACGCTCAGCTCTTTCTCTGAGCCACACCTTTGACAGCAGTGTACTACAGTGTGCTTTCCCAGCACTTTGTATGAATTTGTTGTTGATTTTTGAAGTGCTGTCCTCAACTTCAGCGCAAATTGGTTTGCACTGAAGAACTCACTGGTAGAACATCTGGGATAACAAAGTGTGTAGGTATGATCAAAGTGAAAGATGTAGCATGGTGTTTCTTCTGACAATTCAGTCCAAAGGAGCAGAACCAATTACTGCCTCACTTAGATGCCAACATGGAGTTTTACTGGGAGGGTGTGAGTCTGGGAGGGTTTGGTTTGGGAACAGTCACTTGTCTGTTCATAATTGGTCTTGCAAATATCTCTGATCTGCTTTGTGACAAACGAGTGCTGAACTCAGTGGTTCATACAACACTTCAGTGCGTGACTTGCCAGAAAAATCTGCTCTGCAGCTTTTTGGGACTTGCAGTTTTGTGCATGGATTGAACTTAAATCATACACGAACAGATAAATGCTGGAGCCAATATGCAGGAGTTTGGACACTTTCAGGAAGCACTGGATTCCAAAAAAACCTGCTGGTGAATTCACCTCCTCTATGTGGTACAGGCATGTGGAGAAGGAGAGATGAAATGGTCACAGTCCTGGGGTTTTCCCCATGAGAGGATTTGCTGGTTTAAAAGTAAACCAGCAGGAGAAATGAATCCAACTCAAAAGAGTTTAGAAGTCAGAGCTACAATTTAATAAAAAGATTACAATAGATACACTGATACAAAGGAAAATTGGTTTCAGCCCTCAAAACCCAGTTGTACAACCCAGCACCCTGGGGCACAAACAGAATGGTGCTCACCAGCCCCTGTGCTGAGCACCACGTGGTCCCCCAGAGTCCAAAGCAGAAAAAGAAAAGGAAAACCTGTTTTCCTTCCAGAAGGTTGGTAGTCTGGTTGAGAGTGGTAGTTGCAGTCCTGTTGAGGTGCTGGTCCTCCTCTCAGTCTGACAAGTGAGTGAGTACCCCAAGTCCCCAAACCCCAAGCTTATCTATGCTTGGGTTCAGATGGGAACACCCAGTACCTCCCCCAGGGTGAGGGTTTTCACAATGGGCAGTTTACTCAGTGAGTCACAGGATATTTTGGTCTACTTGATGGCCCATCAGCAGACATGACCCCTCAGGTTGGGTGTGAAGGTGTTAATGATTCCCAGAGGGGAGTTATCACACCTGAAGCATTGGTGTGAAGACAGGGAGCCCTCTTATCTCTGTTTTCTCATGCACCCAGTTCATAGCCTGAGGTGTCAGGTGTGTCCTGGGCAGCTGCTGCAAACAATGCATCATTAACAGTTCATGATAAATGGCAGAGAGGGTATGGAATGCCCAGTTCCAGTTACATTCGCACAGTGACAAACTGGTCCCAGCCACTATAACTAGGACAGAGGATGTGGGTGGAGCCCCAGAGCAGTGAGGTTTTGGGAAGAATACCCTGTGGTATGATCCAGAAAAGACTGGCAGAAACTGTTCAGTCAACAGTAGTGGGTAAGAGAACAGCTGCTATTCCTCAGGTAAAGCAGGCCTTGGGCAGAGGGAGATGCTGTGTGTGGATCCTGCCCAGTGGGTTCTGATGCAGACAAGGTGCAGGGAGAGGCTCTGGCAGAGCAGCAGGTCCTGCCTTACAATGTCCCCGCACAGCTTGGTGATAAACGACTGATGTGGCGAGAGGACTCCAATCTCACACTTGGATTATGAATCTTTTTTGAAATCAGGCTGCTGTTTCACTGGGTTTTTACTTCATCTCAAGAGGCTGAATTTCTGTTTTAAATTTCCCAAGTTTCTGTAGTAATGAAAGAATGAATTTTTGGAAGCTCTCAGCTTTGACTGCTGCCTGGAAGAACTCGAGAATGTTGGTTATAAAGGTTCAAATATTAAAATATGAATTAAAATAAACCTATGTGTGGTTTATGGAATTGCTGTTGGTTTGTGACTTGAAGAGTTTGAAGTAATGATACTGCAAGAAACTGTAACTTTTATTCTGGTTGGCATATTTAAAAACATAAATATTTTATTACAAATTTCTATTCCCATTTACTAAAGACTTGCTTTTTGTGAGACCCCTGTAATACAGTTTTTGATTCCAGTGGACATGGTTCCAACCACTGATGGTTTATTTTTTTCTGTTTTTCAGTTACACCAGCAGGGTTGTTTCCAATGGACTGAAGGCACAAGTTAATAACCCAGAACTGAAAGTGAGAGGATTGGACCCACTCATCAGTAATTTAATTGATAAACTTCAGCACTTTAATCAAGTAAGTAATTTTCCAAGATAAAGGCATTCTATCACACAGCTGAAGGTAGAATTACTCGGTGGTACTGCTCATCATGTTACATTTGCCAGGATCATAGGTCTGAAATAGCCATGGAGTGGGCTTGTGCTAAAGGCAAATGAAGGTTGTGTTGCACCAGCTGGGTTATGAACTGCAGTGGGGCAAAGTTATTTCCCTGGAAGTTGCTCCATAGTTGATCCCCTGTCCTGAAGTCCTCCTGGAGTGTGGAGGAACTCCTGCTCCCCATGGCTCACATGGAGCTTGTGACTGCAGGCAGGTTGTGAGTGCCTTCTGGATTTGCCTGTGATATTCCTGAGCTGGAGGAACAGCTCCTTGGGTTTGCAGCTTCCTTCTGTTCGGTGGTGTCCATTGTGGAAGTTTGACCCTGGGCAAAACCAAACCAAAGCAACACCATGCAGAACTTCCTAGCACCAGCACAGGCCTCCCTCCCAAAGGCCCCCCAAAGGGGAGAAAAATGGCAAAAAAGCCGAGGGGAAGGAGAGAAAACTTAAAAGCTTCTGACTGTGAGTGAAACAGATAGATAGATAGATAGATAGATAGATAGATAGATAGATAGATAGATAGATAGATAGATAGATAGATAGATAGATAGATTTATTTACAGAGGAGGAAAAGGGAACTTAGTACTATACGCACACAACACGAATACCAGGCAAATACAGGGAAAGAGAGGTAACTCAAATGGTACTATATAGGTACTATATATACACCCAAGGAAGACAGATAAGGCACTGCATTACCCAAACAGTGAAGTGACCAGCCCCGAGCTGTGATCCTTCTCCCCACCACCTGCCCAACGAGAGAGTGACCTGCCACAGGAGAAGAGACTGCACCAAAGAGACTGACCAAAGGAAGCATCCGAAGACCCTGTGTGTCCCAGAACTTCCTCCCTCACCCTTATATCCCACATGATGTGAGATAGTAGGGAATACCTCTGATTTGTCAATGTATGTCATCCGACTCGTTTCCCAGGAAGGCCTAAAAAAACAACAAACCCAGCCAAAGCCTAAAATTTAAAACTACCACACCATGAAAACAGGTCCAGACCAAAATGAGTCTGTAAGGATGTGACAACCCGACTGTACGGAATGCTGAAGTCAGGACAGAGGGTGCTGCGATGGGAATTACCCTCATGCCTTTCAAAACATTCCCTTTTCCTCAGCCCAAAAGGAAAGATAACCCAGCAGTGGGTTTGTCAGAGACATCATTAACCCGTGTCCGCCTCTGTCGTCTGTTTGGCTCTCTGAGATGCACTTGCATTCCCGGTGACCTGCCGTCTCTCAGGGCTGTGATGATGCTCCTGCTCCAGCACACCTCTTGGCGAGCTCTGGAAGCAGCGCCAGCCCAAATGAACTGGAGCTAAGAGATTCAACAGCGATTGATTCTCATTCAGAGCAGGCGTGTTTTCTTGTCAGCCTGGCAGAACGCTCGCAGCAGTGTGTTCCCAGGCAGAGCCTGCTCGTAATCCTTCACCATTAAAGAGGGATGGAGCATGGGGTTGGAAATGGTAGGAAACCACTGCAAAATTAAAATCCACCTTTTTGGGTGCGGTGTACGGGAAGAAAAACAATCTGCACAGGTGGGACGGGAGGAGGAATTGCTTAGTCAGGATGTGGGAGGTTATAAAGGTTGTGAACTGGGAGTCATGGCTTCATCTCTTACTTACTCCTGCAAAAGTACAACCCTCCTTTATCTCTCATCAACCACGGGTGGTAAATCCATAATCTAATCAGTAATTAGTGTTTTTGTTAAGTCTTGCTTGGCTCTCGTGTTTTTTTTCCTGTTCTGTAGGCTGCAGTTTAGGGATTCTTTGTATTACACTGTTTGATTTAACTCACCATGGGGGATTACAACCACCAGTCTGGTGTGGTGCTCAATATTGCAGTGAAACAGGTATTATGTGGTCAGATTGATGAAAAGGATAATTCATTATTCATCTGCCTTTGCATGGTGTTAATTTACTTTATAAATATTAGATATATCCATCTGTGTAATAGTCTTCTATAAACACTGACAATAGGAAATAGTTAGAAATAGATTAAATTAAAAGTAGCTGTATATTGGAAATTCTGTTTCTTTGTCTGCTGTAGAAAATAAAACTCTGCACAGTCTCCTAATGAGCTGCATACCAATTTTCTTAAGTTACATATGCTTTAAAAATGGCTTCAAAGAGCACTTTTTAGCCAGGAGAATAAAATCCAATTCTAGGCTCTTTTTGTAAGTTGGAAGTGTTGCTTTCTGGTGCTTCTAACTCTGTTTCAGGAGAATATCATCCCTAAGTAAATGTAACTCCCATCAGATTAAGGTGCTTAGCAATAATGGATTCCAAGGGTGAAGGATTAAACAGAATACTGATTATTGCCCTAAGATGGTTCGTTCTTAAGTACTTGCAATACTATGAATTCCTTTGATCATAATTTTAGTAAGATTTCTTTAGAGATCAAAGCATCAAAGAAGTTGCTAAATATCTAAGATTTTCACATGCAACATCAAACATGTGTAGCTGTTTTCTGCTTCTTGGATTTTCATTTCAGTTGTGATATTATTCTACAAATAAAAACTGACACTGAAAAGCCGATTAAATCAGGACTTTAAAGTGTCATCGATAGTGTGTGTAGTCTGTAGGGTTATATGGAATCCCATTACACACTGTATGGGCAAATTGATTTTCTTCATCAATTTTTTTTTTTTGAGGCAGTGTGTAAGTTGGAATTTAAACACTGATAAAATGAGGTGTTATCTCTGTATCTGCTTAAGTGCTTCACTCTCGTGGCACCACTGTAAGCATCCTCTTCCACCTTCACCTCCCACTGCTGGACCGCAGCTCTTCCCTGTCCCCCACAGCCTCCTTCCCCTGGCTGGAGGTGTTGGGGGGCTCTGCCACTGTGAGCAGGACTGGCTCGTCACTGGCTGTGCAGAAGGAGCAAACTATTCACTCATTTAACTCCAAACCTGACTGTCTTTGGTGTACAGCAACCCTTTCTTTGTTAGCTCCGTATTACCACTTACCCACAAATGTAAAAGGCTTGTAACTTCACTGACCCCAGATCCCATGGACATGGCCAAAACTCTTGTCGGTGTGTTTTGCTTCTTGCTGGTGCATCCCAGCTCCAGCCTGGTACAAAGGATCTGTATGCGAGTCGCCTTCCCTCTCTGCCTGTCACTTAGGCTGACAGCCCACTTTGTTGGAGATTACAGCAGCTTCTCTTTTTTTTTTTTTTTTTTTCATCTGGGATTAAAGCCTCGCCACATAGTTGTTGTCTTTTTAAAAAAATGATTATGCAAATAGCAGGCTATTTTATAACCACTTGGCAAAGCCAAAAGTAAAGTGAAATTTAGAGAATATTATTCAACAATCACTGTTATTTGCATCCCTGGCAGATAAGGTAGTTCAAGGGTTTATTGTAGCTGCTGATTCACATATCAGTAGAATTACCAAGCTACAATTTACAGTAACTTTTAGAAATGCAAAAACAGATCAAGTGAAGTCCCAGGTTGATTTAGGGAAAGTAGCAGTTAGAAATAACACCTTTTCCTCCCTCTTTTTTGTGAATAGAGCAGATGTGAACCACCACTGATAATAAACACATAATCCCCCACTGCACCTTTTTTGAGTTCTGCTTCTTGCCGCATAATCACACTTCAATATGTTTTAATGGTTTTCTTCAGCATAATGCTTTCCATAGCTCAAACACAAGTGGTTCTGAGGCCAGGGTTAAAAATCCTAAAGGATCAGTTGCACTGAAAAGAAATGAGAATGTTGGGAAAAGTGGAAAAGCTGTGACTGTAACTTTATTAGCAGGGATGCATCGACCTGCTCCAAGGATTATAATATAATAAGTGTTATAGAAGTTTAACTTATTTGTCTTTTGTCAGCCTAAATCTAATCTTGACAGATTTTGTGAATCAGTGTGTTTTGCTGTTGTCAGAGATGAATGCTTAGGGCATGGCTGGAGTTCAAGAAAACAGTGCAGTTGGCCTAGAGCATAAAATGAAAGTCACGTCAAAGCAAGTCTTGCTGAATCTGAAAGCACATATTTTATCCTTTTCCCCACCAAAGTCTCATAGGTCTGCCATCTGAACTAAGAAATGCGTGTAACTTAATTCCTTTCAAATTTTTGTACAGAGGATCCCATCATGGCAAGGTTCAAAGCAACAGCACTGAGGTGTTTTGTACCCATAATATGAGCCAGCCATAGTTTAATCTCACATGTGAGTTTAGTTGGGTTAGACAATAGAAAATAATACTATAAATAATTTAAGTACTACTTAATTTGAAAGAGTATTTTTTTTAGATATCTATAAAATTTAATAGATTATAGAGTTTTTATTTGAGATTTAAGTGGAGACAACTTGGTTTGATTTTCATCCAAAGTCGTAGCTGACTTGGACAAACATTCAAAATTTTCTGTTCTTCATTTCATTCAGTGAGAACATGATAGGAAAGGTAGTGTTCTAAGAAAGACTGTTGCTACATTACTTCTAGTCCCGGGGATTAGTGCAGCCCCAACAGGCTTAAAGGTGACTTTGCTTACCCCACATTGCTCCCCAGACCAGCAGAGATTTGTCACTCTTACCAAACAGAGCACCTTTTCCAGCACGGCCATATGTCTGGATTTCCAAAGCTATCCAAAACATTTACAGGCTCTGGACATTTCTTTGGGGTTTAAGGTGTTCCATGTCACTTCTGGAAATGTGAAGCAAGACTCAGGAAATCCCAAAGATGCTGTGCTCTCTTCCGTGGCTAACCACACAGACTGTAATTGCAGACATTAGTTCAGTGTGGATACACAGGTCAATAGAAGAAGACTCAGGGAGGGGGTTGTGCCCTGGTCCTGGCTGGACAGTGTGTCCCATGTGCTGACAGTCTGGGCACATGTAGGACACTTCCCAGGCTCTCTGGATCCATTGCAGGCAGACTCTGTTGTAGAGGTACCTCTGCAATGGCAATCCTGGACAGACCTGCAGGAGGGCAAGGGCTGTGTCCCCTGCACAGCCCAGGGCACACCATCATACCCTGCTGAAGGTGCCAGGGGAAGGGGCAGTGTCCCCTGCACAGCCCTGGGCACACCATCATACCCTGCTGAAGGTGCCAGGGGAAGGGGCAGTGTCCCCTGCACAGCCCTGGGCGCACCATCATACCCTGCTGAAGGTGCCAGGGGGAAGGGGCAGTGTCCCTTGCACAGCCCTGGGCTCACCATCATACCCTGCTGAAGGTGCCAGGGGGAAGGGGCAGGATCCTCTGCACAGCCCTGGGCACACCATCATACCCTGGTGAAGGTGCCACCCCACTGACCCCAACACTGGTTTTACCTTTCACAAGTGATGTAGGACCCACATCACTGCTCGGCTGCTGAAAGTGGGACCCAACACGACAGAGGCTGTTGGTTCTTCAGTGCAGGTTCTTAAAGACTAAAGAAACCTTAAAGATTAATCTTGCCTCACTTGTCTACAGCTCAGGCACCAGAGAGATTTTCATTGGAGCAAACACATCTACAGCTATAGTGGTCCTTTTTGAATTCACATCACTATGAAGGCGGTAACAGCCATCACCACCTTCATCTTCCAATGCAAACAGCAGTGATAATTGAATTAATACCATAGTTATTGGCTGATTAATGAATAGCAGCAAGAAACACAGTATACTTCAGGAAAATAAAGATAGAATTAATGAAACCTGAAACAATTACATTTAGTCTTATAATGCCAGGAAAGAGCAAATGAACTGTTTATTTTTTTTTATTTCCTGCTCTGCTGTATAAAGATTGTTCACCCCTATAGTCAAATAAACTGTCATCTCAGATTACTTCATCAGTTATACAAAGTTTGTTTCTCATCCTATTTTTTGTTCCCAAAATGTTTGCTCTTATTAGATTCATTGTTTTTCTTCTCCTCTGCTAAATCAGGCATGTCTTTGCTTCCAGGTATAGATCCTGAATGCTCAGCTCGGGGATAAGTTATGATCTTTTTCATAATCCATGTGTAATGAAACAATTAATCCCAATGCTTGAAACAATCCAGCTTACTCAAAGACTGGGCATAATCTTTGTCTGTGTGGTCTCCTGTATGGTTTTCTATTTCTTAGGAATTATATATACACACGTGTAGTGTACACTGTATAAAAGTTTTGGAGAATCAAAATTCCACATATCCATGATCAAAGCAAGAAACGATACATAAATGCTGCCAGCCTTGGAAGAAGAACCAAAGATCTAGTAGCAATGTAGCTCTCTTGTTCCTTTAAAGGATCTGGCAGATTTCTGTCCTTAGCAAGTCATCTTTGAGTGCACACCATGTGCTTTTGTTACGTATTTTCATATTGACTTGTCAATTAAATTTGAGAAAATGCACCTGCTCTGTATTGGGGGATTCTTTTGTTCCTGAGAAAAATCAAAATCGCTGGGAAGTGCTTCTCTCAATACAGGCTGTAGCTCTCAGGCAATTAAGCAGGCTGTAGCTGCTGATTGCTTAGGAGCATTTGTCTGTCACAGCTTCCATTAGGAGGAGGAAAATTCACAAGAAATAAATTCAAATAGCAGGTTGGGGTATCTGAAGTCAGTTAAAATGCTATTCTGGCCTTAGGTTTCTGCAAACTGCTGTTGCTTTGAAACTAGTGATTTGTTCCTTTTCCCTAATTCTGACTTAGGCATCCCAGGTGGGGCTGCTGGACTAAGGAGCTTGCAGGGCTGGCCTTAGGGCTGTGGACAGCTCAGCTGTGCTCCTCTAACCTTGGTTCTGCTGTGGCATTAAGACTCCTGTCAAACCCAGGAGTTTGTCCATGAATCAGAACAGGAAAGCTCTTTCTAGTCCAGCGCCGCTGAAAAAACATCTCTTGAACATTGTTTTATGGAGAGCATATGTTAATGTTGTAATTCATTGCTAATTGAGATATATATCATCCCAGTCTGAAATCAGTGTGCTTTTGCTGGCCTGAGGTCTGCAGGTTATTTGTTTGGGTTTGTTTATATGGTGAGTTGAGATATAATTAAATAATTTTAATTAGAATTGAGAAATCACCTTTTAGTACTAAAACCAGCATCAAGATTTCAATAGAAAGAGTAATCATGTGAAATACTGGCTTCACTAAAGTAAAATTTAGCATTTTAAAGTAAGACAAATCTAAATCTCAGTGTAAATCCAGCATATATTATTTTATGCTAGCAAATATATAATGCTAAAATGGCCTTTTATTATTCATGTGTTGTGTCTCAGAGTATGCTGTGCTATTTGTCTTGCAAGCCTTCTCAAAATTATTTGCCCAGATGGGCCATTGTATGTGTTTTGTTTTGCTCATTGCGGGAAATTAGTCTTAATAAATCAAAATCACATATTGAGTCACAGTAGTGACTTGAGCCAAGTGGGAGAGGGGGGGAGAGAGCTACTGTTTCAATCCAGAACTGAGCCAAAGCATTTCACATACAGAAAAACATAATTTGAAGAGTATTATTTAAAAAGAAAAAAAGTTACAGAGTCTTTCCCTTGGCCTGAGTGCTCACTTCTGGTTGCAGCTGATGAGTAAAACCTGAGCTGATGAACTCACAGGTGAACTGAAAAGTGTTTTGGATGCTCTGGGGGAATTACTGGCTGCAGGTGAGGAGAGGGGCCAGCCTGGAGGGATCTGCTTGGACCTGAGCAGTGGAAATGGTTGGTGTGAGCACCCAGGGGTAGGAGGCACCTGGGGACAACTGTGCAGAGGTGGGCAGGCCTGGCAGGGTGGGATTGCTCCCCCAGAGGCACCAAAAGGGCAACTTCGCCCCAACTAGTGGAGATACTGCGGTTTCTCACCACCTCAGGAGCAATGCATCACTGATCACTGCTCTCACTGTGGGGAGGGGTGCTGACCAAAAGGTGTGCTCTGTTACTGTTCAGCCCCTGGGAGGAATTGTTCTGGACCAGCAATACCCCTGCATGGGGGTCAACACAGCTCTGACTGATACATTAGTGTGTTTGTTTGGATGGTAGTTGATTTTTTTACAGACAGAAAGTCAGCAGTCGTCACTGAACTAATTAAGATTGTCAGACTGTCATTATAAATTCTCTTTTATGTAAATACGTAATTTTGTTCTTTTAACCCATCATCTTTTTCTGATCACTCTAGAAACTCTAAGTGATATACATTGTTTAAGTTATTATAATTAGAAGCATGATTATGGTATTTACTTTTGATCTAGCTCCTGAAGTACAATGACATGCTTATTTTCGGAGGTGGTAAGTTTAGCATAATAGGAAAGGAAAGCAGAGATTTATGGGCTGATCATTGTTTTTTTTAGGGTAGAGTAAAGGTCTTCATGCAATCGATTGATCATTGGCCAAAAGCAAGAACGGGGTCATTTTCCTCTCTTTCTATTCCGCTACTGAAGGAAGGAGACAGAAAAACCAGTGTAGGAGAATGAAACTAAAGGCTGCCTAAAGCCTGTACTTGGTCTGTAAAGCTCAAGTGGAGCTGTGCTGCTGGTGACAAGTGGATTAATGCTGCTGAAGTATCCAGCCACTTCCCAGCTGAAGAAAACAACAATAATTTGGGTTGTGTTGCAGCACAAGTTGATGAAACAGAGCTGGACTGGAGAAGCCCCAGGCCAGGTGTCCCTCTGGAAGGTTTCCCTTCCCCAGAGGCCTGATGTGCCTGCCCAGGGTCAGCCCCAGGTGCTCTGGGCTCAGGACAGGAGCCAGGTCACCGAGAGCACCCACAGCCCTCGGGTTTGGGCTGCCTCTCCAGCCTCTCTGGGACAGCTCCGTGTGAAAAGGTCCATCCCTGCCTGCCCAGGTGGCTGCCTTGGAAAGCATCTCCTCAGTGGAACTGCACGTGTGGAGGGGCTCAAACCTCACCGGCAGGTTGGTGCCATGTGTATCGGTGTGGTCAGTGGTGCACTTCTGGGGGAGCAGAAGAAGGAGCTAATGGTAGGTTGTCCAAACTTCTGGTGTCACTGTCTGGTCTCTAAAGATGAAAACAGGGCCACGAGCAAGCAGCAGAGGAGTATTTGATTACACTTTGGAGTTTAGAAAGCAAACCTGACTATGGAGGGAGGCCATGCCAGGGATAGCTTTTATCTTCTACTTAGGGAAGCATTCACAAGTATAGAAAAGAGTAAGGAAACAATCCTCTTGTTTCAGGCAGAACCGCTGCTGTGAAACAGCATTATTTGTCAATTTAAAGAAATTTGGTCTTCCAATAGACCTGTTTTGCTTCTGCCACTGTCTTAGCCTGTCTTGGTGTTGTACATAGTACTTGTAAATGTTCAAGTGTGTTACATCTCAGACATCCCTGAGCCATGCTGAGAGTAGTTCACCAACCCGGGAAGAGATCCTGGGATATCAGCCTCTTATTTTCCTCGTCTCCTCTTGAGTTCTTCTGCCACATTGGAATCAAAAAAGCAAGATTTGTGTAGGTGCATCAACCTAATGAGTAAAATCACACAGAGGCCAGTTGGACACAATCACTGATTGTTGCTATCGCCCTTCTATCAAAAGCATGATGTGATTCTGGAATGGCCTCAGACCTCCTTGGCCATGTTGTCAGCTTGTTTAGCCAGGACAGGGGACATCTCAGTGTTCTGGGTGCTGAGCAGGGTGGCTGGCCAGGCTCTCCTAGTGCAGGGAGGTGCCCTCCTGTCCTCTGCTCCACGGGCAGCCCCAGGAGGTTTCTGTCACCCTGGCACCCCAGACTCCCTTCCTCTGTCTTTCAAGTGCAGCTATTCCCACTTCTCCAGGGAAACACTTCTGCATCTGTAGCATTAATCCTGAGTGACTGAGGTCCTATTTTCTCCATTACAAAAGCTTGATCCTGTGCATTTGTGTCATTTATCAGAATCCCCACGATGAGCTTCCCATGAGATACCAAAGGCTGAGTCTTACCTGCCTGCTGGCTGACACTAACTGCAAGAGAACCATCTAGTGGGAAGAATCACTTTTGTTTGTAACTGTTTGTTTCTTAAGTTTTATCTTCTTGCTTTTGTGTCAGGACTTGGAGACTTGCAAAGAACATGAGTTTAGCAGGAATTTTACAAACCCTACGGCTCTGCAATTTTCACTGTCTGTTACTTTTATGAGTATATAGCTAGTCTTTAACTTCCTTACTTTTTTACTAGCCTTTCTTACCCATATTAAAATGTTCTGTTTCTGAAAATAAGCCTAGTTTAAGTCAATTTTACAATAATTAAGTTAGTTGTATTATTTAAAGGCCCCATAAACTGAGTGTAACAGCTGATTTCATTGTATTGCAGACAGTCTGTGCAGTTTGCTCCTAACTCAATTCAGTCCTGTGCATTTCCAAGGCCAGGATGTTGATAGAGGAAAACACAGCAAGGAATGGAAAGGCATTTCTTTGGTCACAAGAGACTGTGGCATAGTTTCTACCAAACATTGTTCTATCTGCATTGTTCGGAATGGTAAAAGTCAGGTGAAGTTTTAGCAGTGACAGGTTAAATGCACCAGTGTGCAATACTGCACCCCAAAGCCAAAGGGGATGGGGCTGTGTCAGGGAACCACACAGGGACTTCATCTTCAAGGAAGGTTAAAATTCACTTTCAAAGAGTGATGTCCTGCAAGCCACTTGTTCTAAATGTACTGTCCCAAACAGGAGCAGGAGTTGCTTGTGGATGTGCAGCACCTGACAGCAAAGAGCCATGGCCCAGACCTGAGCACTGGGCAGTGCTTGGAGCAGGCACTGCAGCACTGGGCAGATGAGCCCTCGGTGCTTGTGGGAGTCTTCATTCAACAGCTCTTCTCACAGCTGAAGGACAGAAGGATCAGCAAGACCTGAGCTTCCCGAGAGGCTGGCGGTCCTGCCGTTCACAAAGGACAAGTGTGGCTTCCCAAAGTGACAGGTTTTCCTGGCCCTGCAAGAGCTTGAAGGGCATAGAGGCTCTGTGTGCCCAGACGGTGTGTGCTTTTACGCAGTGACTGGGAACAAAATCACAGAGTATTCTGAGTTGAAACAGACCCACAAAGACCATCAAAGTCCAGCTGCTGACCCTGCACAGGATGGCTCCAAGAAGCCCACCATGGTCAGTAGCCCCAGCTGTGACATGGCAATGGTGTGGTGTCAGCTCAGCACAGTCTGACTGCCAAGGCTTTCTGAGGTACAGTATAAACCAGGCTCTCCCTCAGTGCCTTTCCAGGATGATGCCTCAAGAGGTGACATTTTATCACTCCGATTCCCAATGGCATCCCGCAGCCAGGAGGTGAAACACTGGGAGAGATGATGATGGGGAAACGTTGCATCTGTGTCTTAGATGCAAACTCGGGCATGGCTGAGTTGTGACCTTCCTCAGCCCTCTCTAAAAGTCTTGATCCAGGCCAGCACTGTATGTGCTGGTTTACATGGTGCTTAAATGACAAACTGCAGAGAGCCCCACAAAGCACCCATGCTAATGGCTGTCATAAGTAATAGTCAACTGAGATGAAAGATTTTTTGAAAATACATTAGTAATAAGACTATTTTTAGAGGCTTATGCTCTAGTTTGTATTCTTCTATCATCTTCTACCAGCATTTACCAGAGTAAAAAATTACCAGAGAGTAATAAATAATTTGAGGTTGGAAGGGACAGTCTGGAGACAATCTGGCTGAACGTTCTGTTGAAAGCAGGGCCTTAGATTAGGTTATCCAGGGCCCTGTGAAACCAGGTCCTGTGTAATTCCAGTGGGGGACATTCCATCTCTTCTTTGGTGGCCCCTCTGCTTTGTGTTTGTTTGCTTGCTTATCTCTGTGAAAATAAGTACACTGGTAATGCCTTACTTCTTCTTCCTGTTTATTGTGTTCTCAAGGTCCAACTTGAATTCAAGGACAATAGTTCTTGGGTGCAGAATAGGCACTTTATACCTTTATACACCGACATATGTTCCAGTGTATAAAGCAAGAGCAGTTATATAATATCTTGATGGTGGGATACCTGGAAGTTCTTGCTTCCTATAGGAAAGCATCCAGAGGAAATGACAGCCAAAGGAAACAGAATGTCTCCATATCTGGCACAAAGCAGATTCCTGTTGGGACTCCAGCCCGCCTGGGTTGCCACCAGTGGGGTGCAGAGCCCTGGGTAAGCACCAGCCACCTCCTTTGCTGAGCACAGGGTTTGCCTGCACTGACTGGCTGTGCTGGGGAGAGCCTGGGGTGTCCCAGGGGAGCCCCCTGCTCATTCCTGAGCTGGGGGATAGCACTGAGGTGTGGCAGGAGCCCGTGTGCCTTCACAAGCACATCCGGCTCTGAGCACGGGTGGGACTGACACCTTTCACTGTGATTTCAGGACAGAAAATGCCACTTAAAGGTTTGAGCTCTGTAGTCCTGAAAACACCCAGTTTCTAGGGTCTTTCTAGGCCCTAACCACCTCAGGCTTTGGCTAGCTGAAGTGTCTTGCATTGCAAATATGATTTATTTACTATGCACTGTTTAGTGACACCTCCAATCTATCCTGCTTCCTGGGACTGTATGCATTTTAAATGAGATAATACATTTATTTCACTTGCCTTTTTTCATGCATCTGAAATGAGCCTGTGCCTCAGTGCAGCTACGTGGGAGTGGGTCCATTTGGGGCTGAGTATTCCCAGTCCCAGATGTCATGGATGAACTTGTCATTATGCAGAACAGTCACCCAGGAGACCACCACTTCAGAAGTGGGTAGCCTTGGTGTTGCCTCGACGCTGGTAGCAGAGTGAGAAAGGAGAGGCAGTGAATAAGGCAGTGCCACTTCACGTAGAGAAATGGCACGTTTTCCTGCCCGTTCCCTCAGGCTGGCTTCTTTGCTGTGCAGGGACACCAGGGCTCATTGTGGAGGAAAGTCATCCTTTGGAGAGGCTGTTAGCACAGAAATTTCACGCAAGTCCTTCCCCTACCACCCCAAAGTTTTGAGAGTTGCCAGCACTCAGCGGGCATGAGGCTCTCACAGACAAGTGCAGAAGGTCCCTGTTGTGTTCTGCTGCAAGGCTGAAATTGGGTTCTCTGCCTCTTACAGCACCTGAGAGCTCACAAGAAGTTAATGTGGAAACATTGGTGAGTGTTTACAAAGGGTGCACTGGTCCAGTAAAGCCACCGAGATGTATCCAGATATAACCGTGCTCAAGCCCAGGATCAATCTTTACTTGTCCCTAACTTTAAAGGCAAATAATTCCACTGGCTGGTCGCACTGTGTGTAATTCCAATTGCATGGGTGCACGAGGCCAGGCTCAAAAAGAAGAGGGATGCAGGCCTGCTGTAAGCCTCCTGAGGTTAAACTCTGTGTGGTTGTTGGAGAAGCAGACTTCTCCTTCCAGAGGGGAAGCCAGAACTGTTTTGAAGCAACCACAATGTGTCCTCAGTCTTACATAGTTCAGTCACACCTGAACATGAATTTATGTTGGTCTCTACATGTTTTTAACATGTGTAACTGTAAAAAAAAAGGAAACCAATGTACACATCCTGTTGTTTCCAACATTCGGAAAATATGGTTTCTAGCTCTAATTTATTAATAGTTCTGATATGGAAAATATTTCTTCTAGTGAGGAGGATTTTTCCACAGTTACAGAAGTATGTCTAATAACTAATTCAAGTGATAGTCAAATTTGAATGCAGCTTTTAATAGCCAGAAGCTCATAACTAGAATGGAGCCTGCTGATAGGAAGCATGTAGTGTTTTGAATGCTGCCATATGTCCAGACACATATAATCAGCCTTGCAAACAGAATCAGAAAGTGCTCAGCCTCATCTCAGGGCTGTGTCTTCTTTGCTTTCACTGCCTATAAGAGGAGCCTCTCACAGCAGAGTTTTTCAAAATGTCATGTTCATGGGAGTGAACTGGCAGAGAAACAGTGCCAGGATTGGATAACATAATGGAATATGACTTGTGCTTCACTGCAGTAAAAGGACGCTGAGCCCTATTTGATGTGGCATTTGAAATAAGAGAATCTAATAATATTAAATGGATTTCAGAAGGGTAAATGGAAGGCTTGAGATTTGTCTTTCTTAGGCCTTGTAATTGGGGCTGGATGAAGTCATAAAGAGAGGGATGAGGGCCAGGGGCCACACGGGCTGCAGGCACTTTGAACCCCTGGATGAAGCTGACCATTTGTGCCAGTCACTCGAATAAAAGTTTAATATTGAAGAGCTGTGATGCATGAAGTCCCAGTCTCAAGGGTAATTCTGAGTCACACAGCATGATACAGAGGCTCTAGCTGAGGTGTGTAAAATTAATCACTTTGAGTATTAAAGTTCAATTTTGGACTTCATTTAGAGTGTTTATGAACCATATGAAGCAATATTATACTTTCTCATTACAAAGACTATTTCAGTTATTGGTTAAAATACTTTCTGAGATTTTTTTTTCATCTAGCTTTGCTAATCACTTCCAAACACTTGCTAGACTACAAATTGCACGCCAGTAGCCAGACATGTGGAATACTTTTTGTGTTGGTAATATGATATATTAACTAATAATCCAAACAAAATATAATAAATTGCTACATAATTCTGAGACCGTCAAGCAAAACTAAATGTATTGCATTATTTTGAGAACGTGAATAATTTCTTTTTGAAATTATTAGTTTCTGTTTAGTTCCTAAGTGTAATGGTAAAAGCCAGAAAGTCATGAGTGCACATTGAGGAAATGTGATTAGCTGGTCATAAAGCATCTCAGTTCAGTAGCAAAGGAAAAAAGCACTTTACAGTTTCAAAGGTAGCAAAATTAAGAGAAGAAAAATACTAAAGAGAACGAAGGAGAAATCACGACATGTAAAACTCAAGGGGAGAAGCTAGAGGTGTAATGTAAAACCTGTGACAGGGAAGGCCGAGGACAGTAAGAAGTGCCTTATTTTGCATGCTAAGGTTTACTGTTAGATAGCAGGGGGTTAATAAGGAGGCAGAAAGTAGCTCTGTGCAACATTCTGGTAAATGCTGTGAGATGTTTGCTCTTGGAGGAAGCCAAAGCTGTCCTGCCTGTGCTTAATAAACCTGCTCCTCCAGCAGCATTGAAAGCAATCAAGTCCAACCACGTTTCCACAGCCAGTTTAATCTGTGCAGGAAGTTTCTCTCCTTGCCCATTCCTCCTGTTTCAAGGGGGTTTGGGCTACGCTGGCATGTTAGCACATATGGAAACTCTATTCCTGAGAAGAGATTCTTGGAAGAAATGCCTGAGAATGATGCACTGAGCACGTAAAGGGGGGCAAAGGATGCAGGGCATTGTGTCCTGCTTGGGAGTCACCCCTGCGCAGAGCTTCAGCTGTGACTCTGGCCTCGTGCTGTTCTGATTCAGCCAGCTCACTTTTGTGTGTGGATACTGGTTTTTTATCAGTTCAGCCAGGGGAAAACTTGAATGGCTGTAATCTGGGTTGAGCCAAAATAGCTCAATATGGTCTGTCAGGCTGGAGTTGACCTGGTGAGCAGGATTTCCGTGTGCAGCCTGCTGTCAGAGCCCTGGCACTTTCCATGGGAGCGTGGGATCAAATGCATTGGTGCCTTCTGGCTGGTGCACAGAGGGAGAGCGAGGTCCTTTGCTGGAGCCTCAAATCCAAGGGAATTTTGGTCTGTGGAAAATGCCCAAGGAGACTGGTTGCCCCTTAGGGGAGATTTTAGACACCTGTAAAAAGGTGGCTAAAATCTCTGAGGGATTGAGATGTGGTCTAAAACGAGCAAGTCTGGTCTGGTGTCTTATTAATATTATGGTCTGGGTCCTGGAGAATGTCCTCAGCATGGTCTAGTTGTGGAGTAAAAATGGTTGTGTACAGACGTAGAGGATGGGAGAAAGCACCAGCTCTCTCCTACTCTCCATTTTTCTCCTGCCCTTTCCTTCTCAATCCCTGCTGCAAGTGAAATGTTTAATTTTGCCCACGGTAAGTGGGTGACAGGAGCAGGGTGGAGCAGAAGCCCTGCCCTGAAGCATGTGTGAAGCAGGCCATATGCTCTGGGGGTGTGGGCGAGTGTGTGGACGTGCTTCTGCAGGGAAGATCCAAGGGGGATGAAAGTGCAGTTTGTGGAGGATGCAGTTTTGGGACGTGGTAATTCACTGCAAAGCCCAGAATTGAGGTCAATCTCAGCATCACCCTGTGCTCTGTTTCTCAGCATCCCTCTGTTCTGGTTGTATCAACCAAAGTGGTCAATAATGCAAGTTTAAAGAAACTGAAGCCTCAGGGAGGGAAGAGCAGCAAAAGGGAGGTTTAGCAAATTCAAGGTTAGTCCCTGGTCTCTGCCTTGGCTTCAGATTAAACCCTTGACAATCACAGCTACAAGTACGTGACAGATACATCGCTGCAGTTAAATCAGTCCAATTTCTTCCACCGTTTTGTAAGCCCCATAGGGGAGGTGGGAGAAGGCAGGGTTAGTCTGGCTCCTGAAAGGGAAGATGGCATTGGTTTCTTAAAGAGCACAGAATCCTGAGAATTCAAACGCACTGTATTTTCACTTTCCAGTCCAGGACTAAACAGAAAATAGCAAAATGAGCCCTGGTAACTTGATACTGAGGAAGAATTTTGTGGTTTTTCTCCCAGTCCCTCCCTCACCCCCAGATACCCTTTAGTCCACAGGGCTGGATGGCAGTCCAGCCTGTGATTTTAGGGTGCTGTTCCTTACTTTGGCCTTATACAAAGTTTTGGATGTGACAGAAATCAGATGAAGTATCTGCAACAGCTTGAACAGGCTTCCATCGCATCTGGACTTTGGTAGCTTTCCAAAAGCTGTCAGCTGTAATCTACTGCCTTGGGATCTGTGTATGTGTGTATATGTGTACGTTCCATTTTGAGCATCACAGAGCTGAAAACAGCAGAGGCACAAGCTGGTTGGTCAGTTGGATGCTCACATGGCACTGAAAACTCTGTCAGTAGGTGCAGTTACCTGTGGCTGTCACATTGACGTTTTTCATCCTTTGTCTCTGAAAGAAGACAAGCTGATGACTCCACAAAATATCTTTCTGGCATCTGCTGTACTGATTTCCCACACAGAGGGTTCCCTCTAGACAGCAGTGTCTCCCATCATGACTCCTCCAGGCCCACTGCACTTCCACGTTGGGCGCTGGATCCTTAGCAGGTATCTTCATCCTTCCACCCTCCCTCTGCTCATCTTCACAGGTAGTTTGTAATAACTTCTATTTCAAATTCGAGGCAAGGCAACATCCTCTCATGAGGGTTTCTAAGTTCACCGAGTGTTTTGGTTGGATGTCACTTCTTGGAGCACCGCTCCAATCTGAGACAAAAGTCTGATGGAGTTGCTCAGGTTCATTAGTTGTCAGGGTATTACTGTGGCTCCTGACTAAGGCAGTGGTCAAATATGCTTCCCAAACTTAGTCTTCCAAGGTTTCATCTCCTGGAGATGCTGGATTGCCCGTGGCTGTGGCAGACAGAAGGTCCTGGCTCCAAGCTGCCCTTTGCATGTAGCAAGTGCCCCCATCTCCTCCTGAGCAGAGTCTGAGGGCTGGGTGTGTGTTTGTGAGCACTGTTTGAATGAACAGACACACCACAAGGGCTCTGCACATCCCAGTGTGAAGACCCAGCATAACTGGCCTTCTGACATTTCACTACAAGGTAGTGGTTATTTTCAGTCTACAAACAAGAATTTATGTTGTTGGATGTTTTGGGATGCCAAGTTTCTAAACACTTTTACCCTTGCAAAGTGTGACCTTTACAAGGGTGCAGATCGGAAAAGGATTTTCTGTCCTTGAGATCTGTCTCTTTTTTAGGACTCTTGGGAGTTTTTTTCAACACACTTTTTGTTCTGGATTCTTTTAATTAAAAAGGTGTAGAGGGCTACCCATTAATTCCTTGCTATTCTCTGTTGGCCTGCCCTATTCGATATCTGTTGCACAGTAAGATTGTACTATTTAAATTCATGTCTATGCAGCATCCTTTGAACTGGTTCTCCAAGAAGGAGAATTATTTGGCTAATTTTGTATCTTTAAATCGAGGCATCTTGCAGCTCATTATTTTCTCTGAACAGCAGGGTGGCCTTCCATCTCTCCTCAGACTGTAAGGATGTATCTTTAGGCAAATGAGTGGCTTTCAGGCTAAAAGGTTGGGTGGTTGGGTTATTTTGGGGTTTTTTCCTCTCACCACTGCAAAAAATGTGGAATAGCTGTTGCTGTTTGAAAGTAGATAATCTTTTCTATAGTGGCAATTTCTTTGTGTTCTGTTTATAACAACTGAGAAAGCTGGAAGGGGGGGGGGAATTGTTGCAGCAGAAATAACAGGGAAAGTTCACTGGTCAAAATGCTGTTCCCAGGGTGTTCCGACGTGTCAGAAGCTCAAGCGTTTCTAGAAGGCAGGGCTTGGGCCAGGGGAACCTTTGCAGCAGATGCCCAGGGTGAAGCAGAGCACTGGGGACCTTCCTTTCACTCTTTGTCGTGCTTTGTAGGCAGAGGGTGAAGCCTGAGAGCTCCTGGGGTTCAGGGCCAGGGTGGGTCAGCAATATCTGCTCAGATGGCAGGTCAGGAAATGGCTCAGCTCATCCTCCCAGAACCTTCTGAGCCGGCCACTTGTTTCAACCGCTGCTTAAGCCTCAAAAAAAAAAAAAAAAAGAAAAATTGAGCCCATTGAAGTTGTAGGAGAACAAGTGTTTGGAGAGTGAGACCCTGCTCAGTGCCCTGCTGGCAGAAAGGCTGCAGGGTGGGCTGTGTTCCATATCCCAAAGAGTCCACGTGAAGGAGGAGGAATGAGAAGGAGGACCCCACATGGCTGAGCTGCGACAAGAGCTTCAGTCAGGTCTCCTGCTCCATTGAGATGAGATGAGCCAGCTACCAACATAAAGCCAAAGGTAATCAGGCAAAGTTCTGCATCCCACTGAACGTCTCATTCTATTTGCCTGGTTTGCTTTCCCTGTTATGCTCAGCAGTTTGGTGAACAAAACTGTAGCTAAACTGCCTTATTTTCCAGGCTAGAGGGTGAGAACAGTTAAAACTCCTCATTGTCAAAGAAGTAAACTCTGCGTGCCAGTGCTTACCCTTTCCAACCAGTGCTTCCTGCTGTCTCTTCTAGGAGACTGTAAATTGATTTGCAACCCAAAACATAGATTTGTGTGTTGGATTTTGTATTTGCATAACTAACACAGTAATGAATAGGAATCGTTAAGAGCTTCAGTGCGACAGTTGATTTGGGGGTGATTACATCCCAATAATGGGAGCTCTACCCTCCTTAGATATTAGGGGTTTCTCCCCATTGTCCCCCTCCATGTGGCCCCCGAGCCCCACAAAGAGACACGCAGAGACCACCGGAGAGGAAGCAGAGAGGGCGTTTATTGGCATGGGCAGAGCTCTTTATAACTTTTAGAGGAATCCTAAATAGTCCAATAAGAATCTAGGAATGACAGCCAACAGAAAAAGGGTTAACTAATAGCCAATAGGAAACCTTAAACAAACTTCCAAGGACACATTCCTTCAGGCCTGGCTACAGAGATAAGAACTTTCTCAGGGAATTTTGGGAAGAAGAAACAGTGACTCAGGGGAAAAACACAGAAACTCCATTTTACACAATAGTAAAGCTTCAGTTTTTAAGGTGTTTGTGCGAGCCTCTTCACCCTTTTCATCGGCCCAGCTTTTGCAAGACCTCTTCCATTTCTGATACTGCTGGTTCGCTGGCACACTTCGCTTCATTGGAAGAAAGAAAAAACTTATTTCTGTATTTTTGCAGAGCAGAATTTGAATTTCTTACATAGTATACAACAGCCTAATATGTGATCTTGGACCCTTGTGTGGTAATGGCTACATGCTGGAAGTTCATGTCATTTCAGAAAGGCCTTGGTGTGCTGAGAACTGCACATTCCCAGTGCTTCCCGACAATCTAAATTAACAGCTCAGGAGGAACCCTCACCTGGATGTCACCTTTAGGTTTCCATGCTTCACTGTGCCTTGTTCATTTTATTGAGCACATCATTAGACCATAAATTATACTATTGTATAATTGAGGGGTGATGTCATTCATTTGACAGCTGTCAGTCACGTGCTGTGTTTTTCGGGCTGGATGACTGTGAATTATTAATGTTCCCCATGCAACAGAGCCTCTTTAATGCTTCATATGCAAGAGAGCTTTGTTAGAAATCTCTCAAAAAATATAGCTACTGTTTCTCATATAGACCAACAGCGTGGCCATAATTAGCAGTGCCAAATTATTACTGCAAATCTGCTTCATAAAGCCAATCCCATGTAAGTGCAGTTCCCGACAAAGCTGAGGTGTTCAGATAGGGTTAAAAACTGACCAAAATAACCCAAAAAATACCTCTGAGTTACATTTGGGATATTACACCTGTGAGCTTTTGCTCTTTAAGGCTTGGGGCAGATTTGGGCTGCCCTGAGTTTCAATAGTTTTGAAGAAGCCCAAGATGGGGAGAAGGGCAAAGTGTCTGAAGCAGCCTTCAAAGTCTAACCAAATATTCCTGAGTGTTTTGCCAGTCAACAGGTTATTTTTTCAGTAAGTTCATTTGTCTCTTCTTTGGATAACATCCTCCAAAACACTGATTTGAAAATAAAACCCATTCATTCTTTCCACGGGGTTTTCGTGAGAGAGTTTTTCACTGTGCAGAGCCAGAGAGAGCCTGTGATGGGGAATGCCAGTGCTGAAGTTGTCCAAGGGCACAGCTCTTTCCATTTGGTTCTCTGACCCTCCAGTCCTCCTTGCAGGTTGTCTCCAAGTCAGCAGGGAAGCTGTGGCTGGGGTTTGTGATGGGGCACATCCACTTGCAGAGCTGGGAAGCTGCCATGGGCTCTGGGGAGACCCCCTCACCATTTGGGGTGAGTCCTTGCTTGCTTTCTTAGGTCTCCTTAACACAGGAATCTGTGGCAGTAGCCAAATATCCATGAAGTCAGTGAAGTAACTAACAGAAGTGTGCTCGGGGCTAATTTAGGAATAAGATCAGGGCAGGAGAACAATTTTGGTTCCAAAAAACAGCTCAAGAAGTGCCTTCTTCCTACATAACTAATAGGAGATATCAAGCCATCCATTGTAAGCACAGTTTCACTGGAAGGTGTGTGTACGTGACATGTTGCTTCATAACATGATATATTAAAAAATTCAGAATTCACAAAAAATGTGCTCTGATTTTCTTGTACCATTTTTTTCAAAACACGTCTGGATACTGAAAAAGAGGCTTAGGACATGTAGATACTAAAGCTCCGAATGAAATGCTGGCAGTTTGAACTCCTTTGGGTTTAGAATTACATTTCTTTAGAAAAGAGTTGTTTTCGGTCACGCTGAAAGTCAGAGCCACGTATTTGATAGAAAGAAAGTAGAAAATTCAAGCCTGCTGTAATTACATTTTGGGTGTTGCTGACATTTGACAAGTTTGCCTATTGCAGATTAATGGCAAAGGTAAAGAGTCAGAGAAGAGCAGATGAAACAGGGATAGAAAACTGCCTCACAACAGGAGGCAAAAGGTTACCCATAAAAAAAAAAAAAAAGAGAAACAGAAAACCTTTTCAAATGGGGGAAAAGCTCTGAGTTTTGATGGATGAACTGCCAAAGTTTCAGGAGTTCACGTTGCTGAACATGCCCGGGTTGGGAATGCACGAAGGAACTCTCCGTTGTGTTTGCACCTACAGCCCCCCTAGAAATCTTGTGGAAACAAGTTCCCTCGTGATGTTTGGATACCTCTGTCCCTGGCAGGGATCCAGCAGCAGGAACACCAAGGGAGCAATGGGAACACATGTTATCTCTGTGCATGTGGTGGGGCCTTCCAAGATTTTCAGCTGCCTTCACGTTTTTGGGGCTCACTTGGCCCTTGCCAGTGGAACATGAGCCTTTTCAGGATGTGTTGGTATTGAAGCTTTATAATTAAACCTGTGTCACAGAATATATTCATTGTTTGTCCTAGGAAAAGGAAATGCTTCAGAAATATATCGTTCTGTTAAAAAAAAGGGGGTTCCTTCCTTTTTTTAGGTAGCTATTGTTTTGTTTATCACACAGTGCCCAGCCTTTGTGCAGAGCATGGGCTGCCAGCTCCCATTCCCCAGTGGAAGGACTCTGTGTGTGTGAAAGGCCTGAAGTGTCTGCCCGTGTCCCACGGAGAGGAGAAAAGTCCCAGAAGCAGCGTTGTCATCCAGCAGCGTGTCCTGCAGGACAGGGGTGAGGGTGGCCTGACTCAAGAACTCCCTCCTTCTCCTGTTTATTTCTCAGGACAGACACATTAAGGGACATGAGGTACTTTTAAATGTGTTGTGTGGAAGGTGTATAAACTGCTGGGGAAAGGGAGGGAGAGGAAATGCAAAGCCTCAGCTGGAGCAGTTTCACACTTCCAAGTTTGTGATGTCAGGTGGTAAATGCTGTTACATGTAAACAAAGCAGACTCTCTAATCATAATTTTGCTAATCAGGACAGAAATAGTTGATCCCAGTCCCTGAGAAAGGCTGAATCGATCCGTAGTGAGATTTCTCATCACCACAACTTATGATGATGGTGATTATTATTATTACGAAGTTTTCCATAGTAGCTGGCTGAGGCAGAGCTCATAACAGACCTGTTCACTAGCAGGGTGATCACATAAGTCTGGGGACTCAATATCCTGCCTTCTTTCTTTAAAAAGTCCATTTATTTCATCATGAACATCTCCCAGCACTCAGCTTGAGGAAGGCAGCCTCGCAGGAGTTGGGACAGCCAAGTGGAGGCAAAGGAGGATTCTGTGGCAGAGATGGACAAGTTTTCAGATGGATGTAGAAGACAAATGAGAACAGAGTTTTAATTTCCATCTTGGAGACGAGCCCCTGGTGTTCCCAAGGCCATGCCTCTCCCTCACAGTATTTCCTGTGCAGTGAGAGACAAAGGGCCCCTTCCTGTGGCATCATTAGGGTGAGTGATGGTGAAGGACCAGCTGTTGCCCGGTGGGAGAGCTGGAGATGCCCAGGTTGTCCTGCTGATGTGGCTGCTCAGAGCAGCAGCTGCCGGACACGAGCAGGGGCTGGGAGTGGATTGTGGGACTCTTTTGGGTCACAGCTCAGACTGTCCCACCATGTGTGCGTTGGGCTGAACGTGTAAGAGCCCCCCAAGGAGTGAGTGTGAACCGAGGGCATCCTCGGGGCTCCCAGGGGTGAGGAACACAACATGAACCGATGGAAGTGTGGCTTCCTTTCTTCCCCCGGGTGCTGGGGACAAGGCTTCTGGTGTTCATGGGGACAAGGCTTCTGGTGTTCATGGGGACAAGGCTTCTGGTGTTCATGGGCACAACATTACAGCAGCGAGGCAACAGACGTTTGTAAAGCTGCAACCTGAGATGTACTGAAAGTGAAGCCAGATTTCATGGGAGTTTGAATGTCTCTGCTCAGGCAAAATGGGATTTTTCTAACATTTATCGAGGGCTCATCAAATACATATCACTTCAGTCTAACTGAAGGCTTTTGAAAAATAAGTTGGACAAAAAGCTAGAAGCAAAAAAAGTCGAGAGTAAATAGAGAATTAAGGATCATTTTTCACAGGAGTATCATTAGATCATTTGTTGGAAATGTGATTGAAGTAAGGAATAATATGTTCATTGGAAAGGCAGCTGCCTTTATTTCTGGGTTAGAAAGGAATAGTGGACGTGGTGATGGATGAGGAGCAGTGGACTGGGAAGATGAGAGGACATATGTTTCACAGAAATCACCTTTTCTTTGCCAAAATTTCTGACCTTGTAAAATTCTAAGGTACTTTCCTTGAAAACTGGGGATTAGAGAGGTAATTACAAATTCTTAATTTGCAATATGCTGTGATATCCTCTGGACTTTTTGAGCAAGGGGATTGTTTGTATGAGTTGTTTACTGTCTTTTAGTATTTCATAAAAGGTTTCTTCTTAAAAAAACTTACATTGAAATACAGATTATTTAGAGAATAATGTCTCCTGAACATTCAGCAAATTTATCTCGAGTTCGAAGATTTCACCGTTTCAGTTTTCTCTTAGCAACAGTAAGTTCATTCAGCATTTAAAGGTAGAAGAGATATTTTTTAAATGGTACAGATAGCCAGAGTGCTGTACAATGGCTATTCTGTGTACAAAACATATATTTAGCACTACAATATGTATTTAAAAGGACACACTGAGATTCTTCTGTGCTGTTTGTACCTGAGCCAACTGAAACTGAAGGGCATCTGTCAGCGTGGATAACGTAAAGGGAAGGTGGTGGTAATTAATGCAGGTGGCCAGAAAAGTGCTAAGCTGAGGAATTTAAGCAAAAACACTGTGATCTCCTTTTTTTTTGTTCTAGGCAGATAGGAAGTTGAAATAAACAAATGATATCTTTGAAATGCCACTCAAAGCTATTTATTTTGTACAATGTCTGTCTATCAGGCAAAATAATCTCGTAAAGCTTTGGACTGTGGGAGTATATGTTAGCAAATAAATTTTGTTAGCATCAGGAAGATAGATTTCATTCATTATCTAGACAAATATAAATGAATCTTGATGTCAACTGAATTCATTATTATACCGAATCTGTTTTTTAAAATGCACTTTTGATTTACTTTTCCAAACTTTTTCTTAACTAGCTGCAGGAGTGGCAGTAACGGGCTTATAGAACGTTCTGCATGTTCTGAGCTCTTTCACCTTGGTGTACAGAGCAATGGCTGCCCCAGGTGAGCGAGCTCAGCCCGCAGGGAGGTGTCCAGCCTTCCTTGGTGCTGTCAGCTGGCACCTCTGGGGCTGCTTTGGTTTGCAGAGGAGGAGCAGGAGCTCCAGGCTGACCTGGTGGTTGACCTGCAGTGCATCCGAACTCCATGTGAGGCCCTTGAAGCATCTTTGCATGGAGACCTTGGACCAATTGACAGCTGTCCCAGGGTCAGAGGTTAATTCCAGCTGGCAGTCCTTTGCTTCTCCAGAGGTTATATTATAGCAAAGAAGTTGGTGCTCTGTCTTTCTTGCTGCCTTTAGTGGAGGCCGTTCCATCCCGGTGGCTGCTGCGTGGGGAGCTCAGCCTCGGGCAGCTGTACCCGGACAGGAGTCCCTGCTGAAGCTGCTCCTGATTGCAGTGGGAGAAACACAGCCTGGAATTTCATACCCTTTGAAAATCAACACACTGCAAGTGATAAGGCAACATTTAGGATATTTTAGCTGACAGATTAAATTGCAGTGTAAAGCAAACGGGGTAGTACTTAGGCTGATTTACCCTTCACCAGCAGAGCCCATTAATTCGTGTTGGATCCAAGATGTTGCAGCTGTGAGGTACCTACTGAAGGAGATTTTATCATCCTGTGCTGTTGAGTGTTGTCACTCTCCCTGTTCACAGCAGAACCTGAGCTGCTTAAGGTTTGAATTAAGTGTTGCAGTAGTAGAAGCATGAACTTAGCAACTGCATTTACAGATATCACACCTTCACAGGTTTCAGCTGTCACTGTGTTTTAGGCACCCTCATAAAACAGGAGCCAAGACAAATCTTGCTGGAAGAAAATGCACAGCAAAGCTGATCTGTGTGTTCTTGCTTAGGTGGTTTCTAGTGGCTATGACAAACACCTCTGTCTAAGGTGATTGCACATCCTGTTTGAAATAGGTGTACAAGAGGGACTCTCCTCTCTGGTCCTGCTGTTTCCTAGGCCTGCTTAGGAAGAATGTCCTTCATTCCATTCTTCTCTGCAAAGGACTTAAAATAGTCTTAGTTTTCCTCAGTGGCTGGAGGTGGGATGGAACATCTGCTTAGCAGTTAAGGAGGCACTGAAGTGCTTCAGTGCTAATTCATTGCCTGATTCAAACAGCCCTAAAAACCTATATGGATTTCCAAGGACATTTGATCCCAGATGTATTATCTAAAAACAAGATGCAAGCCAGCTGTAATAGGGTTAAAAGAGACTGATGATGGAAAAGAATACTGTGTTGGGGGGAAGGGGGGTTAAGTTGAAATCGTGATCAATAAAATGAAGCATACTCAGAAATTAGCAGAGGTTCCCTCCAATGATAAAATGGTGATGCTAAACCCTTCCTATTCTTGTAAAATTCCTAGCAAGGCACGAGTGTTTCATAGGAGCTGGGGGGTTTTTCTACAAGCTTTTAATCTGGTTGTAGTTTGTTACTAGTGCTTTCTAATGCTTTCAGCACTTCAGCCTTTCAGCTTTTCGGCAGAGGACCCACAACAAAGTTTGTCTTCTGCCCAGCTTACTGAGTGGCTTCCTGACTGCTTCTTAAAGAAGTGTAATCAGCAACTTTTTTCCAAGAAACGTTTCATGTTTCAAATAAATCAGTTCCTGAAACAAGCTCTGATATCTCTCAGGCATGCTTTCTTCATGTCAGCAAGGATCAGCTGTGGTTTGCATTGCTTTGAACTCTTACTTTGATAAAATTTCCTTCAGCATTTATCATTCTTCCATCAGAGTCAAGTTACTTTTTAATGTAGACTTTTAATGTTACTTAAATGTTAAGATCCATCTAAATGATGTCAATTATTTCATCTGTTAAACAAGAAAGAAAATTTTCATGTGTTTATCTCATATTAATGTTCATTTTGGTAATATTTGTAATAAATTTTGAACTTGGAGTCACTTTAGATGCTTTCATCTCATCTCCCAGGTGAGGAGATACAGGAATGTTGTTAAAGGCTGGTTTTAGTCCTTTTTAGTGGCCACAGGATCCTTCTGTGGTTAGGGTAGAGGAAGAGAAATTCTGGGAGGGATTCAGAGCCCTTTGAGTGAGGTTCCTTCTTTGGCATCTCCCTGTGAGGAAGGAGCTGCTCTGTCTCTTGTCTTCATCAGCATCTTCATCTTCTGAGCATCTCCTGTCTTGTGTGCTTGCAGAGCACCCAAACAGAGACTCAAATCCTCGCTGGGTCTTGTGGTATCATTAAGTATTAAACCATCTTAAACATGTAGAAGCCATACCAGTTGTGATATATTGAGACCAAGGGGGAAATGTCTTTTTCCACATGCCAGTAAAGGTATGTAGAGTGCCTGTATGAAATAGCAGAGCAACATAATGGACCACAAGAGGAAACAACATTCCCACCTACTTCTGTGCACTCCTTGATTTTGGTAGGAGCAATTTGCTTTAGAGGTTCTCAGGACCTGAAATTGTGCTTCATGTGAGCAGATTCTGTCTTCAGTTGTTCAGAATGGGGCACTTCTTCAAAACAGCCAGATTAAAAAATAATACAGTGTGGTAATGCTGCAGTGTTGCACTTAAATAAATCAGCTTGAATGCTTCTCCTATAGATGTCAGTTGCGATGTAAGAGTGGAATATTATTTATAAAGAACAGTCCTAATATACCATAACATGCTTTATATAGTCATTTTAATAGATACTGTTATTGCTGCTACTGTGTTGTTTTGTGACAGTAGCCCTCTCTGAAACTATCCAGAGTCAATTTTACATTTTGAGAAATAAACCCATTCCTTTTATTGCAGCTGACAGAGTGCTCTGTTTTAAGCCCCACTCGAACAGATCTCCAGCAACCCACCTGCAACAAACAGTGTCTGCTTCCATATGGGAGTGTTGATTTGGGCAGCTGAAGCAGGATGTAGATGCTTTAGTTAGGTCACCAGTGCAGCTTCACATTGTTTTTTGAAGGACTCAAAGTCTCGTGGAATATATTTAATATTTTCTACTGTGCACTGCCAGAGCTTTGTTTGCAGTTTGCCGTGGACAGGGTTTCAACCAGAAGAGCTTGTTGTAACTTTATAAACGCTGGGCTCAGGTGTTGGTCAGGTGTTACCTGACAGGTCCATTGCAGTCCCAGCTGGATGTCTGTCCCCACCACGGAGCTGCCATCCAGGCTGCCACCACACCGGTGTCGGGGAGGGCAGTGGGTGCAGGGGGGCACTGCCAGTGCTGGGGGAAGGCTTGGACAGAACCTGCCCCGTGCTGGGCTTTGACCCAGCTGGTGATACGTGTTCTTGAGATTCAGGAGCTCAAAGAGGTGAAAAATGAAAATAATCAATAACTTGGCTTGTGAGAACAGGCTTCCATAACTTTCTCACGATTCAGATTGGGATTAGGAAGTCATCACTTTGGATTAATGTGGTGTATCAGTTTTCCTTTCTCTATCATGATTCCAGTGCTGAATTGTGAGGCAGCTTTTTTTCCTTCCCTCCCAGGGCCGCATGCATTTAAAAAAAATACTGAACGCCAATTAATTTGTCTAATTTACATGAAAAAGTGCAGAAGATGTCTTTTTTTCCATAATTAACTATATTTTGCAATTCATTAAAATTCTGCAGCCCTTCACATAATGAAGCCCTATTCACTACATGGGAGATAAGTGCTTAATTCCAAAAGGGGCAGACGGAGAAGGCAGAAAGGAAGTGGAGGAGGGCAAGATTAGCATTTTCTATATTAGTTATGCATATTCATGAGGAAAAATGAAGTCCTGCCAATTCACATTGTCCTTAAGTTTATTTTGTAGGGGTATTCACAGCACTTACCTCAACAAATGGTTCATGGGGCTTTTTGCTGGTTCTCATTGAGCAGGAACACAGTGCAGCGTTCCCAGAGTACATGTGGCATCCGAGGAGCAGAGGGAGGGTGTGTGTCAGGGCATGACCTGCTCCCCACTGCTCCTTTTCCACGTGGTACCACCATCCAGAGGAAACAGGGAGAGCAGCTTGGGAGCCTGGAACCTCCCAGTGGAGCCCAGATCCCTCAAAGTGCTGCTGAATGTTTGGCTGCTTTGGAAACTTCCTTTTCTCTGTAGTGCTGCAAGCTCCAGGAAGCTCAGGAGTTGAATGACTGTCCTTAGCAACCTGTATCTGTACTTTCGTTTGCACAACAAATTAGTAGGTTTAGATTCAATAATAAGTGCTTATTCATTTTTCTCACTGCTCTTGCCGTGGTCGCTGGGATTAGATCAGCTCATCATGCAGCTTTTTCATCCAACAGCAGCATCATCCCCTTTCTCTCACACAGCAGCTGGGTGAGCCCTGACAGCTGGCCATGACCAGTTTGCCCAGAATTTTGCTCTTCATCTACATCCTGGCTCTGCCTCTCTCTCAGATGTTCCTTTATTATTTTATTTTATTTTATTTTATTTTATTTTATTTTATTTTACCTATATAAATTAGCTGTGTTATCAGATGAGCCTCCAGCGTGCACATCAGCTGGTTGGAATCCCCTTTGCACTGGGATGTTTGTTGCTGGCAGGTTGACAGAATGGTTTTCCTCACCCTGACAGGGCTGTCTCTGGTGGTGCTCAGTAGCTAATCTGCTGTCCCAGTGTCCTCAGAGCAGTTTACAAGCAACACAAGATTAAATTATAAACTGAGATATGGATAGTATTTAGTGAAAATAGTGTAGCTATTTACATACTTTGCACCGTTTATATCTGTGTTTGAAAGGAATTGCCAGTTGAAAAGTCCAAGTGATACTAAAGACAGAAAATAGTTGTTTTAATGACAGTGCTGATTATATTAATCAGCATTAACTTAAAGCCACACTGCACAAAATGCTAACTAATATCTAATACTGAAGTTCCAACACGGGACTGTGTTTCCAAAAATTGTCTTAATGGCTTGTTTCTGTAATTTTCTACAGGGTATTTAGTTAGCATTTCACATTTCAGAATATGATAACCTGAAAATCATTGGGGTTTTTTAATTCTTCCTGTATTTTGTTGTGCATTTATACCTGTGTGTGCTTACATATGTATATATAACTATGGAGACGATGGCTGGAATAAGGGGGAGATGAAAGGAAGAGGGAAAATTAGAGAGGGGAAATGAAATCCAGAAAGCTTCAGCCAGGTGTAAATGGCAAAGTATTTACATCCCTCCAGCTGGCTTTGGTGCAGGGGGAGTCTTCAAATCTGGCGGGGGGGAGAGGGAGTTCCTTTTGACCAAGCCACACTGTTTACTTTGGCTACTCCATTCATTTCCCCTCACATCTGTTTTATTTCATCTGGAGATCAGGAGGAGAGCTGGTGCTATAGACACAACTTGGGAGCCACTGGTTTGAGTTCTCTTTTTATTTTGTGCCCCTGCATCGATGGTTTCTGAATGCCAAAACTTGAAGCAGTAGCGTAAAAAAGAAATTAAATTTGAAACAATTCCACTTTTCCTGGAAGCTTATGAGTTCAGACTATCACCTGAAAATAAATCAAAAATCTGCCTCTTACCCTCTACCCCACAACTTGTGCAGGCACGGTCACAGGCAGTAAGAGGAGCCTTTGTCACTGACACAAAATGCTGCATTTAAAACATCTCTGGAGGCCCCTGGGTTCAGAAGGATCCATATGTAACTAGGAAGGAGCCTGATCTACAGAGTTATGGTCTGGAAATTGGACGTTTCCTAAGGAGCACAGTAATTAGCAGCAGGGGGCTGTAGGCTGGGTCTGGCTCCCAGGGCTGCAGAGCATGGCTGTGTGTCCCTGTGTCCCACGGTGTCCCTGCAGCACCCTGGGCAGCATAGAGGGGGACAGGTGTGTCCCTGTGCTGACAGCACACCTTGGCACTGTCAGCGGTGCCCACAGGGCTCTGAAACCTCCCTGACTCCCACTGGTGGCACCAGTAGGGTCCAGTCCAGCGTGTCGTGCAGGCTGCTCCCACCTCCTGCAGATTGCTCAGAGCAGGCAGGCTGGCTCACCCGGCACAATGGTGCTGCTTTCATTTCTGCAAGTAATGTGTATTGCTGGGATGATTTTGTCCTTTTTCTTCAAAAATGTAATTTGGAGGCTTTTTGTCGCCTTTTTTTGTTGATTTTTTTTTTTTTTTAAATGATGCACAAACCTTTGGGATGTAATTCCTAAACTGAAAATTTAGGCAGAATGTGAACAGTGGTAGTGTGGTCCTGGACGCCACTTTTCTTGTTTAACTTGTGCTCGCTCAGCTGGTTAATGGGTGGAGTTCCCCATAAGCGTGCTGAAAATCAAATTATCCAGTCAGTTTTGGGTGGCTGCACTGTAAGTGAGAAGGACAGGATTTTGTATTTCAGAAAATCGGGCTCAGTCTTAGCACCGTGGCTGTGCTTGGACGAGTTACCTGCTCTCTGGCTCTCAGGTGAAAAATAGTATCCCTTATCTAATAGGTGCGTTATCAGAATACCCTCCCGGGAGCCAGGAGAGGCAAATCCACTGCAGTGGTGGAGCTGTGCCATCGCCTGAGCCAGGCTGTACCACCACAGCACCCAGAGTACAGAACACACTGGCACCAAAGCACGATTCCCCTTGCACTGGGGCTGTTATTGCCCCTCCTCTTAGAGGAAATTTGTTCTCTCCTTGCATATACCCAGTTATTCTCAGGAATAAGGGAGGATATGGGGGACAGACCCAGACACTTCCTCCTGCTCCTCCAGTGCCTTTCTTGGCCAGCAGCTGGCCATAGAGAATACCCAAAAGGGGTCCACCCCCCATCTCTGCAGGACGACTAGGCAAAGCAGAGGGACAAGGAATTAAGGCCTTTGCTTTCCTTTACTCCTTAAACAACCCAAGAAAAGTCATGACCCCCGAACCCTGTGGAGCTGGAAGCCACAGCTAGTAGTAGGTGAAGATGCACTAAAGAGAAGTAATCCATCTTCAGATGACACCATGGCTTCCAGCATTGGGAGCAGCTCTGCCATCAGGATCAGAGATCTAAACTTGCAGAGACTGCGCTGTGTTCTGCTGAACCAAAGGCTGAACGTTTGGAGCACTGGGAACAGAGAGAGCCCAGAGATGGAAAGAGCATGAAGAAGATGAAGATGTGTCATCTGCTTCCCACTGAGGAGAGGCCAGAGTGACCTGCAGAGGGGAGGGGCAGCTGCTGGGAAAAGCAGTGAGGCAGCAGGGGTGAATGTTCCCAAGAGCAGGCTGGGGGAGCATCCCTGGGTCCTGTATTGCAGCTCCTGTTCATTTCCCGGAGCACAGGGAGGCAGATCTGTTTGGTGCTCTCTGGTTAGCTTGATCATGAAATATTAAATGGATATTGACTTGGATTGAGGAGTGCATCAAGATTTATTGAGCTAAGACTTAAATACTGACTGAGATAAAACCAAGCTAATACTTGCTACAGGGGGACCATTTGACCACTGTGACATTCGGTACGTGTATTGCTGCGTTCATTTTGTGTGTCTTCAGTTAAGTGTCCGAAGAACACTTTAAGGGCAGAAGTTGCATACATATTTTATATGTAAAAAGTAAGGACATGTAAAGAAAAAGAGTTGGGGATGGGATAAACATTGCAGTTAGCAGAAGTACAGCAGTCACAAATGTAATAATGAGCACAGAAAGAGACCCTTTATAACCATCTCTCCTTAGCTGGAGAATATCCAAGATACTTTCAGCTTCTCTGTGGAACAGAACAGTGCTCACAGCAGATTTCAAGGCCTCAGATGATCCATCCTTTGAGGCTACCCCTGCTGCCCCACTGTAGATCACTGCCGTGGCCACAGAGTGTGGTGTGGAGGAACCCAGGGAGTGCAAGGGAGAAGCCAGGATTTCATGAATGCCTCGTCAAGCACTGCTGGTTGTGCTGGATTGAGATGTGGCAGAACTTCCATTGCAGCAAGGAGCTAAACTGATCTCCCATGCATGGTATGGACATTGAGCTTTTCCATGTAGTAAATTAGAACATTATTAGTGGAATGATTACATGTGTTTCTATTTGGTTTTCATTCCATTCCCAGCCAGGGTAATTGCATGTTCCTGAAAACACTGTAAAACGCTGTTTGAAAGGAAAGGAGCATTTTTTTTCTTTGTATTGTTTTTTCCAGGGATTTAATATTGCTAATAAGAGTGAGATGCTCCAAAGTTCTACATAAGAAGCTCATGTGCAGCTCATATATGAATACAAGTATTTATTTGTAGGGAGAGTTTGTGCTTCATTAGGTCCTATATGGTATTACACAGCTCTCCCTGTCCTAGATGCCGAATTCAAGGGTCTGTGTTCTCTTGGATTTGCTTAATATCCTGATGATTTATAATATAGATACTCATAGAATGGTTTGGGTTGAAAGGGACCTTAAAGTTCATCTCGTTCTTGATTTGGGATTTTGTTGGTTGCCGTAGATTTTTGTTCTGCTGTTTGTTGTAGCTTCATTTAAGTATTCTGTTCAGGTTGGTGTCCTGGTGACATCTTTATCTACCACGATTAACATGTATTATTTTTAGAAAAAGGCTAGATTTATGGTGTTCTAATGTAGATATCAGAGGATTTTACCTAACCAAATGCAGTTGAGGCCATGGATCTGCATTTCTAGCCCTAGCTGCTTAGTATGCATTAAGGTCACACACCAGCATTTTGTTAAATTTAAACACTCTTATTGCCTGTCCAAAAATGTAATGTAACTTTTGTGCTGATAAGTGTGGTTTATATTCGTGACAACAAATGACTTCCCATTTAGCTCACATCCCAAATGTGAAGCTGCTGTACCTTTTACAGCAGTATCTCCATAGGAAGAGGGTGTCAGCATTTCCCTTCCAGCCTCCCCTCACTGAGCGGCTCAGAATCCAACTGTAAAATCTCATCCAAAGCAGAAACTAAATGGACCAGGTGTTAACACAATTTGAGGAGGTTACTCCTCATCAGCTGTTCCATTTTAGTGGAGCAGCTTTTTGCCTGAAACGTTTCTGCAGACAGTGATAAAAACAACAACTTCTTCTTGTGAGCCTTCAAAATGCAGGGCAGGCACCTCCTGGAGTCACTAAGCATTTATGTTCATCCATGGCCTGCTTTCACTGAGCTGACCCTTTGGGTGGGTTTCTTTCCAGTCTCTGACTTGTTTTGGATGAACTTTCTATGGTGGCAAAGGGGCTACTCAGTTCTGAGTCCGAGGGATGAAGAGAGCAAAAGGCCTTTGCTTCACATGCTTTCTTCTACTGCCTGATCCCATCTTCTCCCCCCACTTCTGCATGCCCTGCTCTCCTGGCTGTGAGAGCTTCGACCTGTGCAGGTGGGTGTGGGGTTGTGCCTCCCAAAATGCCATGCTGGGCAGAGAAGGGCAGGCTCACGAAGGGTTGCTGCTCCTACCTCTGCCAGGGGGCCGGAGGTGTCTTGGATTCCTCCCAAAGCTTATACATCCCCGGGCCTTAGGACCCTGAGTTCAGAGGCATCTGCTTGTCTCCAAAGACCTTAGAACAATTTAGCTCCAGTAACTCTGAGTCCTTGCTCATTCTGCATGTTCAGGTTGTTCGTGTTCCCGAGTGCTTTACTGCTGCAAGAAGTTTAGCATCATTTTGTACACTCTTTAGGGCAGGAAACCTCATTTCCTTGATTTCTTGCAGCTTTCTGCATATTTATGGATAAACAGTTAATGATTCATAAAGATGAGGCACTTTGCTTCTTTTGAAAATATTATTACCTGTTTTGATAATGAAAATAACCCAATAAATTATATTTCGTGTTGAAAGAAAGAGAATTCCTCCCCCTGCCATCCCTTTATCTCAGGTGTGCTCAGTAATTGCATCTGGGAAGAATTTGCCTTAGGAACATTTCCCATAAATCTAATTAAAATAGGCTTGTATCTTTTTTTGAAGCAGTAATTCAACAATGCACGTAGCATAAGCACCATATGTCAGATAGCATGAATCCTCTGGAAGTTTGAGATGGAAAAGAAAGCTGAGCAGCAGAAATGAAACCCCTTAATGTCTCTTGGAAGAGGCATCATCTTACAGGACAGTGCAGTAAGTGGACAGTTTTCAGGATAATTGCAAATCAGTGTCGTAAGCTCTGAGACGTAGAAATGCTCCTCTCAGCACCATTGATCCAGCCTAACAGTGCTGGTTCTCAGCACAATTAACTCATAAACTCGACTGTACTCTGCCTGTTTGAGCCTGCCTTCAGCCCAGCCCTGGCTGACAGCACACAGGTGCAGAGCAGCTGAGCACTGGAAAATTCCTAACCACTTATCCCATTACCTCTGCTGTCCCATGGAGTCCTTAGCAAGGAGGTATTTTCTACAAGGGGGAGGAAGAAAGCTTTCAGTCTTGCTTTAATACCATATTTTGCACTTAGTATTGAAGTCTGACGAATGAGTGCTGATTTAGAATTCCTTTCCACTTCCTGCCACAGCTTGCTCCATAAATCAGACGGGTAGGACCTCAAATGGGATAAAGAGAAAGAGGACTCAGGAGTCACATAACGATAGGTGACGGGGGAATAAGCATCACCGAATCTAGTGCTCATTTTTAATGTTTAGTTACATTCTAATGGAGTCTCCTGGAAATACAAAATCGTATTAATATGCGGTCGGCAGCTATGAAAGATGTCTCTTTAACTGTGTCATAGTTAAAATTTTACAGGCAAAATATGATCAGTGTAAAACTTACTGAGTAGCTAAAGTTTCCCAGCAGTTTAAGTAACGACAAACCATCATCAAGAGGATGCAGAACGATCTTAAATGAAGAATGTGCTGGTTCTGCTTAAGAAACAATTTAGTAGTTCAGAGGCTTAGGGTTAATTTCAAAAAAGATTCAATGCTTTCAGGCCCAAATTTCACACTCCCTGATAGAGCAGTCCTCTGGAAAATACAGAATGAAAATAAATGGTGTGTTGCTGTATGTCGAGATTGTCCTGAGCAAAACAGGAACTTCAGCAAAATGTTGAATGGGTATATCTTCGCCATGGAATAGATCGGCTTTAAGAGCTCTGAAAGAACTATCATTCTTTATTAAATGATTCCCTCCGATTATTTTTTTGCAAGGAGTACTCTAAAAATACTTTTTATCGTATGGGGAAGGCAGCAGGTTTGAAGATGTGTAGAGACAGATCTGCTCAGTGACACAATGAAGCTGAGTTCATATCAGAAAAGGAGGAGTTGCACTGGGTCTCCTTCCATCTTAGTCTATCACTTCAAAAAGAATGAAGCCCCACATTTTTATGTCAGTGAGTCAGATGGAGAATCAGCTAAATTAATGGAATGTTTTGTACTTTACCTGCCTCACTGAGAGACACCACAGCCACCTCTCCCAGGGTGAGGTTGGCACTAATGGCACTGCTGAAATGACACCACCTGACTACTAAAATTCCTGTATATTGGTTGAGCTGCAGGGCAGGAAATTAGCCATGTGTGTATGCAAGGGGTTAAAATTGTAAAAATATGCACAAGAAAAGCAGGGGTGAGTAATTCAACATCTTTGCATGACAGCCTTGCACGAAGTGAATATCCCTCCAGCTCTGGAATCCAGTGCTTTGGTTTTCTTGGATTAGGGCATTGGTTTCCTGGAGCTACGTAACTACGGCGTAACTACTGCTCCGTGCAGCCTAAAACATCAGGATCAGTTCCTAACATTAAAATCTCTTGTGACTGAATAGATTGATTAATTAATAATAAAGAAAGAGGAAAGCAACAAGAAAGTAAAAGAAACCCTGTGTACTAGCATATAAAAATATTAAATCTTCTCAATTGGTTGAGGAGTGTTGCATGGTAATTGGCAAAACTATATACAATGTGGTATCTATGTGCCTTCTCTTGCACCCTCTCTCTCTTTCATTCATCAAATTGCCTGTTCAGGCTTCAAATAAATAATTGTAATAAAAAAGCTAAGGCAGATCTGTAAAAACTGAATAAGCCTTTCAGACTCACAAAAGCATGAAGTGGTGGAATTTTTTTCCCCTGAAAGGGCTAAACATTAAAATCATGAACAAATCATTTTGTCCAACTAGTGTGAGCTTCAAGCACACAGCTGCATGCATCAGGGAAGTGACATATCTTCAAAGAATATAGCCAGGCTGAGTGATGAAAATCAGCCTGCCAGCCTGCACACATTTACATGAGTGCTTACACTATCAGTCAGGCATTTCCTCCGCGCCCGTGCTTTTATTTAATGTGAGCTGTCAGGGATTACAAATGGACAGCTTTCTTTGCATTTCCTCCCAGCTCCCAACTGTGTGCTCTGTGAGCAGGGCACATCCGAGGCACCCCCATAGCGGGGGCTCTTTGCAGGCTCAGCAGGATCAAATATGAAGCCATGAGGCTTAAAGGCTGTGAGGAACCCTGCGGGAGGTACCCCACTGGGTGTGGGACGTGGATGTCCACATGCTGGTGGCAGTGGGTGCTGCAGTGCTGCACAGGCTGGGCTCCAACAAGCCATCCCTGCCGTGGGTACATCCAGCTGGCCCTGCATCCCAGCCCACCTGGAGCTCTGCACTGCCGTGCCAGACCTTCTCACTTGGAATAGTGGCCAGGAGAAGACCAAGGGGTGCAGCAATACCTGTGACAGACAGAGGCACACATATTCACGTGCAGGTTTCTGAGTGCTGTGTTATTCAAAGCCATATCAGAGATGTCAGACTCCAACCTGCACTCCCCTCATGGTCTTCAGCTCTGCCCAGCGCATCCAATCCATCCTGGTCTTAAGAGTCCCACGGTGAGAAGGGCAGACCTGATTGCTGGGAGAGCAGGAGGTTAAGGAAGGGACAGAGACCCTCCAGCCACAGGCTCCTGCAGTCCTGCAGTCATCCATCCCTCTGGAGCCTCCCTGAGCTCTCCAGCCCCCAGCCAGAGCCCCCTGAAGCTCTGTTACACCTCCTGCTCCATCCCATGTCCCACAACACTCACCACCACACTACAGTTTAGCTCCTGTTGCTGGACACAAGGATTGAGAGAAGTCCTTTGTCACTGGGAGGACGGATGCACTTTGGCCGGAGGGACAAGGAGCAGGGTCAGGTTTGTGCCACTGCCAGGTGTGGGGTACCAGGCTGGATGAACCCCTGTCTCGAGCTGTATGGCCATTTTTATGGCACATGGATAATTTTGATTCTGAGCCAGATATCCAGCAGCTCACTCTGGCTCTGAGGACTTGTACTGCATTATCATACTCTTTGAAATTCATGCAGGGAAGATGTCACATTGCAAGTCTAAATCAAGAGGTGACAGTTCTCTTTTGGAAGGTCACGTTGTGTGGGGCTGTGCTTGGCATTTGGTAAGCCTCTAGCTCCAAAAGTTTGGGGTGTTTGTTATTTTATGAAGAGCAGATGTTGTTTATCTCCTTTTTGTGCTTGACACCTTCAAGATTCAAAATGGGTTTTTTTCCTCTAATTTGGGACCAAGGTGGCCTTGCACTACCAGACAGTAATGTGGGGGCTCTGTTGCAATGTGTCTCTGTAATTCCATGTTTCCTTGATCCAGCCTTTCCTCCTGCAGTAGCATGGGGAGGCAAAGAGTGCATTACAAAAGTTGATGTGAATGGGAACAGGGTGCAATGCCTGCTTGAGGTCGACTGAGCCACCACCAAAGTTAGCTGGTGTGGTCCTGGGCTTGTGGGAAGAAAGGAGAGGAGAGGAAATTTCAGGACCTGGGCGAGATGTCCAGTGAATTTCTCTGAATTGTCTGACAGGGTATTTGTAAGAGAAAAGGGAACAAATCCCCTTTGCTGTGCCGGGGATGCTCTGGAGCTGCACACAGCGCAGGTGATGTGCTGCTGGCAGGTGCCCGGGGGCAGCAGCCCCGCTGTCCGACAGCACTCCAGCATTGATGCTGCCAGCTCCTGTGCCACACGGGCACAGATTAATGCTGCAATAAGAAAGCAAGTGCTGCTGTAGGTAATTCAGGGAGCCATAACGTGTCTTTTGCCTTGTGTTATTGTCCCCTGAGAGCATTTCCTCCTTAACATTGGCTCTTTTGTTTGCTGATTAACTCTCTTACCTGTCCGTGCTCTACGACTGGGGCACGTTCTGAGACAAGCATGCACAGTATGTTTCAAAACTGCTGAAGAGCTTGACTAAATCCTCCCAGAGCTTTGCACAGCCAGTGAAATGATCTGCTTAATTGCCCAAATAAATAAAGCAGAACTTTGGTTTAGAGATTAAGAATGTAAATGATACGAAACAGTAGATATGTCTGTCTTTTTAGTGGGTTCTTGCCTCCCCCCCAGCTGGCTGTGCACGATATTCACTGTAGTACAGCTGTGATCCCAAGGTTATGCCATCCAGTTTAATCACTGGACCTTGCCTATCGTGCAGCAGTGTCCCTGCCTGGTGAGGTGGCTTTAAAGCATGCCAGTGAGGAAGGAGAGTGGGATTTGGTACCACATTTTATTGGGGGGGTCTGCATTTCTCAGTTGCTTCCAGGACTGTGGTGTCCCCAGTTGTAACCATGAGAACATCATCTGAAAATACTTCTGTCTTCATTCATCTAAACCTGCCTGGCGTATCATTAGGGAATTTGGCCTTTGCTTTCCAGCTTGAGGGTAGGAGTCTCTCTTGAGGGTGAAAGCTTCTATTTTAGCAAAAGGACTGACAGTGGAGAATTGTGGACAGAAGCCTGATTGCAGAGACACATCTGTAACGTTCTGTCCACGGTATGATATTCAAGCTTTGTGGAATAGTTTGCTGAAAATGAGGTGGAACATTAGCTGACGAATCGCTGTGGTGTTAACCAGCCTGACATTCCTGGCTGATTAAAGGGCTAGAAAAACCATTTGAAGAGTTTTGAGCCATAATGGAAATGTGTTGCCCAAATGTTGAGAAGATCCCCAGAAGGAAGTTATGAGCATTCCAGTGTGTGTAGACAGTAAGTTGTGTTGCCGTACGTTTTTATAGGTACGTCATTTTGCATACAGAATGATCTTTTTCACGTGCAGGCCACTGTCTGTGGTATTAATTTATTCTGGAGAAGTTGGAACTAAGAAGGAAACCATGCCTGAATGTGTTGCTAGAAAACATCAGTTGCCTTTGACGGAAAGAACTGAGTTAGACATAATGTACTAAACTGTGAGAAACAAATCTGACGTCTCAATAGAGGAGTGAATGGTTTCCATTAAGTTTGCTAAATCTGTCCTTCTCAGAATACCCAATATAACCTCATACACTCTTGATTTTAACAGACTTTATTATACTGCACCTCAACTACATAAATATAAAGCTAAAATATCTAAAATATTTAACAGATGTGGAACAGTAGAGAGAGACCTCTACAACATACAGTATGGGATTGGTCCAAATTAAATAGTGATCATGGACCATTAAATATTAAATGCTGTTCTGGAGGTAGATCATTATTCCTCACCTTGCATTGGCAGTTCTGGCACTTAGACAAGAAATGAAAAAACTCTTGACTAATATGATCTGTGAAAATGTGTCGCCTGAGAGTTGGTTGGTTCTGATCTTGCAAGCTGCACTAACTTCCAAAGAGTTAAACAAGATCAAATCATGCTCCCAGTGTCAGGTACAACACAGTTCAGAGGGCACTAAACCAAGGGATCTGTAAGACAAAAAAAGGTACCAAAGGCAGCAGCTCCAGTTCAGCACCCCAAGCACCTCCAGCCTTTCGTAGCTGGATAAAGGGACTCCAGTGGATGTGAGAACAGACTGCAGTGACAGAGGCTTTGCAGGCAGGGAGAGGGGGCAGAGGAAGGGATCTGTGTGAGATCAGGTAGAGGGGCAGAGGAAGGGATCTGTGTGAGATCAGGTAGAGGGGCAGAGGAAGGGATCTGTGTGAGTTCAGGTAGAGGGGCAGAAATAACCCCAGAATGTGTGAGAGGGCAGTAGAACCTTGGGGACCACAGCAGGGACAGGGTGAATGTACAAAGTGAAGCCCTAAAATGTATATCTAGAATGTATATTACTCATCAGAAGGGTGTGGGAGAAGTATAACAGGGAGAAGGGAGATTTCATGAGAAATATAACAAAATACGGTTGCCTCAGTCAGTTGCTCCTTCCTCATAAACAGTAAGGCCAAGTGAACAGTGACTTGTGCTGGCCATTTATTTTAAGTGTTATATTACTGCAGAGACAACACCGGTATGATTTATTATTAATTTAATGAAACATTTATGAAAGTTTTCTGCTCCAGAGGTAGTCCCAGCTGTGTTATGAGATAAATTCTCATTTGTGATAGAATACTAAGAAGAATCAGAGGGAGTAACCAATTATTGCTGCATATTCCACTGTATCAAGACCATGTAGATATGTCTTAAAGATGGGAACTTTTGAAAGAGGCCGCTAATGTAAAACATCCACTGTAGATCCAAAGGAAGAATATATAAAACATATGGACGTAGCCCATAGGAACACAGTTTATTTGGAGGTAGTAAACTGCCTTTTTCTAGAAACTATTAGAGTAGAGGATTTGTTGAAAGAAAACTCCCAGGCTCCTGGCTAATGAACAGAAAAGGGATAAACAAAACATAATAATGAAATACTAAAACACCACCTTATGATGTTTTAACCACTGTTGTCGTAGCTGTTTTCATTCTTTTGTTAATATGCTTTCCTTTCTCATTCTTAGACATTAAAATATCAGTGGCTCTAGTGTCTGGCAGAAGACAAAACATTTCTTCATTACAAGATAAAGACTAGCTCATCAGCAAAACACACACCACACTGAACACCTTCACAAAGAGATCTGAGAGGCACAACAGATTGTGGCAATTAAAAAGTCTCTCAAGCCCTTCAAAACACAGATACCTCAGCTGTTGTGCTTCATATTAATACAAGCCTCCTTGAAGATAAAATTTGACAAGAAGGTGCTTCATTATGGTTCCATATTGCCATCTCTTTTAACAAAAGCCAGCTGAAGTGAATGAGAATTAGGATACCATCTATTTAAATAGTCACAGTGAGATTTGCAATATGTGTTGTCATGATATAACTTACCTAGAGAATAACGTGCCAAATGAAGGGGGGTAAGAGGAAACGGGATTTATAAAAATGGGCACAATTAACCAACCCTTATTAAAATTGCACTTTTTTGTCTGATGTGTACACACACTGCACTGGTGACATGGTGAGATCAGACTTAAAAGAAAAACCCAGCATAGAAAAGAATACAGAAAAAACCACCTACCATCTGTACAGCAATGAAAGAACATAAAGCAAGGGGATGGCCTTTTAATTATTATGATTAATCATGTTTATTACAGAAGGAATAAGGGACCAACTAGAGAACAGCCCTCTGTGCTGGTAGTAAATCCAAAAGAGTAGGCAGTCCCTGCAGAGCTTGCAATCATACAGGAGCCCAGGTAAAGCTCTGGGGAGGGTGATGGAGGGCACAACAGAGAGCTTCAGAGTGGAGGTAGATCTTACCATGATTTTCACAGTGGCTTTTCTGCCTAGTTTTCCACAAAAACAGGCTTGTAGCGCCGTTGTCCTTGTGTCCCTGTGTGTGCTGGTGACCACGTCTGTGCTGTAACAGCACGGGGAGAGATGTTTGGAGAGATGACCTTGACCGAGATGGGTGAGCAGACTTTGTTTGGATGGTCATTCAGGACAGTGGAGGAATGGGGGTGAATCGCTGCCCCACGGCTTGCACACCCACCAGGGGAGGAGAGAGGCAGCATTCTTGCTGCTGAGCCTTCCCAGCTGCCTTGGCTTTCCCTGCGCTGTGTGCCCCCGCAGCTGTAATCACAGCCTGTCGCTGCCACTCCTACCTGCCTGACTGCAAGAAGCATGGCCTTGGCTTTGAAGTTGAACCAGAGATAGATTCTTTCTTTTTCATGCCTAATTAGGATCAGATGACCAAATACACAGCGGGGTTCTTGCTATACTTCATGTTACGTTTCAGCAGCTAAATATAGCTGTATTACCTCAGAAATACTTTGAAGACCCAGACCAAACAACTCCCCCAGATACAGCAGTCGTGATGGGGGTTCTTTGGGGACTCCTGTTACTCTCCAGTTCGGTCACAGCCAGCACTGGTGTGTGTGGCTGCTGCCAGAGCAGCCGGCACGCAGGACTCGGCACAGCTCTAGGAAGGAGAGGAAGTCACGATGCCAGAAGAGTAAATGCTTAATATTCCCTTTATGCCCATCTCTCCCTTGTATTTCATGATTCATGGTTAGGAAAATATCCATGGCAGAATCAAGGCCATGTGATGTGATTGCTCAGGCATCGAGTGAGAAGGTAAGGGCATGGGAGCCTGCCTTTGTTTGCTTGGATCCTCCTTTGCCATCACAAACCATCATCCCTCCTGCAGCTGCGTGTGGGGCTGGGTGTGCAGCCAGCGAGGCTGTTCGGAGCTGCCGTGGCACTGGGACACCCACGGCTTGTTCTTCACCAGGAGACAATGCAGTGTGTGCTGTCAGCTCTGCCATCCTGCTCCCTCACCCTTGGCTCCTTGTTGGAAAGCAGCAGTTTATCCATGTGTGTGTGTGTGTGTGTCCCGGTACTTGCTGCTGTCTCAGGTCACAGCTAAGTGGGATCAAAGCAGGACATTGATCCAAAATGCCAGCTCTTGATACTTATCATGTCTTGGCTCGCTCACAGGTGGCCAGAGCCAGCAGCTAGCCAGGGCAGCCCACGTGGGATGCTTTGCAAGTGGAATGTGAGCTTTCCTGGAGCCATCCTAATGGTCCCTGAATAACATACCTGTTCATGACAATGTCAGAGCTTTTCCAGTCCACATTTATCCTCTGGAGCGCTGCATTGCTGACCAAGCTCATCTAGGAGGTTCTGGATGGTGGGCAACTTACTGATGGTCATTGGGGTTGGTTCTTCCTTGTTTCCACTGAGAATCCCTGCATAAAGGAAGGTTCGGAGTGGTGCAGAAGCTGTGAGAGAGCAAAATGAAAAAGCAGGCAAGCATCATTCTTCAGAGACCTAAGGCAGGGCAGAGAACAGTGAGATGGTTGAGTGGCCCTCACAAGCCTTCAGTGTGGGTCTGCTGGGCAGAGCTGGTGGGGTCCAGGAGGGACCAACCTCCAGTGGAAGAAGAGCTTCCACGTGTAAAACCTAATAATACATTCAACAGAAGTGACCAAGAATCCTCATGCTCAGCTGAATCAATGACCGTAGTTAGGCAGGAACGAGGATTCTGCTCCATGGAAAGGCAAAAACGAGAGGGGTGGGTCACAAGCAAGCAGTGAAGAGGAACAGGCAAGAAAGATTAAATACAGATAAAATGGGGAGCATCTTGCTGAGAAGGGGGAAAACAGTGTCAGTAGAATGTTTTGTTTTACACTGACTGTCTCATGGTGGTAGCTCTTTGCTGGGTTTTCATCTATTCCAAACTAGGTCTTTACAATAACAGAAGTCAGCACCGGTCAGAGCTCTCTCCTGTCTTTAGCAGTGCTGACATCTTTTCTTCACTCCTTTTGAACACTGCTTGAAATTTAGGTGAGGTCTACAGAGCTGTACGAGAGCCAAATCTAATTTAGACCCTTCATTGGAGAAAATAAGACGATTGTTTTAATTAAAGAAAAAATTAAATTTTTGATGACATGAAGAATGGAATGGAGAAACTTCAAAAATCTCAGAAGATACTTCAGTGAAAATTATTATAAATGATTAAGTGGGAACTTTGTCACTTGTACAGAAAACATTCTGAAATAATAAGTGTAAAATGTAAGTGTAAAACATCAGGACAAATGACTGTTGCATGTATGTGCTGAAACAGCTTAAATGAATCCTGCAGTGACGTGCTGGTAGCACAAGTGTAGAGCCATGTTCTGAACATCCCTGCCCTCTCCCTGGAAATATCAGTTCATTATATAGTGTGAATGAGAGAGAAAGACAGACTTTCAAAGCCATTTTACATCTCTGGTAAATGTGGGCCAGTTCCCAGCTCTGAATTATGGGGATATACAGCACGGGAGAATGTGGTTATCAATTTCCCTTGTGCACCAGCAAGAGAGCTTTTGATCTTTGTGATCAGATTATCTTGTTAGTGGCTCTCAAGCAGGCAGTGGGAGCAGATGATAGTCCAGGAAAACCGATGCACTGACCTTTTTGCACCTACTGTGCCTGTTCCTGAACTGAATTTAAACCTGTGAGGGGAAAAGAAAAGCTGCTGTCAGAGAAAAAACTCCTTCTGCTCTCCAGAAATTGTCCCAGTGATCTGCCAAAGACGGTTGGTTGGTTGCCCTTATGCTGCATTTTAACCTGATTTCCTACACAGACGCAGCTTATATAATGTGCTCTGCTGTGTCCCTGTCTCTCAGCCTTGCCAATCCCTCTGTACCTTTTTTTACCCTCTAGCCATTTTTAATCAGATTCAACAGATCCTGAATTCCATAAGGAGAGAGACTCAATGATAAAAATACATTCTGGTGAACTCAATCTTTGTGATGGCAGAGAACCTCCATGGAAGCCACCAATGGAAAGAAAAGCCATAGGAAAAGCTGCAGGAAAAAGCTCCAGTGGCAGCTGCTGCTTACAGAAGTATCTTTTCTTTTTTCTTCTTCCCTTTTTAAATAAAAATGACTTAGCAGAAGCATTCAATCATGTCCTCAGATGTTACCATGACACCATGGGAGTACAACATCTGGAAGGAGTGTCTTTTCTTCTGTCGGGCTCATGCGACATGAAGTGCTATTGTCTGTTCCCTTACAGCACCGTGCTCCCCCAGAGGAAAAAATCTGGGCTGGCCCTTCCTGTGGAATAAACTGGAGCAGCTCCACGGAATTCAGTTTGCTGATTCATAGCAGCACAGGCTCCGATCCTTTCTTTTCCCTTTCTTTTCTTGTATGTGTGGCTCCTTCTAAATGATAAAACAAATTTAGAAATGTGGTATTCGAGATTTCAGAGCAGTCTGGTGGCCCTGAGACGGTGGCATTATTTTTATATGTGGGTTTGGGTTGCAGTGTTACTAGAGCCAGTTAGCTTATGTTAATGAATAATCGGTGCTTTGGCTCCCAACGCTGGTACGTGTTAAAGTACAAATGATGACAAACACCATTATCCATCTTCTGACCATGTTTTCTGTACTTTATTCCATATTGTATTTTAGGGCTGAGTTGCTGAGATTTAGTGTGGAGGAGACTAAGCAGATCACTGCTCCTGTCATGTTGTAACATGAAACATCAAATCCAAAGCCTGGGTCTGTTGAGCACTACCAAGTAATGAGAGACTTTGATTGCTCACAAGTCTTTCCAGTGAAATGTCAAACTTCTCATACGATGAAAATGATGTTCAGCAGCTAGCCAGCTGAAAACAGAGCCTGAAAACAGATAATTATCCAAGAACATGAAACAGAATTAACATGCACTGGAGCATGTCGTGAACATTTCCCTCAGCAAATAACAAAGGTAATTGCTGTCTGAGTACAAAGCAAGGAGAAAGGTTGGCTCTGTTCCTTAGACAATTCAGATTGGCCACTGTTTACTCACTTAACCCATAAAAACATGCAGCCCATGAGGAGGGTGCCATTCCAGGGCTGATGGAGTGTGACCAGTCTCCTGATTGCGGGCCCTTCTCATTTCACACTTCCCAAGTCTGATCAGACAGAAGGTCCTTGGCTATTATTAGACATGTAAACCCTGATGAGTCAGAGCTCTGAGTTAAAGAGCACATTTGTAAACCATGTTAAGCCCCAGCAATAATTAATACATTTTTGAGCCACATCTTGACTGCAGGCACAATTAAGAGGCTTCATTCTTAGCCTAGAAGAAAGAATGGAAATAATTTGCTCTGTAGACACGATTTTCCCATACAGAAACCAGAGAAGCAAGAGAAAAACCTCACTCCTAATGGCTAATGGGGGTGGTTCTGGTTTGTGATTCTGATTTTACAAATCAATTTTCTAATATTAGGAACTAGTGGAGTGTAGAGATACAGGATGGAAGGCTGGAAGAGACCTCCTGAAATACCACATACAGCTCACTGACATCACAGGCAACTCTGCTGATTCAGGCAGGTGCTGCAGGTGCAGCCACCAGATGTGAGTGCAGAGGGGCTGCAGCCCACGCTCTCCTCCCCAGGGGACACATCCTGAACTCTGGTGACACTGTCATTCCCAGGAGCTCTTGTGTCAAACAGACCCTGTCCCAAAAATGAACTATCCTGAAGGGTCGAAGGTCTTTTGCAATCAGCTCTTGCCTTTTCTCACCAATAATTTTGTTTATGTTATGGTTTTATTACAATTTATTTTAGTTTCATTACAATTGTTTACCTTTTTTCTTTTCTTCTTCTTTTTGCTTTAACAAGCTGCAGAAAGTCTTCACGTAACACAACAGGTTTTGTAGCCATATGCTCTATTTTCAAACTACATGTACTGCAATTTAAAAAGCAGATTTTACTTTTGGGGAAGACTGCACTATGCTAACTGTCTGAAGGAGAAATTCCTGGCTGTGGCAGGGACTAACCCGAGGTCTGTGTCTAAAATAGGCACGCTGGATACCAGATCAGAAAGGTCTTCTTTAGTGCATCACATCATACCAGAACACTGGAGCCCACACCAAGACAGGACATCAAGGAGAGGGGTCTGTTTGCTTCCTTGCCCCAGCTGATGTACTGAATTCAAATCAGATTTTCTTAATTGTCCTTAAACATCTGTTGTGCCTCGTCAAAGCACATTACTAACTAGAGTAAGTCTTTTTTTTTTTAATTTGTGCTCACTTCGTGTCATTCACAATTAATACTTTTTTGGCAGCAGTTTACCCAAACTGTTACTATGAAGCTTTTGCTAAGAGTGATAAAATTCTGTGGGTGCACATTCTTGTTGCTTCTTCACAGTGTAATCAGTAAATATGAGAACATATGTAGCTGGTATAATTTAATTCAGTGAATATTAAGCTGCTCCTGGTGTCGGCACTCTTCTGGAAACATGGTCACCTTTAATAAGCAGCTGAAAAACACACACCAGAAACATCAAAAGTAGAAGCATTAATCCTACAGTATATATATATAATATATATAATATAATGAGGTGAATCTCTAAAAACCATCTCAGATTCCTGCTGAAATAATTCTATTACATTTGTAATCAGCCAAGAGAGCAATAAATACTTTTAACTTCTCTGCTGTGGAGTGTGGATCTGCACTGGACTATCCAGGAAATCAGGGAAACAGCCAGATCAGAGGAAGGACACGGAGGGGAAATGAAAGTATTCAAAGAAAAGTGAAAGTGTGGATTCTTTGCTATCCAGTGTGTCATCTGGGAATAAAAACATAAGGAAAAGGGTAAGGAGTCAATCTGCATAAACCAGGAGAACAAAAATTAACCACAGGTAGAGACAGACATATGCAACTACAAAGCCTCATGGACAGAGCATTAGCAAGTGTGTGTGGAAAAGTTAGAACTATAAAATTAGGAGGAAAACATATATAGAAAAGAAATGAATGGTACAAGAAACTTCCATTGAAAGCACAAGAAGCTAAATCCATTGTAGGAATACAGATGCTGTTTCTGAAAGCAGTAATTTAGTGATTTAATGAGAATAAAAGCAAGTCAAAACAAGTAAAAACTCTGATTCCATCAGCTTTTTGGCTTTAAAAAGATGGATAAAGAAAGCAAGTCCTAACCTTCCCAAAATATGTACAGCTCATACTGAAGATGCTCAGAAACACAGTGGGAGGGTTAGTCAAAAAATTAAGATACTTTGAACAAAAGAATTCTCGAATGAAGTGGAAGATGAAAAACAACCTCAGCTAGGAATTGTTCTGCATTGCCTTCGCAATGTAACCTCAACTAGAAACTCGTGCAATTTGTCCAAAAGACATCTCCATGGGGAGCTGCAATGTCGCAAACAAATACAGAGCATAGTTACACAGCTGGGAGGGTTATTCTGAGGTCATTCTAGGCACGGGCCATTTCAGGTAGGAGAATGCTTCAGGCCATCTGAGAAACCTCATGGGAGAGCAAACAAAAAAAAAGAAACAACTGAGAAAAACCCCTATAAAAATGGAAAAAGAACTTTGAAATTGCTGTGTGAAAATTGCTCAAGTGAAAATACACTGGGGCAGGGGACGAAAGGAGGGTGTCAGTCCCCACGTTTTGGGCACACGTAGTCCCAAGATTCACACTTTTCATGTTTCCATGGACTTGAAAAGAGCCTTCCCTTTCAGTTTATAGCTCTCTCTATGTGTGTGTGTGTGTGTGTGTATGTATATGTATATGTATATGTATATGTATATGTATATGTATATGTATATGTATATGTATATGTATATGTATATGTATATGTATATGTATATGTATATGTATGTATGTTGGTTTTAACTTCTATATATATGCACACTCATAGATACACCAGGAACATTGGCATAGACAATGAAAACAAATGTCAGTGTAAGTAAATGTGAGGTGCTTAAGCCAGAGCCAAAAATACAGGACAAAGGAATCTACCAGGGTTGGTCCAGTTCCCGAGTTGGAAAGGTCTGGTCAGGAGGGATGTGAATGAAATTCTAAGCCCATTGTCAGTCCATGTAACCGTGTGGCATAAATTATATATAGCTGTTCAGTGGAATCATTGTGATATGTACAGGTGACTTGTAAAGCAGGATGGGTCATGCAAAGGTTCTTGTAAGGATCTGAATAAACACAGCAGAAGGAAAGCTGGCGGTGTTGGTTGCTGCAGAGCGTTGGATATCTGCTTCCTCCAGCTAAAAAAGGGATTTAGGAGTTGGGTGCTGCTGCCTCCTGGAGTTGTGCTACTTCCTGAAGAAACCAGAAAGAGAGAATTTTTCGGGCCTTTTTTGGATTTCTATGAAATAGAGACAAAGGAAAAACAAACCAGAGGAAATGTCTGGCAAAATTGAAGCTAAAGAAGTGTATTTTCCTTATTTATTTTGTAATATATAAATGCCAGATGAACGTGAAAAAGGAGAAGCAAAAGCAACTGCCAAATGCTTTAGAAAGGAGCTAAGAGCATATGTGGAGGAAAATTAACCATAAATGTTATCTCAGAGGAGAGGTCCCATTTGGAAGAGGCATATATATATGGCAGTTATGTCTAAAATTTGTTATGTTGCTATTGTTTTGTGAAATGACAGAACATCTGCTCAGTCACAAGGCACCAGTAAAATGCAGCTTTATGCCTAAAGCAGTATGTCAGTTCCTAACAAAAAATGTATATAATAGGCCAAAAACAAAGGCACATTGTCTTGTCCAGTTGTAGTAATTTCTGACCTAATAATGCTTTAGAAAGGATTTTTTATTTTTATTTGTGAAAAAATGAATGGAAGGATTGAGTCATTTATGACTCTTTTCAAGATTAGGCTTTGTGCATTATTTGTGCATAAGCTGGCAAAACTCTTTGTCTCTGCAAGTCATATTTGTGTCACTAAAGCACTTTTTAAAAAGCAGCTCCTTGTAAGTACCTTGAGAAAGGATCATACTTGGCTGAGCCTTTCGAAATGCCGAATATAATCAGCCCCTTTTTGATTGCACTGCAAACGCCAGGCAGTGATAACGTGTGTGTGCTCACATGAAGAGTGGACACAAGTCAGATTTCACCTCAAAGCTGCCTTTTCAGAGTGGAAAAGCATTCACGCCGCAATCTGCCGTGTGGAAAACTAATTAACAAATCCCCCAGGAACAATTAATTGTATGGAATTTGTCACTGAATATTCAAAGCGCACAACTTTTAAGTGGCTTTATTCAAAAAGAGTATTCTCTTAGTTTTTCATTGTTGTGTTCACTGGCCTGAGAAGTCTGAAACTGTGGTGCAAAATATAATTTTAAAACCTATTTTCTGGTGAAATGAGGTTATTATCCTGCAGTTTGAAGTCATCCCCTCAGATACACATGCATATATGACCCCTCAGAAAATAGACTGATCAATGAAACGAATTGGCACTTTGAAAGAATGGTTTTCATGGAGTGAAAGAGATATTATTTAATTAGCGTGTGGATGTATTCAGCTGGAACATGCCTTCATGAGGATGAATTTATATTCTAGCACTTGTGTGGGCAGAGTGAGAATTAGGGTTAGACTCATTGTAGAAGGCTCAGGGCTTGTGTGTCACGGACTCTTTGAAGCCTCCGAAGTCTGAAGGACTCTTTGATGTCACTGGGAATGCGTGTGCTACATCATCAAGTATTAATGGGGGAGAAAGGCAGGAGCCACTCTCATGTGAATTCTCTCTTCTCCAGAAAACCTTGTGTCAGCAGAACTGTTTTGTTTTAATGTCACTTGAGGTTGGGACCTTTGCTGGAATAAATAAAATGCATGTGGAGAGTTATCTGTGTCTGACTCAGAGCTGAGCAGTAATGTGTGATTTTTACCTTTCAGCTGAGCCAGATGCAGATACTAAAGTTTTCTCCCAGCAACACTGTATAATTTCTCAGAAACCCTTTAGAGGTTTATGAACCTGATCCAAAGCCTATTGCAGTTGGGAAAATTCTTGATTTGAGTCAGTTTTCAGTTGGGCTGTACAAATGTTATTGATCTATTTATATAACCTTTTCAAGAGGGAAAAAAGTTGCCATTTACTTGTGGCAGAAACTTGAAGACTTAATTTTTAAACTGTTGAGATTCCAGTATATCCTGGAATCTTAGGCAGCAGATAACCTTCTGCTTTGTGAAGGCAAAGGCTCAAACTCCAGTGCTCAGACTGAAATTCGTTGCCATTATTTAACCAAGGCATCAATTCTCGGCACCAAAACACGGCGCTCCCGGGCTGGAGCTGTTGTGCAGCCTTGCCAGAGATGGGTGGATGGCATTAGGCAGCAGCAGGGGGGGGTCTAAGTCGGCAAAATAAGGCTTTTTTAAGAGTGATTTTTAAGCGATATTAGAAATGCCATGACTGACTCCAGTCTCTGCTGTCCAGTGTTAAATATGGGCAGGGGACTGTGGTTCTCTCTGCAGCCATCCCTGGGGAAGCAGAAAGTTTTAGTGATTGGTGGCAGCAGCCTGGAGAATTGTTCAGGGGTTTTAACAGATCTTGGCTGTCTCTGAAGATGTCTTGAACCTTCAGATGACTTCCAACTTCTCTGCTGGAGACCTCTCAGTCCTGTAGCCAGCAAGCATTACAGGCGTTCCCTACCCACACCCATAGAGTAAAAAATGAAGGTTAATCACTTCCATTTTGATCTCCCCAAAGCTCCACCATCCTAGTCCATCTTGATGCAATCTGTGCTATTTTGGTGCAATCTCAGACCTCTGAGAAAGGTTTCTGTTATTCTGTGAAAAATGAGACGTAGTCATGCTGGTGCAAGCTTTGCCAACACAAGAAAACCAAGGATCTCACTAAAATACTGTGGTGGTAGCCAAGGGACAAGTGTTCCTTCAGAATCTGAAAGAGAGAAGGCTGCTGGATCAGGAATGCCTGTGAAATGGTGCCATGGCCTTCTCGACAGAGGTGCACGGTGCGTCTGCAGCTCCTCACCAAAGTGGCTGTGCTGTTCCATCCCCTGCAATGGGTTTATTGACAGAGAAACCATTACCAGTGCACAAAGTGGGGCTCTGGTCCCTCGTCCTGGGTGAATGGCAGCCACAGGACAGAGAAGTCATCGGTGGAGGTTGGGAAAGGCTCCACAAGGTGGAAAGGGCTGGCAGGTCATACTGAGTTGATGTTAAGGGATGACGCTGAGTTTGTACCTGAGGGCTCTGTGTAATTTGGTGAAGTCTCTGCTGACAAGCTGAGAAAGGGTTGGGTGCACCTTCAGTGACACCGGGGAGATGCAGTCCTGGGTTACAGCCCTTCTCTTGCTGTGGTGAAGGCACCAAGAACCCAGAAGCCTCTGGAATACTGACGTGCACCATGTTGGAGAGTTCAGTTCCCTTCTTGGAGGTGGCGCCCATTTGGTTCAAGTATTGCTTGGTTTGAGCAGAGGTCAGGATTTGAGCCGTGGGCAATGAATGAAATCAAATTTTTGAAAAGAAGGAATATCATAACAGGCAGTAAACATTCCTGCTCTGACTGGCAAGCAGTCATTAAAAGCCTTTATTAAATTTCGTGTCCATTCTGTTTGCCACTTAGCCATTTCTTTTCATTCTGAAGAATTACAACTAAGAATGAATGAGTCTTTCCGAGCATGGTCAGGACATAATAGATCTGTGAAAGAACTCAGTCATCTTTCTCCCTCATAGGCAAATTTTTCTGATTGTTTAACAAAATGTTGTCTTGTATGGCCATGACATAAGTCTTTAGGCTGTGAATAACAAGGCTCAGCATTAAGCAACTTGTTTGTAAAAAGCAGTCATGCAATAAAACTAGAGAGTCCCCACTGGAGTCCATGCCCTCTCCTCCCACTTACTGATCTTCCCACTGCACTGTGGAATTATTTGTGTCTCCAGAGTGAGCAAACAGATCTCTCCAGCAAAGGGGTGAAACATTGCTGAGCTCTGCTGTGTAGAAGGTGGCATCTGCTGTTCCTTGGAACAGGATCTTTGCTGCGCTGACCCAAGTGTTTGCCAGCCCAGAGTGGAGGGGGGCAGCTCAGGGCACCTGAAGAAGAAGGAAACTATCACACAAAGCATCCCACCGGAGACGCCGCCGTGTCCCCCATCGTCCTTTCAGCCCAGGTAATGCAGTTGCATTCGCCCTGTGCTCCGGTGCCTCCCACAGCTCCCAGCCCACCTCCTTTTTAGGGTGAAACGTGTTGGAGTCATCAGAGTAGCTACATTTCAAAACACTTTTTTCTCAGTACCAAGAATAATCAGCCCTCTGAGATGAAGCAGATCTCAAAGCCTGAAATGGGTCTGGCAGTACTTTGGGAGGAAGTGTGATGAAGGGTGTTGGATGGATCCAGAACCTGACAGCAGCACAGAGTCTTTCCATTTGGTCGGTGCTCCTCAGGGGTGGGGAAAGGTTCACGTTTCTCCTGAATCCCCCCTGCTTGATAAATATTTGCCTTAAAACAGAATTTAGTGGTCTAAGCCAGTTACTTTCTTTCTTCCCAAATAGTGCTGCTCTTGATGTGCCCTGCACAGGCTGGGTTTACAGTGAAATGGGATTTTTCATCTTTTGAAACTGCCAGGGAACGGAAAAATCATTTATTCCCACAGTGCTAATAGCAGACAGCTGCTCGTGGTGACAGCAGGAGAAAGAGTTATCTAAAGATCAAAAAGCTGAATTTGGGGAGTAAATATGTTGTTAGAGCAAGTGTGACCTAGGATGATACATTTAGATTTATTTTTCTTATTCTGTGCTCGGTCCTAGAAATATAATTCCAGTGAAATTTAATGAACGACTTGCAGCTGGTACAGGCATCTTAGATGGCACCATCTTAAAAGTCATATCCAAGGGCCAAGTGACCAAGCCCATCATGAAAAGTAGCAAATGCCCTCAACTCTTCAAAGGTTGTAAAATCTATTTTTGTTTTCAACTGTATATAAAATAAGTACTTGGACAGCTGGCAGACTGTACCATCATTGCCCAGTGATTTCCAAACTGTGGTTTGCCAGAGGAAAAGTTGTAGGAGCAGCACTGCCTGTGATGATAGGGGTAGATGTGATGTTTTCAATTAAAAGCTTGATGATAAGTGCTCCTGGTCATCTGTGGTAGAGAACCTTTGATGGTGTGGTCTGCTATTCCAAAATATTTGGATGTCACTGCCAGGAACAGCCTCCAGCTGGAGGAGCCATTGATTGCCTTGTGACCCAGACGGTGACCAGAGGTGGGAGCTGTGTAAATACTGACCATTGTTGGTTTGTCACTTCTTCTGTTCTAGCTGGATGCTGAGAAGGCAAAATTGAAACTGGAAAGATGGGCTTCCCGAGATCCTGGCAGTGGGGGTGGAAGAAGTGGAGAGATGGAGTCAAGTGGAGATTGTGATGATGAGGATGGTTGTCAAGGATCCGGGGACAGGATTCACACAGCAGGTAAACACAGTTTCTGTAAGTACTTACAGAGCTTAGAAATTCATAAATGTCACAATGAGATGGACAGAGCTCAGACTTACACTGCTTAAATTACTGTCAAAATCCTACTAAATTCAAAGCATTTGAATCTTAATCTGTGAAGAGCTGCAGTAAAAATAGAATGATACAGACAGTAACCCAATATAATTTAACACTTGGCGTGCAGATAAAAGACTTAAATTTGGAGTGAGTAATATCTGCAATGAAATCGAGATCACAGAAATACTGAAGAGCCTTCCTAGATAATGTGGGCTCTTGAAATAAATAGAAAATTGATGTCCTTATGCAGTGTGCTAAGTGTTAAGATAAATATTTATTTATTGCATAATGGTACTGTGGAATGATCCAAACAGAGTTGGCTGGAAGTATGTATTTTTGAAAAAAACACATGAAATCCTGTGGTCTTTTCTTTCTAGTGGTAATCTGCTGGTTAAATGAAATTTCTTGATAGTCTCAAGTGACTTTATTGCATTCTGCAATATTTATTAATTGAAATACTTGGGTAATATGTCATCAAGTGAAGAATCAGCATCAAAATCCGACTCAACTTCCACCAGCATACTGGCAATACAATATGTAGCTAAATCCTTTCAGTAACTCAGTGAGGAGCAAGATCTTTCTGAATACTTAATATTATTGATTTATCTTATCTATAAATTCTGATTCATTTTAACTCATCAAAATGTAACTGCCTTAATTGCCATAGTGTGTGTAAATATAATGTGGATTGGATGTGCAAGTAGATGAAATACAGGTATAACAGTGTCAAAAACAATGCTCATTGAGATCCCTAAAACTGAGGTAAGTTTTGAACTGCTGCTGAGATAAACAAGTGCTTCTCCCGTGTCCCTTTGCCACTGAGTGGAGAGGAGGGAAGAGCATCCCATGCTCAGGTAAGATTTGCACACGTGCTGTGATTAGCCCATAGTCAAGACTTCAGTTGTTCCTGTTACGAGTATTTGTTCAGGAAAACCAAGATTAAACTTGTGCTTTGAAACATGTGCAAAACGTTACAGCAAATTTGCAGTACCAACTTAGAACTACTTGAATTTTAATTGGTGTGGATTACATGTATGGTCAGAGTACATGAGGTGTCATCACAGGGGGACAGTGTTTTTAAAAATTAAGTTATTGCAACTAACAGATCATGTAGATGTTTTCACCATTCCTCACCAACATTTTTGAACAGAAGAACTTTGAGACACTGTTGTTTTAAAACTATGTGCTTAACTTATTTGGGTTTTATTGTATTACCTTTGTAAGCAACGAAAAGATTTCTAGATGTTTTAGGCCCTGGGGGTTTGGGATGATAAATACTTTAATATGCTTTACTCTCTCTGTGGAGCAGTACAAACGAAAGCCAGGTACCTACTCTTCCCTGAGCAATCAATCTATTAATACCCCATTTTGGGAGGATGTGTATGCATGCTTACAGGGGCACTGGCAGAGTTCAGGTGTTCAAAAACAAAAACTTGAATACTTTGAAGACTGGACTTTCAGTTGGCTTTAATAATGGAAAGCTTCTTAATGTCTCTTTTCCCCCTTTTTCGCAATCTAGTTAATTAAAATACTTTATGCTGATATCATCCTGGATTTAAAAGAATTATATTTCTGAAACTAGATGTTTCAGAATTTACCAGGGTGTATATCCAATTAAAACGGTAATTACAATAAATTTTAGAAAATGGTATTGATTCATAACAGAAGAGTAAGTATTTCATTGTGTGACAATAGTAATGCTGTATCATAATTAGCTTTACAATATTGTACTGTACACAAGCCACTAGCAGTAAATCTCTTTTGCATATCTGGATACAATTAAGAGATAAAAAGCAGTAATCTCATTATAGAGCTGCTTTGCTTTAATAGAATGTTGAAGAAAAACAAACATCAGATTAGCTGAATTTCCTGCTGCTGCATGTCTGTTAGATGGTGGTTGTCATTGTACAGCCTGTGAACTTGTTGTATTTCTGAAACTTCAAACCTGTCAAGCACATCCAACCCTTGTTTTGTGGAAGTGGAACACGACAACATTGCCTGTTCCCTGCTTGCCTGAAACAGAATGAATGGAGGTGTGAATTGAGGCTAAATCCCAAATCAAATCCCAAACCCCTGGCTCTGAAGCTCAGTGGAGTCAGTGGGAATATCCTTCCTGACTCCAGCAGGTATGGGTGAGACACAAACGAGCTATAAAATGCCACCGAGCTCATCAGGGCATGTTTTAGTGTGGAGTCATCCAGCAGAACAAAAGGAATAAAAAAAGGAATAAAAGCCTTTCCAAACACAGACTTTTTGGCAGAGCAGTCATGCTTTTAACAACATGTCCATGAAAAACAGAAAAAAGAGGAAAGGATTTCAGTGTCAACCTCTAAAATGCCGAATTTAGAATGTAGTAAAAATGTACTACATCCTTTATGTGAAACCTGTATGAAAATTATATTTACCACTTAATGTGTTGAGAGCATTGCAAAAGTCTGAGATTGCTTTTAGTTTTTGAAAACCTACTGAATGCTCATTTCTTTCCTCCTCCCAGGGCAGAAATTACCTTTTCTTTGCCAATAAATTGCCCGGAGGTTCATCCCTGTCTGGGTTAGCACTGTCAAAACGTTTCTGTTCATACCTATGAGTAAAGCTCTCCCCAGACAGGGCACTTTGCTGTCTCCACACTTGCCTTTTCCAAACTGCTAGCAGAGGGCTGTGCTCCCAGTTTTAGGTCCCAGTGTGTCCTGGGCAGGTGAACACTGCAGTTATTCTCTGTGTGTCTGTTCCAGTCAGGTCATTGTGCAGGTCCTTTCCCTGGTTTTGGTTTGGTTTTGGTTGGGAATTGCCATCTCTACGTTTCAGCTCAGCCTGCATTGGGTAGTACAATCCTGTCCTTTTGTTTGTCACCTTCTAGTCCTTGAGAATCATGCCTGCCTAACAGTTAATAATTTTGTTTTATGTCTCTAATTAAGATACATGGCTGTCTGTTATTTTGTTTATCCCTTTGTTACAAATAAGTCTTTGCTTGATCCATTCATTATTATCTAAAAAGATCACATCTTTAATCATAATGGGCTTAATTATCTCTTCTGCATCATGTGTGTTTATCCAAGTGATTTTCCAGGATAGATTCTGAGGAAATCAGCGTTCTCTTCGAAAATTACGTATGATAGAAGATGCTTTAAAATGTCATATTCTCACAGGCCTTCCCAATTACCTCGAGGATCTCTTCTTGGGGAAAGCTGTGGGAACAGCAGTTTCTCAAGCAGGCCCATGTGTTTTTTGTTGGCAAGTACCAGCTTTTTAATGACAACATCTGTGAGTCATCTTTGAAGAAAGCTTTGTTGGGAGAGATTTAAGAAGAGGAAAGCAAGCCATATAAATCTTGAGTGTGGATGGGGAAGTTGCTCTGTGGTTTGCACTCTGCAGGTTTCTAGGCAGAAGGGCAAAGCAGTGGCTTGGGCTGAGCTTTGCTGAGCACAGAGGGCTCCCAGAGCTGCAGTCTCACACGGACCTGGTCACCAAATGAGCCCGGTGATGTAAGTCTTTATTCCTAAACCCTTTGTGAAGGTGGTGGTGTGGAGAGCAGCAGGGATTGCTCAGTGCCCTGCAGGACTGAGCCATGGGAATGTTTACTTAGGAGAGGGATGAGTGTCCTGCTGTCCATGAAAGGAGAACAGCAACAGATCCACAGTGTGTCCTCCCTGTGCTGTTCAGAGAAAAGGAAAATGTTTTGGACTGTTGGGTGAAGTCGGAAGGAAGTTTGGGCAGGGAATTTCCAATTCCAGCTGTGCTGCACAGCTGTGTCTTGTCGTGAGGTCCCAGCCAAGCAATGACAACCAACCTCAGATCTCTGTCCAGAGACATCATCAGGTGATGAGCCACCAAACAAAGGTGGAGGAGATGTTTAGACTGTGGGTAGGGACCTGTGTTTAGTTCAAGCCCAGCACCCTCTGTGTGGAGGTTGTGGAGCCCTGTGGTGAGGGAAGCCTGTGCTGTCACCCCCTCTGCCGTGGGTCCATGGCCACCCCTGTCTGTGCGTGGAGGACACGGGTGTCCCTGGGCTGCTCCCTGGCCCTGAGCACTGCGCTGTGCGTGGAGTGGCGTTTGACACAGCCCGTGTCACACTGACATCAGTCCAGGCTCCTGTCTAGGACAGGCTGACCCAAAGCCCCGGGGAGGGGGGCAGTGCTGGCACACAGCTGGTCCCTGGTGGGCAAGGCAGGCAAGCAGCACAGGCAGAGGGAGGCATAGTTTAGCCTGTGCTTGAGCCCTCCTGCACTGAACAGAACAGACAAACCCACATGTCTGCTCTACGTGAAGTGTGGTCTTTGCACCAGCATTGCCCACCTGAGGCCAGAGTCTCTATCTGGCTCAAAAAGCTCAGTGTGTCCTGCATTAACCCCAATCCCGACATGCCTTAAAACTTCACATCATTGGGAAATGGGGACATGGGTCTTACGTGGCCCCTGGCCCCCTGCCTGCTCCACACAGAGATGGGTTTCTGCTTTGTCCCCATCCCAAAGGCAGTGGGTTTCTATGGAATAGCAAGAAGTGCCTGACCAGTGGTGACCCTGGGGCACAGCAGTCTCTTGGTGCAGGCACTCAGGGAGCAAACACACCCTGTGCCATCCCAGCCACAGGCTGCGGGTTAGCAGTGCTTTATTACTGTGATTTTTGCCAAATGCTTATTAAGCCCAGTACCAGTTTTCTTCTGTACTTCTTATTATTTCTTTCATGAAGGTCTCTCCCTTTAATAAGAACTTCCTGACTTCGGGCATCTCAGTTGAACATCCTGCCTGTTGTCAGAGTTCAGGGCCTGAGAAGGAAACTACAACAAATCTGCTTTGCACATTCAGATGACACGATGCCAGCCCTTGGCTTTCTTCTGGGCTGTGTAGGCACTCCCCAGCTTCAGTCCAGCTTTCTGCTATAGATAGAGTATGGAAAGACATTGTCCTCCTTGTAGATTCTTTTCAGGCTTTATGAGAAGGTTTGTGGGTTTTGTCCCAAAATACCTTTACAAGTACAGACAAGTAAATTTTCTCTTTTCTTATTGTCTTGTGTCTGATCTGTATCTGCTTTCAACAGCTATGGGAAGTTAATGTATTTTTCTGACTTCTTATGAATGTTTTCATTATCAGTTTTTTCCTTTTGAATATCAAGATTCTTCTGTGCTTTATGGTGTTATCATTCTCCCAGCTTGTCTGTCTTTTCTTGGCATCAATATTAGTGTATGACCTGTCATTTTAATCGTACTTATTTCCATTCAACATGTCACAGAATGCACTTACACTTGTATTTATCCAAATATGCAATTGTACAGCTGCTGATTTTGTAATTATTAGTACAAAACATCAATATTCTGAGATCATAATATCTGCTGGCAGTCAGCCATGCTCATCAACTTCTCATCACCATACGTCCTCACAGATGATCCTAGCTCACAGAAATGCTGCATTTTCAGTGTCTTCTATCTTCCTGCCTGGAGAAACCTCTTCTTCATGCCTCATCCCCATCCCATTGCCTTGCGAAGCCGTTTTTCTACATCCTTTGTTGCTCAAGACATTTTATCTGCAGCCCTGTTTTTAGTGAGCCTATAAATTCCTAGATTGCCCTTGGTGTAAGTGCCTCATTCTGTCCACAAAACAGCTTCGTAACAGATTAAACCCTTTTTATAAGTCTGATTGTAAAGAAAACTCAGCTTTATATTTGTTATTTGGGGCGGTAGGTAGAGATGAGCCTCTGTCAGGAGGAGCACAAGCAAACCCTGCCCAGGCATTCAGCCCATGTTGGGGGAAGGAGGTGGTTGTTCCACACCTACAGATTTCTGGCTTTGGATTCTGGTGTGGGACACAGTTTGGAAAGGGACACGGGAGCAGAGAAGAGCAGAGAAACCTGAGTAGTGGGGATGAAAAGTACAGATTTTGGTTGTTTATCTGAACTTGTTGAGATCTGATCCTGAGATGAGTTACTTTGATCTCGTAGTGGTGTCCCACTGTTCCCTCTTGGGTACTCTTTGCTGAGAGTTTCTCTGGGTGACAATGACATTTCCTGCAGGCTCTGCTCTGTGCAAATGGAATCAGAGGGCAGCTGAGAAGGAGGTGGGAAGAAGAGAGGAAAGAAAGAAAGAAAAGGAAGGAGGGAAGGGAGGAAGGAAGTTTTCCCCCTGCCTCTCTATCCCTGAGTAAATCTGTTTTATAGTCTGCTGACACAGGGGTGTAAGGTATTCTGTGTCCTTCATTGCACAGTGTCATTCCAACTGAAATGCACGGGAGAAGAACCACAGAATCATTCCTCATCCTTCCTCAACCCCAGCATTTTCATGACAGTTTGAGGTGTAAAGGAATGGGATTTCAGTTCCTTCTGGTTCTCACTCCCAGAACCAGCAGTGCTCCTGCTCGCATCCTTTCGAGACAGGAGCTTTTGCCAAGTTGTAGAAATGACTTTCTGCACGGGCAGATAAACACAGCCCCTGTAGGATTGGCTCCTGATGCTAATGAGAGCAGCAGCTAAAGGAGTAACAGCCCTTGTGCCAGCTCTGTGACTCTCTGAGCAGCTTTGGTGCTGTCTTTGGTGCCTTCAAAGAGGTAAAATGGTAATTGGGGAAATGCAATTTCACCAGGGGATTGTAAATTACAGCACATTTTTGGTCATTTTAGCACCGTTTAGCACAAAATTAAGAGGTAAAGCATTTTAGTTGCTCAGGGTATAAAGCCTTCCAAGGCGTGTTGTGTAGGAGGAAATTAAACATTGGAGAGATCAAGATAAAGACATTTGGGGCTTAAGTGTTTGCAGTAGTTCTGTATAAGGAGTCATCAGAGACAGCATGGGAGATCACTGATGGGTAATGTGCTTTTACCAACTTTCTATTAAAAATATTACCAGTCATCTCTGTCCCTTGAACACACTTATTACAGCAGAGCAGTTTTCACTGCCTTTGTCAGCAATATTTTATCTACTTACTTTCCGCAGGAGCAACTCCATGTGTTACGTATATTTGAGATGTGTTTCAAAAACCACCCTAAATGGATGTCCTCATTTTCCAGTGAATTCCCACTAACCATCATTTCCCACAGTTTCTAATAAAATGGACTTTTTTATAAACAAGAGTATCACAAAGCAGAATGGTCCCAAACAAGAATGACACAGTCAAACCACAGGAGCACCAAGCAACTTGTATTTGATGGCTATGACATGAGAAAGACAAACTTCCAAGAAAAATTGCCTTACTAAACAGAACATACTCCTTGATTTGGGCTAGAAGGGCAGGCTGCAGGTAGATAGTCTGACCCCACACTGGTGGTGCTTTCTCCTGTGAATGCCATTTGCAAGGATCCTGTTGGCACCCAGAGCTCAGAGGCCAAGCTAAATGGGGAGTAAAACCAATCCTTCCCAAATAACTCTCCTGAGCTATGTGATTTAGATCCATCTGACAAGAAATTCACTTAAGAGCCGTAATATCTCGGTCATGCCAAGCAGTGATTGGATAAGTGGAAAGGGTAAGGCAATTTGCCCCCAAAACCCCATAAAGCCAAAATTAATTAAGAGGAGTTAACAATGAAAAGTCCTTCAAATTGCTCCGAAATAGATAACTCGTATAACTTAATGGAAGCTCCCTTTAACGTAGGAATGCCATTAGTCTCTAAGTTATGGAAACAATTCCACAAGCCTAAGGAAAACGCTCACCCCACGTTACCCTTCGTGGCACCCCAGGGAACACTTGCCTGGCCAGACCTTGGTGACAGTGGCCCTGTGCTGGGGCACCTCTGCCCCTCTCCCTTCTCCAGGGAGCTCTTGGCTGCTCTCTGGGGAGAGGAGCTGAGCCCAGGTTGCTGCTGTGCCACCTGCACACCATGCTGGTTGGGAGCGTTGGCCGTGCTCTCTTGTTTTAGGATTTTAGTCCTGTCTGGAGCTCCACCTCTGGACCTTCTTTCTTCCAAAGGTAGATTATTCCAGGTTAATTAAGGTAAGGTTATGAATTACTACAACCTTAAAGGCTTTAAGAAACCCTCTGTCATCTCTCATTGCACACGACAAGTGAAAGGCAGGTAGTGCTGCTGTTTCAGAGTGGAAATAGAACTGCAAGTCACTGCCAAGTGAAAATGCAGTTTCTGTTTCTCCCTGCTGCCACCTTCCTTTGTTCTATGATTCATAAGGAAAGCTTAAGCAGTCGCTGTTCTTTTAGAGGAGAAAAAAACCAAACTTCTCTGGTTTGTTTTCCCTCCCTCCCTCTCTCTCACCAATATTTCTTAGGGGCATTTTGTCTTTGCTTTTGGAGAGAAAGTGCCTCGAGTACACCAGGTACGCATTTTGGGGTTTTTTTCATTCCTTGATTGTCCATTTTAAGGTAAAATAATACTCCTTAAAAGAGCACTGTTGTGCCTGAAGCCAACAGATATGCCATCAGAACGTCTCAGCTGAAAAATTTAGGATCAAAACGATGCCCTGAAAGAAAGCACAGTTTAGTTTCACAGTAACAGAGAGCACAGCACAACTGTTCTGTACTCTGCATTTCCTACATAAAGAGCAGAACCTCAGGCTGAGTATGTGACATATCAACAGGATCAAGAATTTATAGGGCTGGATCTTGAGATCAAGGTACTTACAATAACTTAAACCAGCTGATGATCTTGCACATGCTTAAATACTTGCCCTGAAAAGAGTTCAAAGATTAGATGCATTATTCCTCAGCAGGTGATTTTGCAATCTGATTTATCCCACAGGGTCTCCTGTCCACGGGTCTTTAAGCGTGTTTGTTTCTGTCCTTCAATCCTAAAAGCAGGCATGTAATATTTCCCTGTAATTTAACCCCATCCAGGATGAACAGGAGAGCTGACACCTTTCAGAAGTGTTTTGGGGTGTGTCAGGCTGTGATGCCATCTGCTAGCCCCAAAGTCAGGAACTGGATGTAACTTGCAAGAGAGTAAAGTTAGAAACATTTTTGGGATTTTTTTTATGATGTGCTGGAGTGTGGAGCCTGAATTTGTACAAACAGGGTGAAGTCTCTAAATTCTGGTTTACTAGAGTTCGTCATCATAGTTCTTGCTGAAGGAAAAATCAGCTGGATACAGATCCTACAGCACCTCTTCTAACACTGCTGTTAGATTGGTTGCCTCCATTTGTCTCCGTTAATTGCCCCTCCTGTTTAGTTGTATCAGAAGCTTTTATTTTTCTGAATTGCATTCTATTCCTAGTTCAGGCTTCTAAATATCACAGTCAGAAAATGTTTCGTTTCCTTGTCTTCCTGTCTTTTAGGATTTAAACAGATTTTCTCACATTCTTTAGGCTGTCTTCTTTAATCAGTTTCCCAACCCTGTATTGTGCTTGTTCTTCTCTGGATGTCTAATAGTTTGTCAAGCCAAATTTGAATTACTTCTGAAATAAAATACCATAGGGAACTAACCAAACTTTGAATATTTCAAAATGGTACTTTGAAATTTAGGAAATGGCCTTTTTTTTTTCCTTTTTTTATCTCTTGAGGTGTCTTGTGTCACATTAGAGTTTGTTCATCTTCTAAATAAACACTTCTGTCAAGTTTGCAGATTAGTTTTCATTTCAGCAGGATTTCAGTCTGTTTCCTACTATAGTGCTTTCTGAAATGATGCCCATTCTTGATGTAGGTGTGATTTGCAGAGGCAAACCCACCTTGCACCAGTGACCTGCCTGGGTCACCCAGAAAGGACTGAGACACATTTGGCTGGTGCTGTTTAGGAGGAATGTAATCAGCATTTTGGAAGAGGTGAAAGCAGTAACTGCAGATTCTGATGAGCAAACATCTCCTTTTGAATGGTCAGACTGTGCAACTTCTGGCACTGTGCAGATCATAAACTCTCATCTGAGGTCCAGATGAAGCAGGACGGGCCATTGATGACCTGGGTAGCACATGAGGGTAACAACTACTCTTTCAAACTTTATTCAGTTTAGTTGTAAAAATCATTGAACGTTCCCAAAGTCCCAGTTTTAGCCCATTTACCGTGGAGTTGCTGCCCACAGTTAGCAGTTCATTCACAAAGATGAACAGGACTAGAACAATGTGGGAATGAAAAACCCTCGGACTCCCTACAAAGTAGGGACACTGAAATCAATTGATGGAGCTGTTATTTGCACAGAGAACCTCAGAAATTCTCAGCTTTCAAAACTATTTGCTGTTCATCTCAAATTAAAGTGATTAAAGAGAATTTGCTATTGCAGTATTACAACTGCCTGGTAATAAATCATAATCTGATATTTATAGCCTGAAATTAAGACTGGTGACTCAGACACACTGCTGACCATTTAGTAGTGAAGTCCTAATAATCCAGTCTGGAGCAGCAGGGAAAGGAATGGCTTTCTGATGTGAAGTCAGACAAGTAATTTCCTATTTAAAATTTGATTAGATAAAATCTTTTGAACATGTGCTTGTAGAGCAATGGCCTGTTTAAATATGTATAGTGCAGCAGCAGAGGCAGGACGCTGTTAGGGCGACAGGCAGCACAAAGAACATTTGCAGTAACCTGAACGTGCAGGGGAAGCACAACCCCCTGGGCTAAACTGCGTCAGGATACATCTCACACAATGGAAAAGCATTAGAGCTGATGGGGGGGAAGGCAGTTTTCGTCCTGCTAAAAACCCACAGCTTGTTTTTGTGTTGAAAAGGTATCGTTTTCCAAAATTAATGTGAGGGGGTATTTTTGTAGGTTTTGAGTACAAAAGGAAAAATACAGATTCAAGCTGGAATATTTTGCTGCTCCCCCCCCCCCACTGTATAGTTTTTAAAGCCATCTAGTAAGCTTGATATTTTCAGCCAGAAGGTTCTTTTGTATTTAAGGCATTACATTCTAAAATTCATGAGAAAGAGTAAAGGCCAGAAAAACCAAGATGGGGGAGTTTGGCCTAATTCTGACCCAGGAATCACCACGAGGATTTTGCCTTTGACTTATTGAGACAACAGTTTGAGCCAACATTGTTGAGTTCTGCTGCCCTCCTCCCTCCTGTGCAGAGTGGTGTCCCTAAGGCTGTCTGCAAAGTTCCTGCCCGTGCCAAAGCACAGAAATGACTTTGGGTCAGGTGAAAGGACAGTGACACTGGCTTTTTTTCTTATCTGATTTATATAACTTGGAGTGTTCATGGTGGCATTTCTAAATCGGCTATTGATAATAAAGCATCCTCACAAAACTGGGATGCAGCTCCAAAACTGGGATACAGTCCCATTGCAAGTTCAGGCAGAGAATCTGACTACAGTAGTTTAGAACCATTGTGGCCAAGCTGGGACGTTTTATCACTCATCATAAAAAGTGCTTGCAGAATAGTCCTGGGAATCGAAATATTAATGTTATACTCACACATTACAAAAAAAAAAAAAAATTACTATTTTTGAAAGTGACCAACTACACATGTTCACTGGAAATTACTTTTTCTCTCTTCGTGGATCTCCTCATTTTTTATTAAAGCCACGGGGACTTTTTTCCTTTTCTTTCTTTTTTCTTTTTTTTTTTTTTTGAGTCTGTGGTGTGAGAAACATCCACGTGCTCCAGGTGGGCTGGTAAATACCTGCTGCCCTTGTGTTCATACCACGGACTTACGTGGGGGCTTTTCCTTGGAAATTCCTTGCCTTATCCTTGCCTGCTGGGTGTCCCCTCTGTGCGAGATCCCCGCTGTCCTTGTGGAGTTCGTTCCAGCCCTCCAAGGGATGAACTGGAGTCTGAAACCAGCAAGGCACTGCCCGCGTTTTGCTTCTCCAAACATCAACGGAGGCTCAAGGTCGTGAGTCTTGCAACCACATTCAGGTTGTATTTGGAGGCTTTCCTTGTAGTTGCAGGGCAGTTCTTTGATTGGCAGTATCACATCTTCACGTGTGGAATGTGAAGCTTTCATAGAATTTCCTGCTCAGGCTTCTTGGTGCTTAGGGGGGGTTCCTGCACTGGTGGGCAGCATGTGAGATCCCTCTGAAAGCAGCATCCAAGTGCCACTCTCTCCTCTCCCAGGGAATCTCTTGGATGTGCAGTACTACCCAGTTGGGTAGGAAGGTACTGGCTGTCTCCAGGCTGTTTTAAGGCTTTGACTCCCTTGATAGAAACTCCACATGGATATCATGAGTTGAAAAGAGCTTAATCAAAAAAACCTCCACTATAATCATATTCCAGAGTCTTGTGACATGTTAACAAGTCCTTGACAGCTTGTCAGGAAATGAAAAAGATGCGTGACACTAATGGGGGCAGAGCAGTGGTTTGGTATCTTACCCAAATGCATCACTGGCAGATGCCCAGTGGGAGCCTCCCCATTAATCCAAAAAACCCCTGAATAATCACTGTCCATCAGTGAGACTGTAAACCCCCAATCCTTTTGATTTCACGCAGGAGCCTGGGCACTGTCAGCTGAACTTCCCGCTTCAAAATCGGTTTGCATACTCTTTGTCAAGCACATTTGCATAATCTGTGTCACAACAAAAATTGGAAGAAGATTTGAAATTAATTTTCTAAACTGCAGATAAATTGTCAACTTATTTTTGCAAACTATATGAAAATACATTGCAAACTCTAAAGAAGTCTGCTCAAAGGAGCGAATACACAACCACAGAAAATATTTTTATATCTGTGTGAATACACTGAAACCCTGTCAATCTGCAGAATACATCAAAAGAGGTTTTTATAGGAAACAAGCAAATTATAAATTCCTAGAGTGCCAATTTTCTTCCACAGATTATGCAAACATTATGTGTGCTTCAAGTAAAGTTGCATTTTATTAAAAATGTAACTCATGATAAGATAGATGTACCATTTGAATAGCAATTTAGAATTTATATTATTCTTGCCTTATAAAATAATATTGAAAAAGTGAATTGAGCTAACACTAGTGTATTCAATATGCATGAAATCTCTCTTTAGTGTGTAAAGCGCAGAGCGGATGGAGAGTGGCCATTTCCCAACTCTGTAATTATTGTGTCACCATTTGTGAAGCATTTATGTCAAGTAGAATACTTCTGACTAACCGTGGACAAACTCTCTGCATCTTGTTCGGAGTCAAATCATTGTTTTCAGATCCTTTTCGTTCTGCTGATACTGGAGTGCGATGTCATCCATCACTACTTATATTTTATACGATCAAACACAATCCCTTTCTTCCACGTGCTTTCCTTTTAGACAGACCTATGAATTATACGCACTACCTTAATAATTTTTTAAAAGCAGCAGACTATTATAAAATAGAAGTTCTTTATTTATTCCCTTGTGCTACAGAGAAGGCTTGAACACTGGCACAGGCATGTCTTTGCTTAAGGGTTCTTTTTCCCTGTTTGCAGATACGTGCATTGATTTCGGTTGGGGATAACTTCTCTGTTTGCTGTGTCCCCCCTCCCGAAAGAGCCTTAAGGTTAAGTCTTTGCAATGTTCCCTTTTCCATGCTGGTCACAGCTGCTGAGTAAATGCTGGCAAATTTAGAAGGTAAACAGTCCAAACTCCTTCCTGAGTGAGCGTTTGTGTTCTCTGCTCTTTTAATTTCACACATGCCTCGTGCATCTCATCGATTGCTTGTGTGGGGAGACTTCAGCTGGCCTGAAGTCTCTGTGGAATAGTTGGACTATGCCAGGAACCTTCTGCACACGTCAGGGTGATATGCACGGAAGGAAAGCTGTAACACCTGGAACAGATATCCGATTTCTAAAGTGATGAGTCATGTTTACTGACATGTGTGGTCTGTGTGTCCAATTAGGAATTATTTATGTATAGAGAAACCAATGGTCCTTGGACATGTGTCCAGACTCAGGTCTATAAGAATCGCAGCTTCTGATACTCTGAGATTCCACCATTGCAATAAAGTTCCTGTCCAGTTTTTGGAACAATACGATGTCATTTCTTTGACCTGCCTCTAACTTCATGACGACAGTTGCTGAGATTTGGGATGTGGTCACCGGTTACCTTCTGAGACAGAAGGGTCAGCTCTTTGGGAGCGGGCTCTGTGCTTTGCAGGGCTGGGCTGTGGATCTGTGCCCTGTTCAGAGCCCAAGGCACATCTGGGGGTGGGTGTTGGAGGCAGCGCCTTGGGCAGCTGTGCCGGCAGCGCCTGTGCCAGGGCAAGGGGCGAGTGCTGGGAGAGCCAGGGCAGGAGCTGCCTCTCCCTGTGCTCTGTGCCAGTGTGGTCACCTTGCTGTGGCATTTGGGATCCCCAACTGGCTGATGTGGGCTCCCAGTAAGGCTCTGCCCCAGCAGTGTCCATCCTCAGCAGCCCCATAATATGCTTTCTCCTGGGCTCCTGTGCAAGTCACATTATCCTAAATTTGTTCTGCACACACTGTATTAACGCTGCTGCCTGGGAACGTCAGGCTTTTGTTCTTGGAAAGTGTTAAGATATTACGAGCTTAAGGAGATTTGTCCTGAAAAGAATTTAGAGAAAATTGCCCGGCATTAAAGCCTTAAAATGTCCATCATCGAGTGCATGACGGCTAAACTCTCAGGCAGGATGTGGCAATGTAATAATTCATGCATCTGTGGGAAGATCACACCTTGAACTTGAAAGTACTATATTAATACTCTTTTTTAATTCTTCATTAAGCTAAGGTGGTGCACATGTGTTAGTCAGTGCTAAGGAAGACTAGTTGTTACAGGCTGTGGATAAATTTGATTATTGACTTAAGTGAATACTTTTTAGGAAAAATACACAAACATGATGAAATTAAATTACTGCAGATGAATAATACAGTGCCTCCCTCAAGACTACTAGTTTGTTTTGCTTATTTTTAACATATTTGTTAGTTGGAGACTTGAATACTAAAACAGATCACAATGAAGTATCATTTCAGAATGGACAATAGGAATCATTTCTCAGAAATCCAAACTGTGCCTGTAAATTAACAAACCCTCTACATGAGAATTAGCCAGATACTTTTAATATTGTTTAACTGCTAAAGCAGCTGTCCATACAGTAAACCAGCTGCATGGTTGCAGTCATCTTTCTTCCAGCTCGGTCTAATAGCTTGTAAAATAATGCTGGGAGTAAATCTCAGGAAGTGGTGAGATGCATGTGGTTAGGGCATTCTTGGGGGCTTGTGACAGTTCCTTGAGGAAGAAAACTAATTTGGTCTGTTGGCTGGAACCAGATGTGTGAGCCTGTGTGCATTAATGGCATCGAGAACTCTTATATTTTAAGTACTGGCTGAAATTATCAAGGCTTAAGATTAGGATATGTATGCATTTCTGTTTAATTAAATAAATCAAGTAGCTGGATGTACTAAACACCTATGACGTTTTTCAGATCACAGGGTGGTTCTAATTCCATGTGGAACAATCCCCAAGCAGTGGTGCAGAGGGGCTCTGTTCTCTCCAGCACCAGATGCATGTGGAGCCCCAACCCTGTGATCCTTCCAAAACAGCATCTGCATTCCACTGTCCACGAGGAAGAATCCCAGGGACTCCCACAGACATTGTTTCTCATAATGTCTTGTGGAAATTGCTGAGAAGTACCAATGATGAGCAAAAATTATGCTAAGTTCTTTTTCAAAGAATCTTCCCCGAGTCTTGCCTTTACTACAGTCATTCAAAAATTCCATACTGTTGTTAGTATGCCAATATGTTAATAGAGCTCCACAGGACCTGTCATCTTAGTTAACATCAGCTAAGTACCTGCCTTTAGTGTTTTCATCTTTTGAAAATGTATGAAAAATTTCAGACAAGTTTTCAATACACTGGTATGTTAGCAAAAGCAATTAATTGCTGTATGTAATGAAGAATGTACATTGGTATGATGTGCTCTATTAAAATAAAATTTATCTTCAACTTTAAATAGTATTTATTTTTAAATTTAAAACAAGTCGTCTTTGAAGATGAACAGGCATGGCCCCTTGCCAAAGGAGCAATCAGATTTTCTGCTGCAGAATATATAGAAAATCATAACAAACTTAATTACCTGTACCACTGCTAAAGGCCCTTCATATCTTAGCACTCTTGAGACTTAGCAGATTGTATCACATCTTCCTCATTAGCAATTCTGACTGAGAAATGAAACATTCTGACTTACTGAAATTAAAAAAAAGGGAAAGATTCAATTTTTAAAGAAAGCAATCTGTGAACAGCTTCAATTTTAAAGTATAATGGCTTACAAGAAATGTTTAAATCTCAGCGTATTTTCTCAAACTGCATTAATTGTTTGTACCATGTGAGTAAATATCAGCATAGTTTTCATTTTCTCCGCTCTCATATCTTCAAGCTTTCTTGGAGGTCAGTATCTCAGCCTGAGGGGTTTTGTTTATTTATTGTTATTTCTTTTGAGGTTTTTCTCACAGAAAACTTAGCACAGCAATCCTTTTTCACAATTTCTGAATACCAAGAATCCACACAGTATTCAAAATTTCTTCCTGTTATCTGAAATTATTGGGCACTTTGTCTTAAGATCTCAGAAGTATCCACTCTGATTTTCTCTGAGGGACTTTAGAGGGAGGTCCAGGTGCTGGAGCACCTGGTCAGGTGGTGGGAAGACCCTCCTGGGCAGGGCAGGGAAGGAGCCAAGGCAGCATTTGTTGCAGAGTGCGTGAGCGTGGGGAACATTTCAGAGGGAAGGGCTCTTTTTGTGGCTCCGAGATCTAAACCCCTGTTTTGCTTTCTGTTCTTTATTAACATTCCCTTGGTGTTGCTTATGGGTAAAAAGTTAAATACTAATTTTCTGGCACTATCTCGGAAGCTGTCAGTGCCTTAGGATTCAATTACTGGCGTTTTTTTATAGGCAGGAAGGAATGTGTTCAGCAGGGGCTCGGCATGGGGATCAAATCCCCGGTGTCCCTTCTCTGCTCGCACAGCACTGGCCGTCCCTGCTCCTCGTGTGCTCGGCCCCCTTTGGCGTCCCTCTCCCAACTCCTGCTGCAGCTCTGCTGATGGCACATGTTGCCTTCCCTCTGCCCATGCCCAGGCTCCCCATGGCCCATGCCCTGGCTGATGCCCGCTTTCCACAGGCATTCCTTCCTGGAAGAGCTGCAGTGTCTGGTGTCTGAGTGCCCATAGCACCACGGCTGGGCACGGTAACTCCATTCGAGCCAACAGTGTGCCCAGGTGGTCAAGAAGGCCAATGGGACCCTGGCCTGTATCAAACATAGCGTGACCAGCAGGACCAGGGCAGTGATCCTTCCCCTGGACTCTGCCTTGGGGAGGCCACATTGTGTGGAGTAGACTTCAGCTGGCCTGAAGTCTCTGTGGAATAGTTGGACTATGCTAGGAACCTTCTGCACACGTCAGGGTGATGTGCACGGAAGGAAAGCTGTAACACCTGGAACAGAAATCCGGTTTCTAAAGTGATGAGTAATATTTGCTGACATGCGTGGTTTGTGTGTCCAATTAGGAATTATTTATGTATAGAGAACCCGATGGTCCTTGGACATGTGTCCAGACTCAGGTCTATAAGAATCGCAGCCTCTGATGCTCTGCCATTACCATTGCAATAAAGTTCCTGTCCAGTTTTTGGAACAATACGATGTCGTTTCTTTGACCTGCCTCTAACTTCACGATGACACCACACCTTGAGTGTTGTGTTCAGTTCTGGGCCCCTCAGTTCAGGAAAGAGATTGAGGTGCTGGAGCGGGTCCAGAGAAGAGCAACAAGGCTGGGGAAGGGACTGGAACACAAGTCCTATGGGGAGAGGCTGAGGGAGCTGGGGGTGTTTAGTCTGGAGAAGAGGAGGCTTAGAGGTGACCTCCTCACTCTCTATAACTACCTGAAGGGAGGTTATAGCTAGGTGGGGGCTGGTCTCTTCTCCCAGGCAGTCAGCAATAGGACAAGGGGGCATGGGCTTCAGCTCTGAAAGGGCAAATTTAGGTTGGATATTAGAAAGAAATTCTTTACAGAGAGAGTATCAGGCATTGGAATGGCCTGCCCAGAGAGGGCGTGGATTCACCGTCCCTGGAGGTTTTTAAACTGAGATTGGACGTGGCACTGAGTGCCATGATCTAGTAAATTGGCTGGAGTTGGACCACGGGTTGGACTTGATGATCTCTGAGGTCTTTTCCAACCCAATCAATTCTATGATTCTGTGATTCTAATGCTCTGCTAATTCTTTGCAAGCCTTCAGTGCCAATCAGAAAGATCTTTCCAACATCCTCCAGACGCCGTCCTCTCTCTCTAAGGTTGAAAGATTCCAGTTTCTACATCCTGGCAGCATCTAATCAGGAGAGGAAATCCCTCACCCCGTGCTGCAGTTCCAGCTCCTCCAGTTCAGCCCCGTGCGGCTCCAGCTGCAGCTGGACCTGCCAAAGCCAAGGTGGAGCCTGGACAGCAGTGGGTGGTCAGGGCAGGAGCCCTGAGCTGCTCTGCCCTTTGGCTGGCTGGCAGGGACGGTGCTCAGGGCACTGTCTTCATGTGACAGTGACTGTGGATGGGGTGAGAAATGGCATCTGGTTCCTGTGGAGAGAGCAGGCGGTGCTGAGCTCGCCGTGGTGCGGAGCCTGCGCCCGGCTCGTGAGGACAGCGCGGGCATGGCGTGGGTGTTGTCCCTCCAGAGGCTCTAAGGCAGGGGACAGCTACAGCAAATACTCAGATGTCTCTCCTTTACAGTTAGGGCTGTCTGTACACTTAATTTTAGCTGATTTGTTGTATCTGGATCAGATGAGAACAAGCTTTGTTGCTGCTGAGCTTTCTTTTGCACCCCGACAGATTTCCGTAGTGTTCCCTTGCCTTGCAGTGAAAGCATCCCAGGGGATTTTCCCAGGGGTCTTTCCCTCCTGCCTGCCTGTGTAGCTCTCTGCTCTGGGGAGCTTTGGTATGCCCAGGGCTGGTTCTCCTGCCACGTATTCTGAAGTGGGAGAGGTGATGAACGGGGAGAGGGGGCTTTTTGTTGGTTCTGGGGAAGCAGTCAGACCTTGGCACTCGAAGGCAAGTCCTGTGTTTGGTCTGCTCCCCAGGGTGATGTGGTGTGTGGTGATGTCACACCAGAAATGAGATTACCCTTCCAAATCACCTGCTTTCCTAATCAGATGGCACTCAGAGGAGAGCATTTGACAACCTCTCATGAAGCTGCAGCTCTGGCCCCAGCTCTGGCAGCCCTTTGGTTGGGTGCCCGTGTGCTCACACAGGTGTGCACGCACACACGTGCCAGCCATTCTGAGCGTTTGCATCACGTGGGATCCCATTTAATATCCTCCTTTTCCTTGTCTTCAGCATGTGTTTATCAGCTGAACTAATGTCTGTTTGCTTTCCCAGCTGCATGTTACAGGCTCAAATTACTGTAACTTTAAAAGTCAACACTTGTTTAATTAAAAGTAATTTCTAAACTGTCACTGGAGTGCCAGATGCAACAACTGGAATCATCCTGCCCCTCATTTCTTCTCTCCTCTATAAAACACCCAACACCAACCAAGAAGAAAATTAGTAATATTAAGTCTACTAAAATTAAAAAAAAAGAGCCAAAGAACAGCAGCATTTACAGGTATGTCAGCCCTGTAGAATGAGCTGCAATACAACAACCCACCTTAAAAAACTGAACTAGAACTCCTCCCTGCTTCATTCGCCATCGTATTTGTCATATTTATTGCTCTGTGTTAGTTGAAGTTGTATTTTTAATGTTGAGAAAACTATCATAAAACGTATTGCAATACTTAGACATCATTGTGAAAGTGAAAAATTGACTTTTCCATAAAAATATATTCTCTTGTGGAGTCATGGCCCTAGTGAAAACGTACTCCATTTCAGCATGCTCTAAGGTGTGCTTCTTGGATAGTGTGCTAACGTTGTACCTGCATGTATTGTCTGCAGGCACTGGACACAATCCTCTGGGTGTGCAGAAATTAGATAAGGAATAATTCTTTTGTATAATAGCATCCCTCGTGTAGCCTCCTGTGCAGTACAATAAAATTAATTCAGCTTCTCTCTATAGAGCTTATCTTCTGTCCCAGCATTAGACTGTACTTCTCCCACATTTTACTTGGGCAACAAATATTTTCTTACTTCTCTCAGTTAGAAAGTCCAGGATGGGTAATTTACAGAGCAGCTCTGATTCCAGAGTCAGCCCATAACTCTGTGTATATTTTTGCAACATGTGGCTCTCGGGTTAAGTTGAAGTGAAATTTACGAAATAAATGTAATTATTTATATATAAATATTCATGAAATAAATATGCCCCAAAGCAGGCTAATCTGTGCCTCGTGTGGTGGGAGGTGTTTACCCTGTTGTGTCAGGGCACATCGTGGAGCATTGCTTAACCCTCGTCCTTGGGAGAGCTCCTGTACACAACCCAGGTTATTTACATTGTTGCTGACCTATAATTCAAATACCCCATTACTCATCAGACTACATCTGTATCTTTCTAAATATAAATTACCATCTAGCCTTGTCTTTGGGGAATTCATGGTTGCAGTTAAGGTCTGGTTGAAAAGAGAAGCATCTTTGCTGCTTACTTTGACCTGAAAAGCCCATTGTCCAGTGCTGGGAATTTGAAGCACCTTTCCCCTGTTTGCAGAAAATGCCTTTAAACCCTTGGCATGGTTTTTGCCAGAGGAGTGTTCAGCAACGTGCTCTGTCTCGTGCTCCAGCCTTCAAAACAAATCAGTGTTGTGGTTTTCTACCCTTAGTCAGCTACAGATACTTTCTGCCTTCACCCAGAGTTTGCTGTAGACTTTGAAATGATCACAGTTAGATCTCAAGTCATGGACTGTTGTGGTTTTCCACTGGAGACATTACCATGGATAACTCTTCATGCTGGATCACTGTCTTCTCACAGACAGAACACGTCTCCTTAGACCATTCCTGTATCTATTTCCTACTACGACATGTCAGTCTCAGTTTCCAGTTGTAACCCAATCAAGATCCAGGGTGAGACCTGAGGGACTGAGTGGCCACATACTGAAGAGTGGGGCAGCTCCTCTTCTGCTTTACTGTTCTCTTTTACTATGTACAGCTGCAGAACATTTTTGCCGTGGGCTTTCACATCTTTTGCCAAGTCTCAGCTTGACTTTTGGTATCTCATAGTCTGCCCTTACGCTCCTTGGTCACTAGAACCTATTTAATCATCTCCTTTTCCATTCTTTGCAAGTGTTCCACTTATTTTGGGTGTTCAGCTGGGGTGATCTTTTTTTTAATCTTTTTTCCTTGGTGCTGCCAGAGGCTCTGGAGTGACACCACACTGTGAGTCTGTGCAGAACCACGAACACCTCACGTGAACTCTGTGCTGTTAAACCCACGCTCCGAGGTACTCACATCTCATGCTTCTGGGTGCTTAAAACACCAAACCTGATTCTTGGTTTCTTTTAAGCTTCTTAGGCCCAGATGGCACCAACAACCCTTAATTACCTTGAGCAGCCCTACTGGGAACCCCCTGCCACTCCCTGCCCTGTGGGACCAGGAGCTCCATGGAAGCTCCACCCTGGGGCTTTAGGAGGGGGTTTGAGCTGTGTTACAGCTGGGTCTGCTTCTGGGGCATGAGTTGGATGATTTGGCTTTCCTGGCATTCCTTTGGAGCCTTTTGGAGCTGGCGCTTTGGATGGGACCTGCTGCTGTCACCACCTGGCTCTGGTGCTGTGGGACCACACGGTGGGATGGGTCCCTGCCTGCTCCCAGTCAGCCAAGGGAGGAGGAAGTTTAAGAGGTTTGCACTTGCTCCAAAAACATGCTCCAAAACCACTCCTGTTTCTCAGAAGTTTGCGATGATGAGGAAATACAACATAATATTTAGAGCTTTGTGGAGGAGAGAACCTTGAGATCCCTTTACTAGAAATAGACAAAACCACTGGAAATGGGGGCCCTGGAGAAAGGATCTGCTTTGCTCACACACTCTGGTAACATCTGAATGTGCTGGTACAGCTTTGACTCTGTGGATGTTTTATAACTGTAGTTTATCCTGAGTTTTGAGATGAAAGGTCATTTTGAACAAAGTGGGTTTGGGTGTTGTTTTTCTTTTTTTCTTTTTTTTTTTTAAGGCAAAGCAAAACTTATCCCAGTGCTTGTGGCCAGTGCTGCCATTCGATCAGCTGAGCTTCCCTTTGCCTCTCGGCTGGCTGACACTGAGCCTCAGCTCTTCTGCTCTCACTCTCTCTGAGCACGACATGCCCGTGGCGCATCCTTTCATCACAATGGGTTTCTGTGGAGATGGATGTCGCTCACGCAGGGCTTCCCATCAGTCTGACCGTTCTCCTGGTGGAAGGTAGAGATGAGCTGAGTGCTGCACAGGGCCGTATACACGTAGTGCAGCTGACAGTGAACAATGACAGCCTCTCCTCGCAGCCCCTCAAACCAGCAGATATTGTCAATCTTTTCTGCATTATGTCTGAAAGGTTCTTTGATTCATGTGCCGTGTGCTCAGTGTAAAACCCCCTGCCTGGTGCAGCTCAGGAGCATGTCACAGCCTTCTTTTTCTTTTTGAATGCTCCAAGCTCAGAAAGAGGGAGTGTTTTGGTGGCCCAGGTGTCACAGGATGTGGTGAGTGGGTGATGGTGTCCTCGTGGCTGTGGGTGAGCAGTGTAGGTGTCCTACAAAAGGCTCGGTGTGCCAGGGAAGAGCTGTGTAGCTCTAAGTGTCCCACAGAAGATGGGACATTATTGGGATGTTTCAAAGGTGAGGATGGACTGGAGTGTGTTTGACTTCCCTGAATCTGCACGTGTGTGCTGGATGGCCACAAGTTCCTCTCCTAATATTTGTGGTATTTCCTTCCAAACAAACACAAATTTGTAGTACTTGGATAGGGATCTCTAGCCCACCTACTTGCATGGTATCAATTACAGCTGTATTGGAGCTCCTTAGTCTTTTATCTTTTTTTAACTCATTATGCCCCCAAGACTTGTTTTCTTAATTTTACATGTGGGGAACTGGCATAGGCAGCCATTGGGAAATAGATCAGCCATTCTGTATGGGTTATGCTCTGCATTGGTTTTAAGTGAGACTCTTTAAAATATAATTAAAAGCTTTATTGTTCCTTGATTAATATGCTGCTTTGTTTCTAGTATAATGCCCCATTATCCATACTGCTCCTCGGCTATTTTACAAATATTTCTATGCTGTGTTTATTTTGGCAACTGCTGCCAGATGTTGACTATATGAATTCTTTCCAGCTTTTTAAAAGCTGTGTTGCTGTTCTTTCTAGAAGGTGCATCCATGCCAGGATACTGGGACATGAGGAACTGCACTGTCACCTGGGAGGCCGGACCTCTGCCCCTCGTGGTGTGCCAGGCTGAGGTGATGGGGAGCAGAAGAGGGATCAGAGCAGGCTTTAGATTTGCTCTGCCATGTCCCAGCACCAGGGTTGGCAGCAGAGCCAGGGTCTCCTGATCCCTGGGTGCCACCTCACTGTGCTGCTGGTCACTGAGGGGAGAACAGCACCGGAGGGAAGGTCACGAAGGGAGCAGAATGACCTCTGTGCTCACTTCAGGGCCTGAAACAACCTGGAAAGATGACCGAGGGTTGGAAGTGTCTCAGCCCTGTGGAGCTCCGTGAGCAGAGGAGCCTCTGTGGAAGCAGCACTGGGTGTGCCCCAGCCTGCCATGCCCACCCCTGGCCAGCAGTCGTGGGGTGAAAGGCTTCAGAAATCCGGCGAAGCAGCAGGACAGGGTGGTGTTTGCAGTGTTGTGTGAATACTTGTGCGTTAGGTTGAATTCTACAAAACAAACTTGCATGGAAATTTGTGGCTCGGGCCAAGTTTTTGAGTGATGCACATTGGCAGCGCTCACACAACCAGATGCAAATCTGGTCCAGAGCTTGCAGTTCAAGGTATATATTAGATGTATGACGCTGCTCCTGAAGCTTTGGGGAAACAACTGGTTTGTGTTGCGTTCTGTGGCTTACATTGCCTTGCTTGGTGTTCTGTGTGCCAGCTGCATGTCGGGAGTTTGAGCCTTGTTTGTGCTGTGTGAAGGATAGTTTCCCTCTGGAAAAGGGAAGGGAAAAACAAACAAGCAGTGACTTCTGTAGATTTTGTTGTTGGTGGTGGTTTTTTTCTTTTTCTGTGGACTGTAGACCTTTTGCTCTGAGCTTCAAGACAGAGAATCTATCATAACTGTTTTCTTTCACATCTGGGCATAGAAAAATGTCTGGAAAATCTGAAATATGGGGCTGCGTGAAAGTATTGATGCCCTTGACAGGCTCCAACACCTTTTAAATGACCTCTCTCTCTAGAGCCTATGGGAAATTTGAGGCTGCCAGGCAGAACAAATGGGACAGAAACGATGGTGTCCCTTCCAGGCATCTTCCACGTTGTGGCTCTCACTTTTGGGGTTTCAAGGCATAAACTGGCCATGAAGAACTGTTAGCTTGTCCCACTGATCCCATGGCTCTCTGACACATCAAGCACTTAATTTCTTGCAGTGTTTCTCCCTTACCGCTGCTTTAGGGAACAGAGTAAATGAAAAGTCATCTGCTGCAGTGTGTTCATTTGAAACAAGCTTTTCCACTGTGGGTAATATTTGAAAGTATAATATGATTATTGCCAATTAACAGACTAGCCATGCCTCTGGTAGTTGCAGGGATTAGCAGTCTTTATTCTGCATCATCATTTGAGACCTTTGGATTGCTGACAGGCTGTGGCACAGAGGACCAGACAGTCCATTTGAGTGCTGCAAAGCACTTCCACGTTAAGAGGCCATTGTGCTGTTGAAGTCAGGTGTGTAAAATAAATCATCTGAGGTTTTGCAGACCATAATTCAGTGAGCAAATACCATAACCCTCATTTTATTAGAGCAGGGGACTGATTAACAGACATTGTGTAACAAATCTGAAGGAGCTGAAGCCATCTCAGCAGAAAGGCAGATTCCACATACAAGTGCACAGGGCACAGCAGCTCAGGGTTAAGGGTGTGGCCCCTGTAGGTGATTGCAAATGCTGAAATTCACCATGATTTTAGGGTTTAGGCCTGTGCCTGTCCCCTTTGAGTTTTATATTGCTGGCTTGTTCTGGTTTTTCTCTGAGTCAAACTAATGTTAATAAACACCAATTTGTTCTTTTCCTGCAGTGGTTTAAAAAACAAAAACCACAGTACAAAGTCAACCTAAAATAATCTTGGTGTGTTGTGTGCAATGTTCCTTTTTTTAAGTCCTTTAAAGAACAGCCTAAACAAGTCCTTTATATACACCCTCCAATTATATTATGCAAACCCATCTTTTTTTACTGGTCACTGTTGCTGTTGTTCAGGAGGAAATCTTTAAAAAAAGCAGCATGTTTAAACAGGTCATGGTCTGAGTTCTGGCATTGGCATGAGCCCCACATGTGCCACTGAATGTCCCTACTGAGCTCTTGGAGGTGAGCTCTGCCCTGGCACTGCCTTCCCTTGGGCCGCAAGGGAAAATGCATCACTGCTTTTGTTGGGAGGAAAAGGGATGTCCTGGAATAGCAGAGGAGTTATCTTTGGGTAATTCATGATACCCTGTGCCTTCCTCCGATCCTCTTTGACCCCACTGAATTAGCCCATGACACGGGGTCTTACTTGTTGAGGGTGCTCTATCTAAAGCAGAATCTGTAAATGAATTATTTACTTTGGGAGGGTTGGAACTAGATGACCTTTAAAGATTCCTTCCAAGCCAAACTGTCTGTGATTCCATGACTTTGGAACAGTGCAGGCAGAGGAAGCTGGAGTGATTTTTAACACCTGGATGGCAAGGATTTGTGCTTTACCCCTCCTTTGGCTCAGTGGCTGTTTTTCTCCCAGAGCTCCTGAGATCTGAGCAGAGAAAAAGAATGCCCGGCCTCTTTGTCAGTGTGTTGCTAGTTTGCATACACTGCACATTTTCAAAATTAAGTGCATTCATTTGCAATGTTTTTGTTCCTTAATTAGGTTTACTGATTGCTAACGTGAAGAAATGTGGTCTTTGGTTTTGAGGATAGTTTATGAAAACAGCCTGTGCCATACATCTTTGGGGATGGGAGCCGGTTCATGGCACTTCTTTCAGGCCTCAGCTGCTCTAATGTAACAGGGCTAAACTGGGATATATATTATTTCCTGCAGATATTGGATAACTTCTGGCATATGAAGGAAGGTTCTTATTTCCTTATTATGATAATTAGGGATCTATGGAGATAATGCAACAGTGTTGTTTATATTTGTCTGTTGTTGTTGTAAGTCTTCTTTCACTCAGACTGACTCTGTGATGCCAGTTCTTAAACGTGCATCTGTTTCAACCATCAGTAAAACCTCACTGTGGAGGCTCAGTTTAAGAAGCAATGATTTTATCAGGTGTGAATAAACGTTACTGTTCTAGGAAGGCACTGTATCAGCAAAGCTAGTGGCTTCTGAAACTACTTTTATTGGTTGCTATTTTGGGACTTCAGTTAATCTGAAGCATCTGTGGATATGTTATGAGTTCTTTAGCTTCCTTCTGAAGTACATTTGTCCTCTTGCTTGGCTCATGGTGTGTGTTTTTCCTGGGGATTCTCTCAGCTCAGGCATGTAGGTGACTCTGTGATGAATGCTGTTTGAACACACAGCTCATCAGGGCCTCTTTCCCTATCCCTGGCTGCTCTTCCCCTTCTCTGTGGGTGCTGCCGCCAGTCCTGGGTGCTGCCACCAGTCCTGGGTGCTGCCAGTCCAGTCCTGGGTGCTGCCACCAGTCCTGGGTGCTGTTGCCAGTCCTGGGTGCTGCCACCAGTCCTGGGTGCTGCCACCAGTCCTGGGTGCTGCCACCAGTCCTGGGTGCTGCCGCCAGTCCTGGGTGCTGCCACCAGTCCTGGGTGCTGCCACCAGTCCTGGGTGCTGCCAGTCCAGTCCTGGGTGCTGCCAGTCCAGTCCTGGGTGCTACCAGTCCAGTCCTGGGTGCTGTTGCCAGTCCTGGGTGCTGTTGCCAGTCCTGGGTGCTGCCACCAGTCCTGGGTGCTGCCACCAGTCCTGGGTGCTGCCAGTCCAGTCCTGGGTGCTGGGAGCAGGCAGGGATTGCTGGTGTGCTCCAGGCTTGGTCTGCAGCACACGTTTCAGCCCAGACCAAACAGGCAGCTCTGCTGATTCAGAGGAAACATATTTAATGTCAGAAAGCCTGAAGGGAAAAACACTGAACTCAAAGCACAAATCAAGTGGTTTTCGGTACAAGTTAAAAAATGGACTGTTGGCCTTGCTCTTTCAAATTCCTAAATGCAGAACCTTCAGGACACCTTTAGGGTGGGATGGTTTGCACCAGCCTTGTTAGAAGCTGTGATATTTCTCATTACCATTGGCATATAATGACATCACATCCCAATACAATAACAGTACAGGTGAAATGCCACTCAGATCCCTGGGTACTCTAAGCTGGAGTGTCCAGAATGTGGTGCCTGGTCCTCGGACCCCTTATCAACAACCCAAAGAGTGCTGGCTGCAGGTTGGGGTCTGAATTTGCCCTCTCAGAAGTGTGAGTGAAACAAGTGACTTCCCTGGTGTCTGATACTCTACAGTCACCAAGAGGCTTGTGTTTTCCATTGTGAAGGAAAAGGTCTAGGAACCCATGAATGAAAAGGATGCTGGATCTCCAGCCAGGTTCTCTGTTAAATCAGTGCTACTCTTTTGGAGTAAACTATTTCAGTATTTAAAAACCCCAAACAAACACCCAACCAAGCTAAAACAAAACCCAAACAGAAAACCCAACACCGAAACCAAAAAACCCACTTGGTAATGGTCAAGAAACTAAAGAGTGTTGGTTCAGAGCAAGCTGCTGAGTTGCCAGCTGGGTTGACCTTTCAGTGCCAGAGCCATTTTCAGTCCTATGAATGAAGAATAATTTAAAGAGTTGCTCTTATTTTTGTACGCTACACCTTCTATTCATTAGGGACAGTGTGTGCTTCTGTCTGCAGCCTCATGCCAATTGAAATCAAACTGCCAAAGATACTTTCAGTTGGGTTGCAAATCCATGTGTGCAGTGCTGGAAGGAGTGGTGTAGGAGACCTGGCAGTGCTGTGGGGTCAGTAAATGAGGTTGTGCTTGGGGTCTAGGTGGGAAGGGGAACAGGAGGTGTTGTGTGACCTCACAGAACATGAGCTGCCAGAACATCTTGCTTCTACACACAGGTAGAATCTGTGCTCCTCTTGAGGGGGAATATCTGCAGGGGCAATTTACTCCTCCCTCTGCAGAAGAAATTACCCTGAGGAAGTGTCTCCTGCCCTGCCTGGAGTGATTCAGGGCAGGGCTTACCATGCTGAGGGCTGCTTTGCTCCCTGATGATAAGGGAAGGAATTCTTCCCTCCAGCTGGGAAACAGGCAACCTATTGACTTTGTTTGCTGATTGCTGGGAGAGGAGTGAAATCCATCCTGAAGGGTAGCTTGGCTATGTTCCGAACAAAGCCAGATAAACAATAGTACTTCTATTTTTACAAGACATGCCCAAAGGACAGAGGGAAAGCTCTGCTGTGTAGGAATGATTTTGAGGCCAATATAGTTTACTGTTGGAAGGAGATTATTACAGTGTACTGACCAGAGGCAAAGCCATGTCTAATTCCACCAGTGCCTAAATTCTGAGAGCTGGAAAGGGGTTTGACAGAAACGGGTTATACCTTCATGGTGACCATGGCACTTCCCTTGTTTAGCTCTTTGCACCAAAAAACCTCAATTATCACCTCAGAAAGCATTTAGTCTTATTAGCTTAGTTCTATTAACTGAAATTATATATTATGGTGCATCTTGGTCCAAGTCCTGTTTGCAAGGAATTAAGTTGCTTCCTATAGTTTAACTCATTAAATATGTTCAAGTACCCAGCAGATGTTAGCAGGCGAAAGGGGCGTAGTATCCTGGCTGTTACGGCAAGGATATTTGAGGTGTGTTTTTAAATTAGTAGGAAAGAACAACATGTTGAGTCAGGTTTTCCTCACGGGGGTTTTTCAGCCTGCAGACCATGGCAGGGAGAACCGGCTGTGTGACTGACCCCAGCCCCTGGCGTCAAGTTCTGGAGTCAGCACACTCAGCCCTGGGGCTGTTCTCAGGCCCCACGATGGAAAATATGACCTTGAAAATAGGCAACGAGTGCCGGATGATGCGGCGAGCGCCGCCAGCCCGAGCCTGCGGGCACAGCGGGGCACCCACTGCAGTGGGAGCCCTTCCACCTCTCGGGGCTGCCTGGGGTACAGACACCTGCTGGGGAGTCCCCTCCCCTCTCCCAGAGCAGCTCTGTCATTGCATTCCCAGCTCTGCCCATAAGGCCAAGGCAATAAGCTGGGCTGGCACATCCCTTTGGATCATCCAAGGGTCCCTGTGCAGGCGGATTTAACACAGATCGACCCCCCCCACCCAGCAAAGTGTTATCGGCACAAAGGTGGATGTGGAGCAGATTTGAGAAATAGCATCTCCCTTCTGCAGCCTGTTGGATGAATTGTGGAAAAAGCCTCTCAGTTTTGTCACAACTGGTGTCTTTTCTAATCATTTAAAAGGTTGAATTACTTACATGTGGGGCTAAAATAGCACTAAGTGCATTTTTATTGCCTGGCTCTGGAGCTGCCATTTACAGGTTTAACAGCCCTAATGCTTTTAAATAGTAGGAGAAGGAGAGTATGTGGTAGAGTGTTGGAAAATGATATATGCCTTGTTATTTGGACACAAGTACAGCACTAAAAGTGCTGTTCTATTTTCTACAGAATATTTTTCTTTTGCAGACCCTGGTTTGTTTTTAAAATCCTTCAATGGACCAGTAAACATTGGGAGGCTTTGAATGTGTAAAAAATGCTGTTCTGTAAATCTTATGATTAAGAAAATTAAACTACTCATGTACAGCCATCTACTGCAAATATACCAGTTTTGTGTTCTGTTTTAACATCGAGTTAGTTTTCCATTTTTTGTGAAATAAACATTATTTTTGCTTTTCTTTCCCCTCCTGCCTGCTTTTTTGAATGAATTTAAGAAACTAAAGCCAGAGAAATCCTGCACTGGAGAAGCAGAAAGCTCCAGGATGTTCTGCATGTGGAAAAGCAGAAGAGGTGCTAAAAGTACCAGCATGTGATATTTTTTTAATTATTCAGAAAAGGAAAGATTGACGTTCACAGGCTACTTAGCTTTCTTTATATTCATAAATGCCAGAGTACTTCAGTGGAGATAAGGGTGATAATCTCCCTTCTATAGATAAGGAGAGTGAGGCACAGTGGCTTTCACTTCACCCAACTTAATTGTACAGAGCAGAGAGGTCCCAGATCCCTCCATCTGCATCCTTCTTCACTGGGCTTCATCCTGCCTTTCCTGCAGGCTTGTGGTTCCCTCCCTTCAGCTGTGGCCTTTCTGACTCCACCATGGAGTGGCTGCTGCAGGTTGTGCTCACAGAACCACACAGGCTGAACTTTAAGCAAGAGCTGGCAATTTTTTTAAAATATATTTAAAGCTGTTCACTGATCTTTCCTGCATGTAGCTCCTTTAAAATTCATACTTTTCTTTTTATACACAGAGCTTGTTTCATACCTCTGACAGGCTGGTAGATGCATTGCTTTTAGGCTTTAACTGACCCGCATAAAATTAGTGGGTAAACCAAACCCTGGAAGCCAAAATCAAACACTTTCTACATCAGATGTTCTGTGATGCCTCAGGAGTGGTGCCTTGTGTACTTACCTTCTATTGAGAGGTGCCTGATCCAGTTTCCCTCATATTCAGGATGCCATTTCTTTTCTATAAAAAGTGTTTAAAAAAGTAGGGTTTGAGTAAATTCAGCATTTTGTGCAAAATTATTCTTTTTGGTGGAAGATGTGGATGGTATCCTGAATCTATAGTGGCAGGCTTTCCTGAAGTATTGTCTATTTGCCTGTTCATGTAACTGTGCTATGTTTAATGTCTGCAAATATTTTTAGGGGTCCCTGATTGAGTGTTGACTTGGGGTTTTTCTCACTTAATATGGAGAAGTGTCTTAAAATTGTGAAATTAGTACTTCACATATACTGACCAAAGCTGAGCCTACCACTACACTGTTCTGTATGAGGGAGGAGGATTGTATCAGAAGCAAGATATTTTTTTTTCTTGTATCTCCCATTGCAAGAAGTCATCTCTGCTGAGCTGATGTGCTAATCTTTCTTCTCTGCAGTGTAATTCCCAGAGTATTCTAGCCTTTCCCATTTCCTCCAGCAAAACCTTAATCATGATGTATTTTGCTTTTCTGTTAGCCATTAGATGCATAATTGTTCTTCCTTAAATCATATTAAATTACCCAGCTGATTACCTGCTGCAGCAGATTGTCTGGATTATCTTGCACTTTACCCACCATGAGCAGTCTCAGCCAAGCATCCCTTCTCTGCAGCCCTAAAAAGGGAGGAACGTGTGGATTCTGCCAGCCAAGTATGTTGCAGCTTTCTCAGACTGAATAAATGACTGGCAAACTCAGTATTTTTAATGATCCTAGTTATTTTATTCTTGCTCTTGAAGTCATATATTTGTAATGATTGCACAGCCAAACTGCTAGAATTTGCTTTCACACTGCACAGCACACAGAGGATGCTCTGCCAGGGAGGTGTTTGGGTGCACAAGGAACAAGCTCTTTGAGACTGGAGTACAATTGTCACCATCTCGTGACCTTGTTTAGTGCCTTGTCTGCTCTCTTGCCTGATATTCCTGACCCACTGGTTGAGAAACAATATCCTGGACAGTTCGCACAACCAATAAACAGAATTTTTCAAGTTTATTGAGCCTCAGGGCATATCCCATTTGACACTGTTTTCCGTGATCTCTTGCTGCTTGTTATGGAGAGAGCCTTTGATCATGAATGCCTGTAATAATCCTCTTGAAGAAGGCAGGGTTGCTTGAAAAGCCTTCAATGGATCTTCTGTACTCCCCTTGTCAATCCGACTTTTCCCCACACTCCTTTACATTTGGCTGAGGAATGGCTTGGTCTGTGTTTGCATTTGGTCACTGTGATGTCAGATAAGGATGTTGGAAGGAGGTTTGGTTGTTGAAGAGTCACCTTGCCCATCCCCTTCCACCTTAGTCTTTGTTGATCCCTTCATTTTCCCTGTGGTTCATCCCTTCATTTTCCATGTGGTTCATCCCTTCATTTTTCCCTGTGGTTCATCCCTGGTGCTCAGCTGGTCCCAGTGGGGTGGGGTGGCTTTAGGGACAAATGTGGTGGTACCAGGGCGTGGTGGGATCAGCACCCAGGTCCCTCGGGTGGGTGGGCCATGGGGCAGCAGTACCTCCATCTCCTGGTCCTCTGCAGGATTAAGAGAATAAGAGATTAAGAATTAAGAGATCAGACTCATGCCTTAAGCGAGGAAAGATAAAGCAATGCACGAGGGGCAGAGCGCACGAGATGAATGTTTTATTGATATGCTGCCTGTGCTGAGCGGAGCAGAACAGAACAGGGTGGGATTCCTTTCTGCCTTACACTGTGGCTGTTCTGAGCACTGAGGCAGCTCAGAGATCATGAACTTCAGGCCTGGTGTAGGTGGTGCTGCCTCTGCTGATTGCAGTTGAGTCGCACCAGCCTGTGCTATCTGTGGAGTTCATTCTTCTCTAATTTTCACTGTTTTCTGAATCAGCATTACTCAGGTTCCTTCCCTGCTCCTGTTAGTGTATTTTACTGCCTCTTCCCTCCTTGCAGTAACCACTATTTTAAAAACCCTTTCTTCCTCTTCAGGACATGGTCTGTAAGTGAGCCCCCCAAAGCCAAGCTGTCTCACGGTCAGCTCAGCCTGTCTTGTGCAGTGTGTGGAGTTACACCGTGACTGAGCCACAGCTGGGTTTGACCACAGATGTTTTGGTAGAGTGGATGGGGCTTTCAGGATTTGTTCTTGTCAGCTTGGCCATAAACAGCCAGACCTCAGAGGTCCCGGCAGGATTCACTGTGCCGGCTCCTGACTGAGAAGGATGCCTGTATGTCCCTCTGCCTGGGATCCAGAGTGCTGCTCCTCTTCCCCGCACCTTGCAGGGCTCTCCCTGGCTCAGGTCCCCACTGGGCTGGCTCAGACCTTCCTCTCCTAGGAAAGGTCCCAGCTCCACTGCCGTGACAGACGTGTGTGCCTCAGGATGTCCAGGCGATACCAAGTGCCTGGGCAGTCACTTCTTTTTGTATCCCATGGGGCTCGTTTGTTGCCTTTTTATAAACTTTCTCTCGCATTACATGGATGGGAAAATGTGCAGTTTGAATTCCTTATTCTTATAAGGCATTCTTTGGTTTTGTGTGTGTCATTGCAGTTCAGAGAGTGAGCCCAAGGAAACAGGCAGACAGGAGGATGCTGGTGCTGAGATCCTGCATTAGGCACCTGGGTTAGCGACAGGCTGCATTTTGTTCTAGTCCCAGAACTTCAGCCTGTGCAAGTGACAACTCTGGTTGTAACACCCTGGAGAAGCAGGATGTAACCTGGAAGTGGAGCACCACTCTTCTCTCACTTAGGTGATGTAGGCTGACTGTGACTGAAGAACAGCACTTTGTTTTCTCTTCTGGAGGAAGTGTAAACGCTGATTTGCTTTCGTTACCTGAGTCTTGCTTGAAATTTGAGTTAATTTTGTGTTCTGTAGTAGTATATTTAGAGTGAGGGATACCTTAGAAAATGCTTGTTCACCAGTGTGAGGTGTTTTGAAAGTTTCAGAGAGAAGAGAGATTGGGAGACAATCCATGGTGCTATAAAAATACAATCACAAAAGCTATTACAAGGATATAATGTACAGCCATTTCTTTCCTTCAGTTATTAATAGAAAGGTTTAGACTTATGCTTTTGTGCTTTTGCAAGCCACAGACACTGTGCTCTCAGCCTAAAGAATGTTTTTCATACTTTCACCGCCTCTAACTCATCCACAGCAGAAAAACTTAATGAAGGAAAAATGATGGGAAGGAGGGGGGGAAACCTGTCTGTGATGAGCCCAGTGCTCGTGTTCAGTCATTGTAGGCTAAAGCAGCTGCTCTCCCTGCTTCCCTTCCTGCTGTCAAACCAGGCTTTGCAAAGGGCAACGGAGTGTTTTCTGAGTAGCAGCTGTTGAGACCTGTTGTGGAGTCCCTGCTGGGATCAGAAGTCACTGCCGGTCCTAGTCCTGACCTGGCTGATTTTAATTCCATAGTTTAATTTCATGAATTTTAACCACAAGAAAGATCAAGTGTTATTTCACCCAAATCCTTCTCCTTGTAGGAGCTGCTCTTTGGTAGCTCTAAGAAAGGCTCCAAACCTGACTGTCTGTCACTCAGCTCCCCTGCTGGGTGCAGGATGGGCTCTGCAAGTGCTTTGGCAAGGTCCAGGAGTGCTAGTGCTGCATGAGGGTATTTGTGCCATACAGGATTTCTAATTCCTTTGGTGTGTCTGTGGTGTGTGTGTTTGCTGGAGAGGGACTCGGCTCCTGTGGTTATTAGTCTGTGCTGGGAAGGGAAGGGTTTGGTGCTTGCTGTGAAGAGCCAGGGTTTGGAGCATCCTCACAGCTCCACGTGTTGGCTGGTTCTGTGTGTTCGGGGATGACACGCTCCAGGCACTGTGTTATGGATCCTTCATGCACCATGTAATGCTTCCCATCCTGAGGAAAATAACTTTGGTTTATATTGGTTGTTTTAGAAAACATAAATGGCACCGTTTGTGTGGCTTTCCATGGGGACCTTTGCTTGCTTGGAAAGGACAACCTGTCTGTAACCCCACCAAGCAACCTGTGCCATGGGTCAGGCTGTCAGAGGAGTAGCAGGACATGGGCATCACAGGCAGGGCTCTGCATGCGAGTTTCTTCTATCTGCAGCAACATCACCATGGGCAGGGTTTTCCATATGTTGGAAACACTGAAATGCATTAATGCAAAACATGAAGGCTGGTAGTGCTTTCACTGTTTATGGTGGATGTGCTTGGATAAGAGGGAAAGGTTATGTTCAGTGTTGAGAACATTCTATTTATAATTTAAATTCCTTGCTTAAGGTTTGTGCCCAGCTCTGCAAGAGCCATGAACATCAATTCCTTTGCACAAGAAGGAGTTTTCCATCTCTTTGCCTGGTGTATTAATTAAGTCAAATTTGTGCCTATTCCTCTGGTATTAAATTGATCTCTTTTGCAACAGGAAAATTCATCCATATTCTAAAAATACTAAAGCAGTTTTATTATGTTATTTTAATAGATAAGAATGCTTCCTAACAGCAAGAATTCAAGCAGTAGCCCAGCTTACAGTAGGTTTCCCTCATAAATTATATCCATCTAGGAGGAAGAGAAAATCAGAAGTAATAGCTTTAGCTAGGGAAAAGGCTAATAATGTCACTAACCTCATGATTTCAAGAATGGAAATTGTCTTGCAATGTGAAATTCATTATGTTTAACATTCATGATACTGTTGGACTCCTTAATGAGAAACAACATAATTGATTTTCCATAATGAGCCATCAACCAAAAATATTTAGGGGAAAATTGTCTGTTGGCCATCTAAAGAATTTTTCAAAGTGCAATGTTGCATGCTATTGAAATAAGGAACTTAAAACCTTAGAAGGAGTTTTCTAAAAAGAAACATTTAGAAAATTAGCTTGTATTGCAAGTAAATGTGTCATTGTGGAAAGTCAAACTGGTTGAGTTAATATAGGCAGCTCTCTGAATTTCAGACTATCTCAGAAGTAGGAATACTTCCCCCCAATAAAAGTAAGTGTTATTTGAATTAAACTGAAAATTTATTGATGGTTTTGGTTATAGCATGTACTGGTGTTCTGTCCCAGTGTGTTTATGGATGCAGCATCCATGCGATGGATCAGTGTCCGTGCATTGGAGCGGCGTCCATGCATTGGATCAGTGTCCATGCATTGGATCAGTGTCCATGCATTGGATCAGTGTCCATGCGATGGATCAGTGTCCATGCATTGGATCAGTGTCCATGCATTGGATCAGTGTCCATGCGATGGATCAGTGTCCATGCAATGGATCGGTGTCCATGCGATGGATCAGTGTCCATGCGTTGCATCAGTGTCTATGCACTGGATCGGTGTCCATGCATTGGGTCAGTGTCCATGCGATGGATCAGTGTCCATGCATTGGATCAGTGTCCATGCATTGGATCGGTGTCCATGCATTGGGTCAGTGTCCATGTATTGAATCGGTGTCCGTGCACTGGATCAGTGTCCATGCATTGCATCAGTGTCTATGCACTGGATCGGTGTCCATGCATTGGGTCAGTGTCCATGCGATGGATCAGTGTCCATGCACTGGATCGGTGTCCATGCATTGGATCAGTGTCCATGTGATGGATCCGTGTCCATGCATTGGATCAGTGTCCATGTGATGGATCAGTGTCTTTGCGTTGGATCAGTGTCCGTATGATGGATCGGTGTCCATGCATTCGATCAGTGTCCATGTGATGAATCAGTCCATGCGATGGATCCCCACACAAAGGGCTCAGTCCCCTGTGTCACCTGTACCAGTTGTGGTGTGTGCTGGCAAAGGGAGCCATTGGGGTGTGTGCTGTGATCCACGCGTGGCTGGGAGATACCCAAAATTGTCACCTGTGTGCCTGGGAACAGGATGTGCTTCAGCTGCCCAAGTGGTGAACCCTAGGAAAGGAGGCTCTCAAGAAAAAGAGCTTTTCTGGTGATGCCCCAATCCTCTTTGTCACTCTGGGTGAAGACAGAATCAACAGTACAAAAAAAGCCCTTAGATGCCCCACGCTGATTTCTGCTTTAAACCGTGTTTTAGGGCTGCTGTTAATAACACTGCTGCACATACAGGGCTTCCCCATGTCCAGGCTGAACTACCACCCACCTGTCTCCATGAAACTACACCTGCATGTGGCTCCGTGTTCCCAAACCGGTTCTTAATCTGCAAAACTTACTGGAAAGATTCAGTACCCGAACCATAAGAAGGGCACGAGCCTGGAGACCTCTTGGAGTCCGAGAGTCTTCCTTGCCTTGACCTGACACGCTGTGCAGAGAGCAGGAAGCTTTTCCTACCCTGCAGTGCATCCCCAGAAGGCAGAGGGACTGTAATAAGGCGAGCAGACTTCTGAAGAGCTTTTTAGTGCACGTTAAGATGCTTTATAGGCATTTAGGTCTGCCATTTGATATTGATGAATAATCCTCTAGCAGTCATTAGTGCAGGAAGGGCTCAGGCCAGAGATGATGGCTCTCTGACACCTCAGTCCTGTTCATGCTGAGGCTGCCACTGACATATCCAAGGAGACTCAATTTTTTTTCCACCAAAATGATTTTGAAGTTTGGACAAGATCTGCCTCCAGTAGGGTGGGATCTCACTACCTGAAACTTCTTAAAAAATTCATACATTTTAAGATTAATACTCCTGTTCATTGATTCATTTTGGAAGTGTTATACTAAATACCTCTATAATGCAGTGGGTTTGTTCCACTATGCTTCATTCACTTGCCAGATTCCATGTTTTATTGCTGCTGAAGTTAGCTGAAGGTGAATCCTCTGTGTATCTCTGCACCAAGTTCCCTGAATTCTGTCGCAGGCCAGCTAATGTCTGGAGGGCCACTAGAAAAAGTTACAAAAATGTTCTTTGAAACTCTTTCAAGTAACTTCAGGTGTTGCTCCAGTAATCTCTAAAGTTGTATTGCTCATTCAGGCAACTGGCACGGTGCAACCCTGTCATTTCAATCTATAGGAGCATAAAAGAGGATTTCAGAAAAATCATCTTTCTGAAGGAAGTTCTCAACAGACCATCCACTAGCACTCTCCAATGCTGAGTTTTATGCAGCCTTATTCAGCAGTAGCCCTGTGATTACACTGAAATAAAATGTTCTGGTTAAATTGTTTTGTCTTTGAAATAGTTCACAACTGAAAGCCCTTGGGGAGAAAATGAGCGTGTAATTTTCTTGCTGTTTTAAACCACGTAAGCACCAAGAAAAATAGTGTGATTCATTTATTTTGGAGTATGTTGATTAACTAGCAATTAAAGCTTTATAGTATTTTCTTTATAGAACAACAAAGGCCAGTTTAATGCTTTTACTTTAGTTGCGGCTCATTGGACTGGCTTCATACCTGGTACAGACAGATTAATGCTCTGAAAGCAATATGAAGTACCTGCATGCAGCTGAACATGGCCCACTTAGCTCAGAAATATGATGGGTCTTCACAGAAGGAACTTTCATTCATTCACAGCATCTGGTTCCATTACATTCAGCCCAATCAAGCCATGAAATTGAAATTAAATGGGTTTTGATGGTGGTGGTAGTATAAGAATGAAAGCAAGGTAGGGGGAAGGGAAATATCTGCATGGCACAAGAGGCTCTAAGCGAGGACAAGCTGTGTAAAGTGCCTTTAAATTTTCACGAAAATGATTGCATGCGTGGGAAAATGAACTTGGAACTATTTGATTTATCCAAAGTGCATTTCACCTGCTCTTTTGAATCTAGTTTGTCTGTGTAACACAAGCAGTGCAGCATAAACCCTTCCTGCATGCATTCTGATGCCCACCTCCAGGTCCCTTTGGTGGGTGACACAGGGACACTCCTCCGTGCTCTCCTGCACTGCAGATCCTGTGGCTGCCCAGCAGTGTTCCCCTTTGGGGGGACCAGTCCTGCTGCTGCCGCCTCTCTCAGCAGTCCAGGGGCAGCAGCAAGGAAGGAGGGGATGGAGAGGGAGCACGTGCAGGGAGGTGGGTCAGGTGGGCTGGGCAGGAGGATGGAGGGATGGCAGAATGGAAGGGGCAGGAGGAAAAGGTGGGTAAAGAATCCGGGCATTAACAGAACCAGAACAGAGCCAGCCCTGGGAAACGGGCTGTGGGTTCTGGCCTGAGGGCTCTGCCAGCTCCTGTGTTAGGTGTGAGCAGGGGGAAGGTGGGTGTTGTGTGTGTGGCTGTTGAGAAGCATTGGGTGACGGTGTTGCTTTCTGCCTTGAGGTCTGTGGGGATCTCTGTGCTTGATGGAAAAACGTGGTGCTTCTAAGACTCTATTTTTGCCACCATTCTAATAATCCCCATTCACTCTGCAGCCAGGAGTTGCCAATGAATTGTCTGCAGGAGGGCAGGTACCTATGCAAAGTGCTGTAAGCACTGTATAACATAACACACATGATGTGCAATGTATTATGTGACGTCTTTGTGTTGTAGTGCACACGTATTCCACAGTTACAGACTCAGCATCCATTTTCAAGTGCCAAGGTTTGGAAGGCAGGAGGTGTTCCCAGCTCCCTGAGCATCTCGGGGCACTGGCATGTTCTCAGTGATGCTGCTGACCAGCTTAGGGCAGCTTTGAGCCATGTGGAAGGAGCAGCTCTGTTCAGACACACCTGTGCCAACCTCCTATACCAGGTAAGTGCTGGGAAGATCATTTCCCAGGCTGAGCTGCTGGGTCTGCAAGAGGATTGGACTCTGCTTAAGAAAACAAGGACAGGCTGAAGGCTGTGGAAACACCACTCGGCTTATAGATGAGCAAAAGTTGTCATAGCCCTGCGTGACATCTTGGTGCCACAGTTTTCCATCAGTAACATAGTGCTGTCCTGTGTCTGCGGGCTCCTTTTCAAGATGCTGGCAATGGGGGTCACAGTCCTGGCAGCGCAGGGCTGGGCTCTGTGCCGGTGTCAGTGGGGCAGCTGAAGGCTGGGGGTTGTACAGCCTGCCCAGGGTATCCAGGGCAGTCAGGACTGGTGGAAGGAAGCAAGTATGTTGCCTTCTCCCTCTTCCAACACTGGGCTTGCTGCTGAGAACAAGCGCTTCATTTGATGTCTCTAAATACCTCATTGCCTCTAATGAGAAACTGCATTTTCCCAGCAGTTTCCCTGGTCCTGAACCGAGCCATGTGCAGCTGTTGTATATCCCATTTATGCTCAGTCACCAAATTAGTCACCTCCGCAGATATTTTTCTTCCTGTACAGTTTCACTGTAGCTTTTTTAACTGGCTTCTGAATGTTTCTGTGATTGTAGGGGAAGGATTTATTAAACATTAATCCATCTGGGCTTACAAGTACCCACCTCAGGTTGGCTGGTGGGCTCCCTGCCATGCAGCTCTGGAGCGAGCTGGCTCCCACTCCCCCTGCGCTGCACCAGGGGCTGGGCTGCTCCCCTCAAACCTGGGTACTCCTTTTCCTCCCTTCTTCAAGCACTGTGAAAGCAAAATGCTCCTAAGTGGAAGTGTTGGATATTCTACCCCTACATGTGCTGCCCTCTTGAGTCAGGACTTTACTGAGCATTTCTATAAGTTTAATAAATGAAGAGATGTCAAGGCAGGAGCGGATGCCACTGTTGCCATGGTGTGTTGAGTTTCTTTCTGACAAAGATATGTTGCTGTTTCAGAGGATTGTTGGTTTTGGTTTTGTTAATTTGTTCCTGACTGTATTAGAATACATCATTTATTTTTCTAGGTTAGTGGGTAAGGTCTCATGCAAATTGTTCCTGAAAACAGCTTGCTTTCCTTGTCCAGGAACAGCGTGCCTTTTCATGCCTATATTTAGCCTTCTCATCAACATGGACAGTTCCTAAACCCAGTGTCTTTCCCTTTACACGACCAAGTCTGCCAGAAACGAGTCCAGAGAAAGCAATTCCATTTACCACAGCATTTCTCCAGCCTTACTATTTTCGGAGGTGTTTTCAAAGGCAAACGCCCAGAAAGCAGCAGCTGTTTCAGTCACACACATTAAAATGAAATTAGCCAAGGAATGAATTTTACAGCACATCACTTTTACTGTCATACCTGAAATGAGTGATTTAACTGATGACTGTAATTTAAATCAAAATATTGCGGAGTTCGTTCAGGAAAAGAAAAGTAGGTGAGACTTAAATGAGAAATAAATTGGGATTGAAACTCGAGACTTTGTTTTCTGATGCCAATTTTCAAAATAATGAACACAGTTCATCTTGCTGTACTGGTTACACAACCCTAATCCCCTGAGGCACAGTTTGCTGTTCCAGTATCACTCTGCTGGTCCTGACAGGGACCTTGGCACCTTCCCGAGCTGGCATGTGCCATGGCAGGGTGGATCCTGTGTGACCACAGCCCACCCTCATGTGTGTGTAATGGAACAGGCTTTTCCCACGTGAATAAATGCCCATGTGGTTACAAAAAAGGACTAGCACATAGAACAGATCAACTAATAAGGCCGGGGGTTGAGTGGTGAGGCAGGAACACTCTGTGTGTGAATAATATCGAGTCAGAAAACCAGCAGGGCAGGGTGTGTGCTCTGCAGGGCATTCTTGTTGGAAAGGCTCCCTGGAAGGGGCACCTCCTTCCTCTTGGCTGAAGGAAAACATCCCCTTCTCCTGTCCATGCTGGGCCAGCACCAGGCTCTTCGAGCACCACCTTCCCCAGGCAGATGTGGCTCTGGCAGATGTGCTGGGAGGGCTGTGCAGGGTCACAGTGGCTGAGGGGCTCTGCGTGGCTGCCCCACCAGCAGCTGGGTTTGAGTTCCTCGGTGTTCCAAAGTATGTTGCTGCGAGTGGCAAACTGCCTGGTCATTCCCTGGGCCTCCCACCTGCGGGATACACCAAGCACAGGGAACACCCTGAGTCTCGTTCAGATGCAAATCCCAAATCCTAAGAGCTAACCTGACACCATATTCCCCAGTGAGTTACCTGCAACAATGTTGGGCTAACTTTTGTTCCTATTTTTGGGTTTTAACAAATAATGTGCCAGCAAGCAGTCATATAAGTTGTCTGTCATGTCATATTTATCCCCACTTGGAGGATATTTTGAAAGAAAGTCACATCAAGTCAAGCTTGAGCCAGGCTGGAAGGGCTGGGGGCAGGTGAGTGCTGTGGCTGGACGGGCTGGGGCCAGGTGAGTGCTGTGGCTGCCAGGCTGGAAGGGCTGGGGGCAGGTGAGTGCTGTGGCTGGAAGGGCTGGGGGCAGGTGAGTGCTGTGGCTGGAAGGGCTGGGGGCAGGTGAGTGCTGTGG
>VWZG01001097.1:753079-878846 GCA_013396735.1 Grallaria varia | reverse complement strand
CAGGTGAGTGCTGTGGTTGGAAGGGCTACAGGCACTGCCTGCTGTGACACAGCCAGGGTGGGAATCAGGGGTGTGGGAAAGTCACAAATCTGAGCTGCTGCTTTTTTCTTCACTGCTCTATTCCTTCTGTGTTCCCGCATGTTGTATCAAGAAGCCACCTTGGTTTTTTTTAGGCGCCAGGTTTATGGAGTGAGTTTCTCTCTTCACATGTGTGTTTGATGATGGTTAGAGAATACAAGGATTTAATTAATCAGGGAAGTTTGTTTTATGTGAGATGGGACACTCTCTGTTTCTAGGTCTGCTCACACTGACAGATGAGTCTGAAGTTCCCCAAATGTTTCCAGAGGGAAGGACCTAAATGCCCTAAAGTTTAGAGTAATTTAGAGCTTTTTCTGTGTACAGAAATGAACCAGATCCCTGCAGCTGAGTTATGTGGGTATTCTATTTCTGAACAGAAGGGAACTTCTGTATAACTGTGTTTGCCAAGAGAGCAACCTTTGGGAGGGATTTTCTGGCACAGCTGTCTGAGCCCTCAGGTTGATGTTTGTAATTGAGCTCTCCAGTGGGTCTTGTGTCACCTCTGAGCTGAAGCAGGTCCAGTTCTGCAAAGCAATAGGGAATTTTAAAGAACAATCTCATGTTTTTGGACACTTAAGGCTGACTCGGTAGCCTTAGCAGTTGCATATTATTATGCATAGACACACTAGCCTGTCCATCTGTTAATTATCTCCCCTGATCCACCAAAATGATGGAATATTTTTCTCAGTCATATACAAGTCATATACTCATGCTGGAAGGCAGAAAGCAATATAAATTATAGCAGTTCTTGGTTCTTTGTTTAGAAGAAAAGAATGGTCTTCTCTTGTCTTAAGTACCCTCCTCATTTTAATGTGATACAGCTTGAATTGTGAACAGGCTTTCAGAAAGAAGAAACAGGACTCAATTTGGAGTCTCCAGGCTCTGGCTGGAAAATGACAATCTCTTGCTTTGTTCCTGAGGAAGAACCGAAAGCCAAGGTTTTGTGGAAACAGGTCCACAGTTGTCCCAATTGGTTGTTGCAGGGCAATTAGTTTGATATCTGGATGCCAGATCTTTCCATGTGCCTAAGCATGTGCATTTGCAGCTCCCTTTTGGATGGTGCCATCATAGGTGCTTCTGCTGTTCACTGACTTTTGATGTGCACAAGTTATGAATGAGAAAAAATACTTGAGATTGGTTGGGAGTGGTAGGAAGGGCATGGAGAAGTGCTAATACTCATCTTTTCCAGGCTGTGCAGTTTAATTGTAGTCTTTATTCCCTTCTGGCTCCATCGTGGATGCTACACTAACATGAAAAGGAGGGAGAGGAGGAGGAGCTGGTTGGGGTGTGTTCCCTGTGAAGAGGGGCAGAATGAGCTCACACTGCACTCCCTGCTGTAGGTCTGAATCTCTGCTTGATACACATGGGGAAAAGACCAATCTGGTAGGATATAAAAGGGATAAAGGCTTTTACAAAGTAATCAGGCTGGCCATAAGGCTGCCTGGGGAGTCACTAGGTGGAAAGGAAATAAAGCAGCTCCCACACTTAGCTGGGACGAGCCCTTGGTCTGATGGGTGAGGCATTGTCCAGCATCCCTGTCAGTGGGGCTGCTCCTGCTTCTGGGGAAGGACAGGGATTGTCGCTTCCAAACTGAACAGCTCGGTGTTTCCTGAAGGAAATACATCACATCAAAATAGGCTGAAAATTATCTTAAACCAGTAGAAAGAGATCCTGAAACAAAACCCCTCAGAAGTGGGATAGACCCTCTGAGTTTCTGTGCAACCTCAAATGCTAACGCGAGGGATACTCGTGGACACCACGAACTGACCAATATGATCAAGGTAATGCCCTTTATTGTTGTGAAGACACGCCTTAACTAACCCAGATAGCACACACACTGCACACACACTGCAAACCACCCTGGGACTGGTTAATGCCAATAACACTGTCCTGGGTTCCTGTAGCTGAATTTTATTTTTTTTTGGTAGTGGGGGGTGCTGCAGAGGTGGTTTCTGTTAGAAGCTGCTGGAAGCTTCCCCTGTCCCATAGGAGCCAATGACACTTGGCCCCAGGTGGGACATCCGGCTCCTGGCCAGGACCGAACCAATTAGAGATCACAGTAACGCCTCTGTGATAACAGATTTAAGAATTGGAGGTTGTTGCGCAGAAAAAATTCCAGAGAGCGAGAACATGGGATAACAAGGCAGACATCAAGGTCGCTGCAGAAGCGACCGGGTGGAGGAGGCACCTCATGGAGCAGGGGGAGGACTCAGAGCTAAACCCCTGCAGCCCATGGAGGAGCTGGTGCTGGAGCTGTGGATGATTGAAAGGAGAGACCTGTGGACCCGTGGAAAGGCAAACCCATGCTGGAGCAGCAGACCTGTGGACCCGTGGAGAGGCAGAGCCATGCTGGAGCAGGTTTTATCCGAGTGAGAGCTGTGGCCCTCGGGACAGCAGATATGGAAGAGCTGCTGCCCGAGGGGTGGATTCACGTTGGAGAAGTCTATTAAAGACTGTCTCCTGCGGGAGGGACCCCACGGAGCAGGGGATGGACTCAGTTGTGGTCCCCTGTAACCCGTGGTGAAGCAGGATGTCCCCTTGCAACCCATGGAGGCTCATTGGGGTGCAGGGACTCAACCTTTACTGCACCCCATGGAAGAGTGACCCCGAGGGGTGGGGGAACTCACATGACAACCGGCAGCAACTGCAACCAACTGCAACCCCCCATGGACAGAAGGAGGGGTGGGGGGAAAGTGTGTGTGTGTGGTGTTTGTTTTAAGACTGGGGTTTTTTTTTCCCTCACTATTTAGTTTAGCATTTATCCTGTTAGTAATAAATTTAGGTATTATCTCACTTTGAGTCTGTTTTTTGCCCGTGAGGGTGGTGGGTGGATGACCCCTCTCCCTTCTGCCTAGTTGCAGAAAGGGATTTAATGAGTTCATGGAATCTGGCCAGGGTCAACCCACTACAAACACACAACTCTATTGGTGTAAAATAAAGTCCTTGTGATCTCTCTCCATGGCCGATGCTTTTCAATCTTCTGCTGCAGCTTCTCTAAGTTTACATTCTTCTCCCTGTTGATCTCCACAGAGGCTTCTTAAAAGTAGCTTTGCACTGCAGTCTTAAAGGCCTCCCAGCATAACTGCATCTAAAGCACTGAGGTCGCTCATATGTCCATTTTCTGCAAGAAATTTCCCAACAAAATGCACCACAGTCAAAAGTGCCTCTGGGTACCCTGAGCTCTGAAGAATGTCATTAAAAAGAAAGTAAAAGAGATCATTGCTTGAAAAGGAAATCCAGCAGTGGCACAAAGCCTTCATAATTTCAAATATGAAGTCTCTTCTGGGAGAACAGTAACTTGGGGATCCTGAAAGATCAACAAGACTTTTGTGGACTTGGGATTTTTCTGTGTGTTTTTGTGTTGGTGTGGTTTTTGGTTTTGTTTTTTTTGGGGGGGTGAGGAAAGGGAAAATCTCTGTGCTTCATCCGTCTTCATACTTCCTCTGTAACTCAGAGGTGATTAGAGAGCTCCTGTGAAGTATCAAACTGCTATCCTGAGATGATACTAAAGATGTGAATAACCATATCTTAGAAAAAAATCTTTGAAAAAAGAAGGGGAAAAAAAAAAGAAAGAGGGATAGTAAGGACAAATCTGCCAGAGAATAAATGTGTGCAAGAAAGAGTTTTATCACCTGTGATAGACGCTGGATCCTGTGGTCTTTAAAAATAAATAAATAAAGGCATGTTTAATCATTCCCTGGGAGTGAGATGCCCGCTGTAACAATTAATCCATAGAGCTGCCAGAGCCTGCCGGGCCTGTGGGAGCCCGGCTGGCACCCGTGATTAATGCAGAGTGCAGGTCTGTGCCTGGGATTCCACCAAACCAGCCCTGGGGAGGCAGCACAAAGTGCTTAACCCAGCCCAAGGGGGCTCCGTCAGAGCCCCCCGCGAGAGGAGAACTGTGATTGAACAGCAGTTCAGCAGGAGCTGTCACAGCCCTTTTGGGGTGGGCTTTGGCTCGGCAGAGGGAAGGCATTAGGTAGGAGAAGGGTCTGTTCCATGTCACGGGGCTGAAGGGGCTCGGAGAAGTGGTGCAGAAGTTGGTGCAGAGGGAACGAGCCAGAGCGGGACCGTCCTGGGCAGCTGCCACTGGGGGAAACAGAAGAGCTGCTCCTCTGCTCTTGTTCTGTCTTCACAAGAAGAGCCGGTGGTGTCGGGAGGTTCGGGGGTAATTTGACAGCTCTGTGGCTGCACTTGGTGACCCCGGCTTGGAGAGACCCAGCTGGGCTGGATCGATGCCGTGTGTGCAGCGCGTGGTCTGGAAACAGCTTTCCCACCAGGAGAAGGGAGGGTGGGCAGGGACCTCCTGTCGTGGTCACCATCTCCGTAAGAAGGAAACAGCAGTGCTGTTTAATGAGGGCAACAGGCACTTCTGTGATGTAACTGTGATGTAACTGTGATGTAACTGGACTAGAGGGAGGCTTTGTCTTTGTTCTTGGTGACTTTTATAAACACACGTGCCTGTGCTGTCTGTCTTGGACAGTTTGGCTTCCTTTTACCTTAATATGGGTTACTTAAGATTGCTATTTAAGATTAAATGGATAAAACCAAACCAGTTTTTATTTGATATGGCAAATCCATAAACTAGTTATTTAAGAAGTTTAGGAAGTGCTCCAACTCCCCAGCACATCCCATGCTATCCAAAGGATGGCACCAGCATGGATTCCCATTTAAGCTGTGCAGACCGCGTAGGGTTCCAGTACCAGTATAATGCAAGGGATACTCATGGACACCACTAGCTGACCAATATGATCAAGGTAATGCCATTTATTGTTGTGAAAATACCCCTTAAATAACCCAGATAGCTCACACACTGCACACACACTGCAAACCACCCTGGGACTGGTTAATGTGAATAACACACAACTCTATTGGTGTAAAATAAAGTCCTTGCGATCTCTCTCCGTGGCTGTTGTTTTTCAATCTTCTGCTGCAGCTTCTCTAAGTTTACATTCTTCTCCCTGTTGATCTCCACAGAGGCTTCTTAAAAGTAGCTTTTCACTGCAGTGTTAAAGGCCTCGCAGCATAACTGCATCTGAAGTTCTGGGGTCGCTCACATGTCCATTTTCTGCAAGAAATTTCCCCACACCAGTGGGGTAGGAGAAATACCATTTTGTGACCTCTGGTGGCACTGAAATCTCCCTGACTTACAGGAGGGTGCTGGGCTCCACGTGCCAGTTCCCAGGGGGTGTTTCACAGGTTCCTACCCAAAATGTCCCTGCGCTCAGTTGCGTTGCTGGGTGACAGCATCATCCTGAGCAGTTTCACCCTGGGTGCTACACGGCCCCCTTTGGTGATGGGACAGGAACCAGCTAAAGCCAAACTTGCAGGTGTGCCATGGAGCAGAACCAGAGGGGCTCTGTGGTGCTCCCGTCTGGAAAGGCACCGAGAAGGGAGCGCAGGTCCTGGGCTGGTGGCTCTGCTGAGTGTTTCCATCCATGCAGGTCAGCCATGTGTGGTTTGCAATTCACCGCGTGGCGAGTACGGACACCAGCCGGACACGGCTCAGCAGGGAGTATGGCACGGACAGCAGCCGGACACGGCTCAGCAGGGAGTGTGGCACGGACACCAGCCGGACACGGCTCAGCAGGGAGTGTGGCACGGACACCAGCCGGACACGGCTCAGCAGGGAGTGTGTTGGCTCTGCAGGCACAGCCCCTCCTGGCCCTGTGCTGGCCAGAGGGCAGGTGGTCCCTGGCATCTCGTGGAGCTCAGGAGGGGTCTTTGTGTGGCTGCGGAGCCTGGCGTGGGAGGTCCCGTGTGGAGCAGGGGGTGGCCATTGAATTGGAGTGTTGAGCTGAGAGGGAAGCATGGCCAGGGCTTGTGAAGAGAAGCACAGATGCTAAATTGTCTGAGAATTTCACAAGGAGTTAAGAAGTGCCAAATCCCAAGGGATGCAATATGGGGTGCCAGGCACTTCAGGTACAAGTTGGGATGTTGGTGTGGCTGCCAGAATGCCCATGCCAGTGTGTGCTTCCCTCTCTCTTGCTACCCAGAGGCTTTAATGTCACTGTATCGTTCGTGACTGCTCAAAGGTACCTTCCTTCAGGGTTGCTGCCCCAGGTCAGCACAGAGACATGCACAGGCAGGCTGTGCATCTCCCCAGGGTGGGAAGGCTTATTAATTGGGGTGTTTCTGGATTCCCTGTGCAGGCTCAGCAGCAGACTGAGGGTGAGAGGCAAGGTCCCTACCACTCCATGACCCGTGTGAGAAGGTCTGGCAGGGCTTGGTGTGTATCGTCTGCATGGTCAGGTGCTTTATATGAGAAGATTAGTTTAGCTTTAATTCAAACACTAAGTAATGTGAGAGACCATCTAGCATTCCAAATTGATACAGATCTGGGTTTATGTTGGCATAAAACAAGATTAGGTGTAGTTTTGTGTTTAATACATATTTTTAAATGTACTATGACAATGGAGCACTATACTTTTCAGCCACTCTAACCTGAAAAGAGTTGGAGAGTTTGTAGTGAAATGAGAGGAACGCTGAGTTTTGGTAAATTTTTTTTGAAGCATCAAGAAGCAAAATAAAGAGGCTGATTTCTAATGAAGCTCTTTGTGTGCCTCTGAATTCATGATAGCTAAAACAATTATGTTAGCTTGCAGATTAGATTAGAATTGTAAAAATGAAATAAAATGTCATCTAGGTAAATGATCTACTGCTACAGGTGCTGAAAAACAACCACAAATAGAAATGGTCTAGGCACCAAGTAATTAAATTATGATGACAGATGATAGTTTAATAAGGTGATTGTTATAAGACTTGTTGGTAGGCCTGCAATCCTGAGTGCTTCTCACAGCACTGGCTGGCACATTTGGAGAGTGGCAGCTGAGGGGGTTTGCAATGAAATTTCCATCTGATGACTGTCAGCTTTGCAGGGAGAACTGCATCATTTGCTTCCCATAATACTGTCCATCCATGTTGGATGGCTTCTTCAGGTTTTATAGGGCTTATTGGGTTTAAATGTATATTTTCAAGGATTTATCTCTCCTTTTAATAGATTAAAAGGCCAGTGCATAACAACGAAGAACCAGTCCAGTAAGTACTGAGCACAATCAGGCTGATCAGAAGAAACCCCATGAAATCAGAGGGAGTGATGCATTTGCTGTGTCCTCAGCACACTGAGTTCCCACACTGCATCACCAGCAAACCTTCCTCTGAGTGAGGTGGGCTTGTGTTCCAGGAGAGGGAACAGCAGCTGCTGTCCTTCAGACACACAAAAGTGTTTCCTCTCCTGACAGGGGCATTTGGGTTTACGGTACCAGTGCATTTGTTAGAGGCTCTGTAAAAGCCCCAGACAACAGTGCACGTGAGATACTCGATAATCTGGGCCAGTGACTGTGATCACATTAGAGGGGGAAGGTGCCCTGACATCAACGTGCTCTTAAATTCAAGTGTTTCCTGGTGTTCCAAGGGTGGGTCTCAGAGAACAGGTGACAGGGAAGAGGGAGAAACTCGGTCTTACAATGCAACCCTGAGCCCACAATAATAAGGTTTTTTCTTAGGGAAAAGCCAAGCTTAGAAAAAACCAAACTAAAAAACCTTTTATTTTGGAATCTCATTTAATAGCACATGTTCTGAGCAGCAGTGTAGATGGTTGGAGGCAGCTCTAGGAGATCACTCTGCACTAGGCTTAGCACAGGAACTGTGCCTGCAGCGTCTCAGGACATAAATCACTCTCTAAAGAGCCAGTTCAGTTTTAAAAGACCTTCGTTTCCCACTGGAATGCACACCAAGACAGGACAGGTTGTACCAGAGACTGCTCTACTGCCATAAATCACGCATCAGAGTGGTTTGGGGTTCACAGTTGCTCTCCTGTCCTCTCAGTGAAAGATAGGGATGAGTTAAGAGACATCATAGGAAGTGTAAGTCATGGTAGAATCCGGCTCCACTGCTTTGCTTTCACAGGAGAATTTATTCACGTTGTCCTGTTGCCTCTTTTGTTTGGAATTCAGTAGATGAAACTATACAACCTTGAACACGAGGGCAAGTGTTGGAACCAGTGGAAAACCTCTCTATTAAATGGTAGAATAATTGTGACCGATTTTCATGAGCGATATTGATTTGAGTGTAGGACGTATTAGCTGGTATCTCTAACACTTTGTAGTGTCAAAATTCATCGATACTCATAAATGCCAATATGTAACAGCAGGTGCTGCTGTGATTTAGTAAATCATTCTAATTTCTATTTAGTAAATCAGTTGCCATCACTGTTAATGTTTAATTTGTAAGTTAGTGAACACCCAGCCGTACAGGAGGGATGAAGCTGCAAACACATTTTCAGTAAATACGATATAAATACCGTGACTCCTGCTATTCAGTGCAGCCCATATGTTAGCTGTTGATAACTATGATTTTTCTATAAATGCAGCATTGTACCCTGACCTTTAAAAGGATGAGATGTAAAATTGAGAAATTTACCATGATAAATATCTTTTGAAAGAAAGTGTAAAGGATCTGAATTTAGGCTAGAGCAAGGCAAATGGTTATTAAAGATAACTATGTGCTTCTCTTTAAGAGTTCTCAGGAATCAACCTGGGTTAAATGGGAAATTCTGATCGTGAGCACATGTTTGTCCAGGAGCAGCATTTCTCCTGACATGAGCGAAAAATGCCAGGTCTTGACGTGGGTGTGTTTGGATGGGATTCCAAGAGCCCCCAAGTATATGATACTGTTGCCATCTCAAGGTAAGATCGTAAACCCTGTGAAGATACCACTCTTCACCAGAAGTGTCTCCCAGAGGGATAACCCATCCTGCTGGGCCATGCAGTGTCAGGATGAAGTTCACCTACCTGGTAAAACTTGTTTGCAGCACAGGGGCCCTGATTTTGGGTGAGTCAGTTGAGTGTTTGGTCTGGTGGTAGTTTTTTGGGGAGTTTAGGGTGTGTTACCCAAGGCTTGAGTAGAAATAAGCATTGTTTTAGCAGTGTTCTGCCAAATGTACTTTGTAAGTCATAAGGGGAGTCACATCACCTAATAGGCATTGAATCACTGAAGAAGCAACCAAAATTCAATTTTAAGAGAGTAGTGGAAGGCTGCCAGAATCTCTCCTCAAGTCCATATCAACTGCCTCATCATTGCTGTGCACATTGCTGTATGTATTTCTATCAATTCATAGAGGGTCTGAGGTTTAAAAAAACTATTCTACCATTCTACTATTCTAAAACTATTCTACTAGCCACTGCCCAGCCTTGGAGCTTTCCACACCGTGAGGCCCATATCCATTAGTCTTCAGCATACTTTTACTGCAGTTTCTGTTGTCCTAAACCTTCTCCTCCCCCGCTCTTGAAGAATCTGCCCAGTATTTGTTATTTTTCTCCAAGTGCAATAGATGGCATGGAAAATAGGCTGGAGTATGTAGATATTTTAATACTAGTTATTTGCAAGTACTGTCAACATAATCCAGAGGAGGGTTTTTTATGGTCTGTTTGTGGCTTTTTTTTTTGCTTGGTTTGTTTTTTTCCTTTACGCTGGGGTGTAAGACAAACCATGTATTTGTCTCCTGAGCACAGGTCCTCTTTGCAGTTACCTGTCTGGATACAGCCAGAGGTGAAAGGTGCTTCAGCCTTGCTGTTCTTACCGTAGGGCTGTGCAAGACACTGGCAGCTTCTCTTGGGCTGCAGGTTCCCCAGACTCTCTTCTGCTGAGCCTTTGGTTTGTTGCGACAGCATCATCTTGTCGGCGCGATTTGTCACCTTCTCCCAGTCACAGGCCCTTGCAGAGGAAGGGTTTATGCCAAGAAAACTACTTCAGCAATGAACCCTCCACTGGTCTGGGAGCTGCTCTCCCATTTGGATTGAGAACTTCCACCTAAAATAGTGTTTCCTCCCCTTCAGGAGGGTGTCTCCACATATGTCTGGGAACAGGAGGAATGCCAGCCTGGCATCCTGTCTCCCCTGAGTGGGAGTGGTTTGGATTCATCCCAAAGAAATCTGCTTACCTTTCTTTGCATTCTCTGTCCCTCGCAGGTGCTTCTCCCAGAGAACTATTGCAATAAATATTAGTAAAATACTGCTGTCATTTTGCAAGTGAGCTACTTGCGCGGCCCAATATTGCAGCATTTTACCAAGATTAAGCAGTACTCAACTGGAATCAAAAGTACCTTCCTCGGGTTAAAGTTTTATCGTTGAAGAGTCAAAAGGAAGGCTAAATTGTCTTATTCTGATTGATTCAGTTAAAAATACCTCTTTTCAGTATGCCTCCTGCTGATATAACTACATTAACTCTGCTGGGGTGGGAAAGTGGAAATCTCCCGTTTCATTTGCTGCTTTTTCTGCCCTTAAGGCAGAATTCACAACATACAATATGGAAATGCTGGTTCCAATGACATGTTTTATACCACCATCCAATCTGGCTACAATTTTAATATAAGCATCACATTAGCGAGTGTTTCATCTCCCTAAAATATCTCCTCCATTTTTTTAAATATAGTTCCTTGAAGCTTTCACGACACTTCACGTATGTATTATTTCTTCTTTCCCCATTCTTTCCACCTTCTGCCATCCTCACCAGCTTGGCAGCGTTTCCTCGGCCCTTTGGTGGCCGAACTTTCTCTCACTGGTACAAAATTAAAGCTCAGTCTGTTTTCTTCCAGTCCGCAGGAGGCAGGAAAAAAACCTCTCATATCATGACTAAGTGACATTTATCACATTGGGTATAATCGGTTTCAGCCCTTTTTGAGCAGGCACTGGTAGATTTAAGAAGTCAACACAGTAGGAAGTGTCTTACCCACAACAGCCTGCCTACTCAGAAACAGCGAGTTGGACTTTATTTAATCTGTAGTTCCTTTAAAGTGACAGGGTCGGTAAACGGGATGCTCGTTTGCATCTCTATTTCTGGAACGCCTCTTGCTGGATCTGCTCTGTTGCTGATCCGGGGAACTGGGATTGCAGGGATAATGTTATTACTGGCAGCTTGCATGTCTCTGAGGAGCTGCTGTGGGTTGTGCTTGCAGGAGGCCCTTACCAATTCCTCCTGTCCCCGGGAGGCACCGATCAATACCTGCCTTGCTCTTGCCGGCACCGTCTGCGCGGGATATTGGCAGCATCTCGTGCAGCAGGTGCTCATTAAGGACACACGAGCTTTCCCTGCTCACACCTCCATTCACACGGCGTTTTGTGCTCTGCATAATTCCTTGTGCTTAATGTTTTCCAGGAGAGCAAAGGAGATCGTGGAACTGGGGCGATGTGCCTGTGTAAGTTCACCCCGGGGACCTGGCTATCAGCTAACCCCAGCTCACGTGGTCGAGCCCTGGGTGTGTTTTATTGTTCACAGGCTTGTGTGTACATGGCCTTTTTTTCGAGGTAAAATGTGCAGCAGATAATCCAGTGAAGCTGTTCCAAGGGTGCAACATGCGGGAGTGCAAGATAAATGGATGAGGAGGATGAATTGGGAGAGGTTTCAGACATGGGTTAGGGGAGGAAAGGAAGGCAACAGGATCAAATCTTATTGTGTTTAACAATATCCATAGCAGTCATATCCCCAAACAAGTCAGGCCACATGCTGCTCTTAATTATGCTGGTTTCAGGCAACAGAGAACAACTGATGAACTCTTACAGTGACAACTCGAGTAGTTAGAGGATTGGAACAATTAAGGGACAGGAAAGGGACACCTCCGCGTTGCACGTTGAATTGCAGAGGGGCACAGGAGCACCTTCCCGTGGGGCAGCACATGCAGGTGACAGAGGCTCGCTGCTGGCAGCAGCACGAACGAGCAGAAGGCAGGTGAGAAGGCAGAAACAAGAGATGAGAGGCAGGAGGATTTCCTTTGTCAGGCGTCGCTCTAGCCGTTCACATTGAGAGTGCAACAGTACAGAATGTGCAGTAATATTTTTCATGACTCGTATTACTTTCAGTGACGGTCCCTTTGGTATTGGGAATTGCATATCCCAGTGTGTCCATGTGCTTAATGCTGGAATAAAGAACTATGAGCTGTAAGAGTCAGACATAAATCCGCCTTTATTGGGCCTCTCCTTCCAGTTGCTGCCATGCTTGAAGGCTGGAGGAGGTAGTGAACTGCAGACTGTTTAAAATGCTGCTCAGGGTGATTAGCACGTTCACATATGTTTACCAGGTCACATTTGATTCTTTTAAAGTGTATTTTCTTTCGTTGTGACATGTGATCTGGATCCCTTGGTATAACCACCCCTTTTTTTAGATTTACCTATCCTCCCCCCAGGTTTTAGTAGCAGTAATAATTTATTTGCACCTGGAGATTGGGTGAAACTGTTGGAAAATATAGGGAGACTAGTAATAATTCATTAGGAAGTCCCGTTAGAAATACCTTTTAATGGTGATCTTTTGGCAAGGTAACACTTTAATTTTTTCAGTTGATTTGTTATAATGTATTTTTAACCAGAGTATTAATCTGCACTAAATCAAATGCCATTTAACAACTTAAGCTTTGGACAATGATGAAATTACTATTATCAATCAAACATGGTCTTGTTATAGAGTGAAAACAAGGGGTTTCCTTTCTTTTTGTTCTGTTATTGGCAAGACCCATTCTCCTTAAGAATATTAACTGGCATTAATTGTGTTTACCTACTTCAAAGCTTCATCCCGTACATTACTTGCAGTCTTGCAGGTTGGTGGCAGCATAAAAGTAATGCTTGTCCTCATGATCTAACTGGTGTCTGAGAGCTGAGGTTGTGCTGTGCTGCAAGCAGGATATCCTGCATAGGTTAATAATATCAAAACCCATCTTTATTTGCTGTGGAAAATATGAGTGTTTCATCTTATCTGCCACTATCACAGGAAGCAAGAGATCCCTCAGTGAAACTCGCTGCTCTCTGTGTTTCTTCTCATTTCTTGGTTGCTGTATCGACAGCATCTCCCGCTCTGCACCGTCTCTTCTACGTGGGAAACAAAATACAGGCACAGTGAAAACCAACCTGCGACTTGTACCTTAAGCAATTCAATATTGTCCATTATATTTTATGTGTGGTGTCCCCCCTGTCAGTGGCTCAGGGTTGGCTGCTCCTCTGGGTGTTTTGGGCTCCCTGTGCTGGCTCTGCTGGGCTGGGCATGGTGCATCCCTGCTGCTCTCAGACCCTGCCTTTGGTGACAGTTGCCTTTGTCTCAGCTCTGCCACCCTGGAGATGTAACTGAGTTTTGGGAATCCACACTCCAGCAGAGCGTGGAGTGATCTGGGCATGTTTCCGTGTTTGTTTTCCTGACAGGAGCAAGGCATGAGGAGTAAAGGGGTTTTGAAAAGGCAGGCTGCATTCTGCATTAGTGCATCCCCCTTTACTCCTGTCCCGTGCCTCCCTTTCCATTATTTCCTCATAACTCTGCGTGTGCCCACGTGATGAAGTTTGAGGAACTGATCTGGAGTGAAAACTTGTCAGTTCTCCAATCCTGCTTATGGTGGTGGCAGCCAGGCAGGAGCGCAAGGAGAGCAGGGGTTGTCCATGGGCATGCAGGGCACAGGGAACACTCCGACTGGCTCTGTCCCCAGGGCCACCGCTTACAAACCTGTCACCTTTCCCAAAGAGACTTGGTCCTTCTGGGAAGCCACCACTCTGGCTGTGCCCTTAGTGTGACAGGTTTGGGGTGGGTTTTGGGGCTGTACGTTGGGTAATGGTGTAAAACAGGGATGTGGATACTAGTCTTGATGTATCTTAAGAGACCCTCTCCAAACAGGCTCTCAAGTGCATTTTCCTTTGTTTACTGATCAATAGATGCTTCTTTGGCTTGCAGTTATTTCCAGGCCTTGCCTTAAGTGGTCACAGATCACTGACCTTTGGGTCACATTGTGTAAGCTCAGCTCTGTGCCCAAGTGCCTAAAAACACTGGGACACAATCCATGTGGGTTCGGTAGCACTGACAATAGGGGTTATGCTTATTGCATTGATTTCTGGATGGGGTTTTTCTAAAATGTTGACCGTTGCTAGTTTTGATTTTCCTCCGTGAGCTGTTTCGGGTACCTTTGCAGGAGAAGTGTGTCTAAAACCACACATGACTTCTATTAGTGCTGGGACACTGGTAGCAATGTTGATGGCAAGGTGGCATTGCTGGCACTGCTCACAGATTTCAGCTCCATCCCATATGCCAGCATCCCATCTTATGCTTTTGGCCAATGCCTTATGAAATTCACTGGCCTCAGGGAAAACGTATTCATTCTTTTTTTCTGTCTCAGATCCAGAGTCAAGCAGAGTTCTATTTGTGTTTCAGAAACTTAATGTGCAGCGTCAGGGCTCAAGAAATCTCAAAAGAAGTATCTCTGTCCTCAGAGCTTGATGTGCAGTGCAGTGCAGGTAGGAGCAGGATGGGTTACTTTAGCAAAGCAGGGGGTTTCCACCCTCTCTGGTACAAAATAAAGACAGGGTAGAATATGCAAACCAGAAACACGTCCTTGGTAAAACAATATTACGTGTAAATTGCAACGTTCTCTGCCTCTAGATATTAGTGGGACTAATTTGAAAGGGAGAAGGGGGACCTGCTAATTTAAATAAAATTTTAAAAAGAGCAATCAATGTTTTATCTTCTATTAAATATTTTGCCACTTGTGCTGGAGAAACAGTTGGTAGTGTTTCAAGAAGAAGGTTGACGCTTTGCAGAGGAAAACACGTTTGCCTGTGAAATGTACAGAAATTGTGACAGGAGCAGTCATGGTGGGAGCTGGAGTGAAACCTGAGCTTCAGTCTGGCATGATTAACAGAGTCGTTTATTTTTCATGCATGTATATGCAGTTATTTTCTTGTGGTTCTGTTTCAAAGCTTTGTTTGTGTTTCCAAGTGGGGCAGAGTGTAATTAAGTGCAGAAGGATGGAAATGACCGCTGATTGCACCTTATCCTGTCGGTTTATATTCTGGCAGAGCAGTGACTAACCTGTTAATACAGTGTATTTCACACCTCATTGCTGGCCATATTAAAAGTTTTTATCCTAATTCCTCAGTAAATATTAATGTACAGTATTCACTAGTATCTGTCTATTTCATTTACTTTCCTCATTGTTCTTTGTAATTCCTTTCATTCCCTCTGTCCTATGGTGATTGTAATCAAAGCTAAATCCAGTTGTTTTAATGATCAGTTTTTGTTAGTCCTTCAGGCAAACTGCACTGCAGAGGTGCGGCATTGGAACCCAATATTGTTATTACGCCTCCTCAGAAATGATGAATTTCGTGTTTTTTGCATATTGCAAGAATTAAAAACATAATAAATCAGTAGACGTTTATTATTCTAAGTGACGTATGTAACCTATTAGCCATTCTGTTTCTTTTAGCTGTACAGTATTTGTCAAGATATCTTCAAAATCATTGTTCATGGTCCTAACCAAAGGCTGCTAAGGCTGGTGTGTAAGTTGCTCTGTTAGTTTTGTAGCTGACTGATCTCAAGTGCTCCCATATGAGACTGACAATAAAGAAAATAAATAAAATATTGAAGTTAAACTCAGAATTCCCAGAGACTTCAGCCGAACTAAGACTGCAGCAAGCAAGGCTGAATTTTCTCAATAATGACAATTTTTTTTCAATGATTATAAAAGCCCCGATATGCACACAAAATAATACATATTATGGTCTACTCGTTTCTCAGACCTCTGCTGTCAAGTGTCCTGAGCACAAAACCATTTGGGCAAGTGGCTCTCATGTCCTTACTGTCACTGCAAAATGCAGGATATGTTGTCCTGGATCACTGCACTGGACAAACGCTGAGTGAAAAACTGATCCCTGCCCTGAAAAAAGAACACAACCAAAAAAACCCACAACCCAGAAGTTTTTACTCAAGTGCAGCAATTCCTGGTCCAGCAGATAGTGCTGGAGGGGCAGAGGATGAGGGTCTGTCCCTGGCACCAGTGCTTCTGGCAGTGATCTGAGCTCAAGAGGCTCAAGATCCTGGGGCTCAAGAGCGAGAGGTGGCATCATGGGCCACTGGTTTTGCTCCCAGGGAATTATTTGGGCAAATAGAGACTGGTCTGGTTATTCAGTTAAAAGTAAACAACGATGGATTAAATAAATATGTCGCATCTCACGTGAATAACCAGGGAGCCATTCCCTGAGTCCCAGAAATGGTGAACTGAGCCAAGGCAGGACTTGGTGACTGTCCCACCAGCCTGGCTGGCACAGCCAGCGTGGCTGGGAGTGGGGATTCCCGGCAGGCAGAGCAGCAGGAACGATGCTGATGTTCTTGATGCTCTTACCATCCCAAGCAGGGCCAACAAAAAACTTTAATTGGTTTGCAGTTCCAAAACATTTCGCAAACACCAGACGGTGGGAACGTTTCCGCGCTGCTGAAAGGTCCCAGATGCCACTGCCAAGCGGGAGGCTGGGCGGCTGGTGCAGCCTGGGGAGGGGACAGCTTGGCTCTGCCTCGCCGGCGCTGGCACACACCCAGGCTGGCAGCAGGGCAGCCGCTCGCCTGCCTCGCCAGGGGCTGCCTTTGGGGTTTCGCTGCTGGCTGCACGTCCTCCTCGCTCGCCTGTTCCTCACAGACCCCTTTGGTTCAGTGGGGTTGGACGAGCCCTTCTCTCCTGTGCTCCTCACTCGTGGCTGCTGCAAACAGTGGCTTGTCGTGGGCGGAGGGGCTTTGCCAAGGGACGGCGGTTTGGGCCCTGCCTGCTGGTGGGTTTGAGTGGCTCATCTTGGAGGTTTGTTCTCTGAAGGTTCAGTAGCGAGGAAGCAGAGGGCTCCTCTGGGACAGCAGGTGGGGTGGGGTGGGATGGTCCCTCCCCTCTGCCTGCCCTGGGCTCTGCCAGCCACAGCCTGAGTGGAGACGGGCAAGAGGCACTGACTTTTGGCAAGTGGAAGGGCAATAAATGCCTGGGTCAGGGTGTTGTGTGTTTCCAGGAGCTCCTGGGAGGTGCAGGGCCCTTGCAGCCACCCCTGGGGTCAGTGGAGTTGGTAAAGGGCTGCTGTTGCACAGCCCAGCGAGAGGGAAGCCAGAGGTACCTCACTGGAAAAGTCTGGAAATCATAAAAAAGGAGAGAACTTCTTGGGAATTTGGGAATGGTGTTGAAGGGCAGCAAGGCATCGAAAGGCACGTGCTGTGAAAGGTGCCAGACTCTGCCCTGTGGTGTCCCCACGGCATTTTGGGCCCAGGTGGAGGGCTGTGGGATGTCCAGCTCCCAGGACATCCCATACTGCTCTTAGTCCCTTTCTCTTCCCCTCTCCTTTCTTTGCCTGTAACGCTGAGCTAATCCAGGTGAAAGTCGCCGGGCATTTTCTTCCATAAGCCTGAAAGAGCACCAGGGGGGACCTGAAGCTCTGCCTTCCACGTCCCAGAGGGGCAGCTTGAAAGAAAAGAGCTGAAAGGAGGAGACAGGACAGACACTGGCGAGGCTGGGGAAGGAGAAACCTGTGCTGTGACCCAGGGACAGGCAGGGCTTGGGCAAACGGAGCTCCGGGACTGCTGGTCAGTGGGATGAGTAAAGGACAGCTCAGGGGAACACACAGTGGGAGCAGGTGTTGGTAGGGCTGTGAGCACGGATAGTGTATGTGCATACAGGTCTGTATTAAGGGCGCTAATATAAATTCTTGCAAGTAAAGCTGAAGAAACGCATTACATGAAAAAATGGTTGTTTCTGGCACAAAAAGGCTTCGGTTTTACTCCACGAAGGAAGCAAACGAAGCTTTTGAGTGCTGTTTTGTACTCAAAAGTGGAAAGGTATCTATTTTGGAGAGGGAAAATGAGCTAGAAGCAGCATATGTGACATTGAGGCTTTTCTTACTGAATAGAACAACATTGGTTGAATGCTGCGAAGAGAGGAAATGAAAAATCAAAAGGTTAATAAAAGTTACCTTTTATTCTAGGCTTTTTTTCAGCTTTGGGAGCTGGCCCAGATTTCACTTTGTGGTATAGCATATCTTTTAAAGAAGCATCCGTTTATAATTTTCAAATTATCAGGAAATCCTCCAGCGGTTCATTCCTCTATTGCTAAAAGTGTGTGGCTTTTGCCAGCCTAAATTTGTCTGGTTTCATGTTCTGCCTCTGGGCCTGTTGCACCTTTGCCAGGATGAAAAACCTCCTCTTACCAGTTTCCCTTCCCCCAAGTAAGTATTTACTTAGTGATCAGACATGCCTTAACCTTCTCTGTGATAAGGTAAATAAACTGAACTCCTTGTGACTGTCCCTGTAAGATGTGTATCCCCATCCTGTAATCAGCCACACTGAATTCACTGGGTTCACTCCTCATATGCGAACACCAGTGCCCAATGTGGGATTTTGCTGCCAGTAGTGGCAACAACTGTAGTGGTGACATAATTTATTCACTTTTCCCCTGCTCTGTGCCCAAGCCACTGCTGTCCTTGTAGCCACAAAGCTGCTCCATGAGCTTGTGCTTGCCGGGATGCTCCGGTCAGGCTGGATGTCTTAATGATGGTTTGTAGTTGTTCAGAAAGGCTCTGCACAGCAATAGAGCTGCCTCAATAATCCCCCTGCACTGACCATGCCACCTCCATTATAAAAATCACTTCTCCAGTCACAGGCTGACAAAGACAGAGGTTATGTTTGCTTATTTGTTTGTTTGGGGGTGTTTTTTGCTGGGTGGTTTGTTTTTCCTTTGTGGGATCAGGGTCTGGGGTTAGTGTGTCTGGGTTAAAAGGTAATTATTTTTGTAACAGAATTAAAACCTGAAATACATTGAACCGATTTCTAGTACAAACAGGATCAGCATTAGCTTTTAAAGGATTGCTATCATTTCAGGACTGCAATATGATTTAAACTGTAATAGATATTGATTTCTGTATTAGTGTTCTTTCTCCTTGTATTGCATTTCTGCTGCCATCTGCTAAAATAGGAATGGCATTTTTCACTTTATTGACTGGACAGTGAGGTGGAATGCTGTATTCCTGCATGCTCTGGATCACCAAGATGAGTTAGGGGGAAAAGGAAGTTTGGGACAAGTCAGCTGCTGGGACACTTGTGTTTTAGAGTTACAGATACCAATTAGTATGTGTTTATTAAAAAAAGCAGTTAAAGACCTTCTAAGCCACTTATGGAATGGCAGAGATTTACTCTGAAGAGCCCCACAGCCACTCCACAGGGCACTTACTTTTAATAGAGGAGGAATTTCTGCCTGGAGCAGCAGGGGCAGGATTTCCCAGACTGTCGTGTTTGTCCAAGCTGAGCTCCCCCAGGAGCAGCAGAAGCCGTGCCTGTGTGACAAGTGTCATTTGTGCCTTCTCTGGCACCCACAGGCTCTTTGGTGCCGGTGTCCCCTGGCCCTTGAAGAGGGGCTGCCCCATTCCCTGTCCCCTCTGCCTTCCCAGAGCGCTGGGCAGGAGGAGTGTCCCCTGCTGTCACACAGGACACCGGGGAAAGGGCTCGCAGTGAGGGGCTCTATGAGTGAACTTTATTATAAAATGCCATTCGGAGTTGGAATATTCTGAAATGAAGTTGCTTCTTGATTATGACTTTTCCCAGAAAACTGATTTTGCCTAATGATGGAGAACGGTATTAAGCAGTACTTAATTAGCATAAATTAAGTTTAATGGGAACAAATTCTGCTAGTGCCAAGTAGTTAAGAGGTGTTTAATAGAACTGAAATTCTGAGAGTTCATCTTATACTACCTGAAGGTGCCAACTAAATGTTAAGGTCTGTGTTCTCCAGGGCTTTCTGGGGGCCTCTGTCAAGTGTGTAGCTGAAGTTTGGTCAATTCTGGGAGAACTGGCCAAATTGTTCAAGTTCATGAAACAAACTTCTGTTGGAGTCTTCTACGTTTACCTTGAAAATACATATAATAAAAAACCCCATTTGTTTCAAAATTTAGAATCAAAATATCAGAGTAGTTTAATTTTTTCAGAGATCTGACTTCCTCTGACAAAAAAACCCTTGCAAATGTATAACTGACAATTCCCTTGGTATATTCTTGTGGTTTCCAGCCATCTCCATCTTAGGGACTTCCTAGGATTGCTTCTGTATTTTGAGAGATTTTATTTTAAATTTTTTTCCCCTCTTTAGCTACACTTGAACAGAAATCAGAGTGTATGGCAAAAGCCTGAATTGAAGAGAGTAAGTTTTCCGGCTTCTGTCAACATTTCCTGATGTCTGAATGCTCAGTTCCTCAACCTTCAGTTGCATTATTGGCTACAGTTAATTATAAGGGTGAAACATCAGTTTTCCCTGGTTAGACACACCGTGTTCCTCCTCACTGAGCACAGTGGGCAGTGCTTCCCACCTCACACGTGACGGGAACTTGGAGTTTTGAGAAGGTACCCACTGTACTGATGTGCCAAACCAACATATACATGTCAGGCTGATGTTACTGACCCCACACAGCAACAAAGAACAGAGGTAGAGGAATCAGTTCCAGGAAAAAAATTGGAACCATTTTTTGGAACGTTCCAAAAAATAACAGTCATGGAAAGTGCAGAATAAAGCAAATTAATTTAAATAATATGTGTTTTGCAGACAAGAAATAAATAAGAAGTGGCGTGGGGTTTAGTTGTGTTGGTTTTTGTTGTTTTGTGTTGGGGTTTTTGAGTATTTTTAATCTAAGAAAGATAAAGATTTTAGTCTTAAGACTCTTTAACTATTTCTAAGCTGTTAAGAAAGGGTATGGAGAGGCCAGCCCACCAGTACCACACCTTGCTCTGTGTGTCAGGAGTTATGCTGGGAGGAGGAAGGGGGTCTCTGCACCTGTAGGTGGGAACTTGAGTGTGAGTTCAGTGCCAGGGGAGCACAGCCCCGAGCAGAACCAGGGTATCCTCTGATGAGGACCATCAACCCACCGCATCACAGAGAGGGAGTGTGGTCTTACCTCATTTGTCACTGCGTTTTGGGCCAGACTGGGACTAAACTTGGCTTCCTTAAACAGCCTGCTCTGGTCCCTGGTCAACTCTAACCGTGCAGGTTCAGGTTTCTTTCTGCAGCCTCTGCCTTCTTTTCTTGTCCCTTTTTTGTCCTAACTCAGGCTAAAAGCTTCAGTGTACCCAGCCTGAACTCTCCCCACCTTCCACGAGGATGGCTGCAGCAGCCTCTGCCACTGCCACAGTCCCTCTGGCATTCTCAGGATAAATCCCCTATTTGTTCTTCAGATTAGGAGCAGGTTTTTTCACTCTGTGTTTGTAAAGCACATTAAGCTTCATGCTGGTTTAGCCCAGGACTTGGCCTTCTGGCTACTATTAAAGGTCTGCTTTGAGCTCTCTGTGGGTAGTAAATAACTTGCCCATGTTTGCTGTGAAAGCTTCTAATTTATAGGCAAATACGTTAGTAAATTCATATTTTAAGCAGTTAATTGAAGGCAAGCACAAAGGGAGGGCACGGCGGGCAGCTGAACGCTACGTGTGTTTTTGCACCTCGCGCTGACCATTCTCCAGGTGAGGGCTCGTGCAGCTGCTGCTTTGGGGTGCAGGAGGTTATTACTCCAACAAAGTGGGCTCTGGCCCCTGCTTCGTGTTGGGGGGTGTGAACAGGGAGCCCCAGGCACTGGGGCTGACGGGTGCATTTGGATCCTCTCTGAGCTGGGTCGTGTCACAGCCTAACTAAGCCCAGCTCTCTGGTTTCTCAAGAGCCCACAGCAAACAGCTCCACGTCCCCAAACCATGGCGGTATCTCCTCAGATCCCTTATGGGGGGGCTAATGAAAACACTTGGAAAACAAATGTTGCTGTTCCATTATGACATAAATCCTGGCAGTTTCTACAGTCAAAAAGGACCTCCTGGTCCTCCTCTGCATTTATTCTCCCAGAGTACCTGGGCTCCCATGTACAGCCTGGGCTCCCATGTACAGCCTGGGAATGGAGAGACAGAGAGTGGCTCGTTTTTTCCAAGGCTACAGGGAAATCTCATCCACCTCGCTGGGAGTTATGGCCCTGCATTCTGGCTGGGCTCTGTGTGCTGTGTCCCTGGCAGGGTAGCGTGGGGGAAGGAGAGCTGCTGCTCCAGGGCAGCCCCTGTTCAGAGGCTGCTGCTGAAACAGAGCCTGCGGTTGGGAATGTTCATCATCCCGCTCATAATGAAGCCATTACACTGCAGTCACAACTCTGAATTGCAGCTAATAGATTTTCATTTTGTTTTCTCAGTTAAGTCATATTTGATAAATGCAGAAATGTGTAGGGAGCAGCTTATCTCAAGTAGACAGTTTCTCTTTAAATGGGCGGCTTGAATGTGCTATGCATGAGGATTTTTGGAAAGGAAAAAGGGATTCTGCAGCAAATCTTTACAGATATTATATAGCAAACCTAGAGTATCCACTTGCTGAGTACAAGTCTTCCACCTTTTAGAGATCTGTTAACTTGCAGCTGTTGAAGATAAACATTGTTTTCTTTGTATGTGTCTACATGTACTTGTGTGTGCATGCAAAAATTTTATGGTGTTGGATATGTAATTCTGTGCAATGCATTCTATGTGGTCTAAAAGATTGGCTTTAATGAATCTTACTTGAATTCTTTTATAGGAAACAAACAAAATTCCATTACCTGCTTCAAATCAGACAAATACATAAAGATGTAAATTTTGTTTGTTTATTATCTTTCCCTCGTAATTTGAGTTTAAATGGAACAGAGTAGTTTGCACAAAGCCTAATAGTTTGGGAAATGACAGCACCAGCATGTGACACGTCCTTGCACTGGGCTGTCCTGTTCAGAATTACTCTGGAAAAGTTCTCAGCACAAAGTTCCTCGACATACATTATACAGGGATTTTGAAATCCTGGCTCAAAAGGTTCTTAACGGAATTAAGGCAGCATTCTCCAAAATAGTGAAGCTAAGCTGGTCTCCCAGTGCTATCCTGAGGAACTTTGTCAGCATTTTCAAACTTGAAGGCCAGAATGCAAGCATGCAAATCTGTGTTTGGGCCGAGTTTGCAAAGGAGTTTTCTAGCTGTGGATGGGATTTTTGAGAGCACCCAAGCAAACCTGCAGAAGGGTTTTTGCAGCTATGATAAAATCATAAAGAAAAATCCATTGCCTGGGCAATTCAGATACCAGGCAATTCAGATACCGGGCATTTCAGATGCCATTCCTTTCCGAGGTGCAGAACATCCCATCTCAGGAGGGGGCTCGGCACCGTGGTGCAGTGCAGCCCAGCCAGGAGCCCCTTCCCGCAGCGCCGTTCCCAGGGTGGCAGGGTCCAGGCTGGCCTCTGTGTGTCTGCCCTGGCCCCGTGCCCAGCTCTGGCTGCAGAAGTTGACACTCTGAATGTTGGTCACTGGATCAAAAGGCTGAAGTGTTGCCGTCACAGCCGCCCCTCTTTGGCAACAGTTGCCCCATTGTTGGCAATGCTCTCGTCCCCCTTTCTCTCTTTGCCTCCCCCCACTTTTGTCCCCTTCCTTGGCCTTCTGGGTCTTCTCCCCTCACCCCGATGCTGCCCCATGGTTTTCTTTCTCAGCTCTTTCTTCTGCCTCTGCCGCTTGTTTCTTTGCCGACGTTCTCTCAGCCGTGGTTCCTGCTGCTGGAGATGAGTTTGGAAAGCACATCTCTCCCGGTCTGGGCTTTGGGCTCCCTGTGCCCTCACCCTGTGCCACATCTCTGCTCAGCTGGGTCTCCCTGGCCCTGTTCCCACGGCACAGGCTGTGTGTCTGCAGGTCTGCTGCTTTCCCTCTGTCCCTCCTGCTCAGTGAGTGCCGCAGGAGCTGCGTCCCAGCCCCGGGCTCTTCTCTCCAGCTGACCTTCCCCCCAGCCCAGCTCAGACGTATAAACCAAGATCAGCCGGCGTCACGTATTTCAATAAACAAGGCAGATCGTGTGAACTGAGCGCTCTGCACCTACAGTAATGTGACCTCAGACCCACTGAGATCACACACTTTGGTCTGGTGTAGAATTCTTATAAATGTTGTGCAGAGAGACTTTATTGGAGCTTAGCGAGGCAGAATCTGGTCTTGGATTTCCATGGTTCAGGAGTTACTGCTCTAAATGCAGTAGGTGGGTTAATAAGAAGGACTTTGAAACTGTGTTTGTTGAAACTGCTGGTGAATTACACAGTCAGTCTGTTTGTCAGAGCACTGTCATCTTTGTAAGACCAAATGATGGGAAAAATACACTCAATGAGGAATCCCTGCACCAAGAAAAAAACTGATTAATCTACTAAACTGTTCTTCCAAATGTTTTACTGGAGCAAGACCTACACCAAATTGACCTTTGGAGGACATTGCTGTGAACTTGAGAGAGCTCTTGCTTACCTGAAAGTCCCGCAGTCACAGACCATTACTTCACACTGCTGTGCTGCTGGGGGGAAAAGGGCACATTTTAAGTTCAAGTAGATGGTATGAAAACTGTGGTGAATGTTTTCAGCAGATTCTTCAGCTGAAATTGCATTTCTTTGTGTTTGTGGTGATAAAAGCAAACAGCAGTTGCACTGTCTGAGCCTCTGGTTCCTTCCCCTCCGACTGCCAGCACGGGCTTGCACGAGGGCCCTGTTTCCCCAGGCTGGTTGAGTCAGCAGCTGAGCCTGTGCCAGGTCTGCCTCTGAACTCTGAACCACTGCTTTCTAGGGCACTGGAGACCAGCAGTGAGGTGTTAGAGATGTTCTGTTGGCATGCCAGGCTTCAAAAGGTCATAGGCTAAGTCCCAGGAATTGTACATTCACATCCAATAAAATCCTAAAATCTTTGATTCCAAGCTAAGTGGGAAGAGTCTTTCCTCTGAAGCCAGTAAAACTGGCTTGAAACAAATAAGAGGTGATTCAACCTAAAACTGTCAATTCTTCTTTTCCTTTCCTCATACAACAGAGGCACTAACATTTGTAGAGAGTGCAATTAAATGCTTTCTATTTCTGTGTATCAGTTAATCTTGTGCATGCAAGTAGTTGCGACTGAATGATTTTATTATTGCTTGTTTTGCGCCTTCAGTGAGATTTAAACGTTCTTTGTGCATCCCCATTTTTTTCTTAAATTCTTCCATTTCATTCTATTTATTATTGAGAATTCCAGACTTACCAATTCAGTTTTTGATTATTCCATAAGGGCTTGTGTCTGCCAGCAGCAAAACAAAGATGTCTGAGACAGTCATTTTTTTGCTTGGATTTAAGGAAAATATCCCTGTCCAATGAATCCTTCCTTTTTCACTTGTACCTCTAGCACTCAAAGGTGGATCTCTGAGGCCAGAACAACCTGTTCAGTGCTCTGGCTTTCCACGAGGATCCCCTTTCTGCTGCTGTTGCTTACACCAGCTGTGTGAAGGAAATCGGCGTGCTGAGGAGCAGCTGCTCTCTGGTTTCCTTCTTAGAATGGATCTCTTGGATCCTTCCCCCAGCTTCCTTACAGAGGCACGATCAAGTTTCATCTGCATCGGAGTTGGGCAGTCACAGGGAGGTGTTTGATCGTGTGATGGATGTCCCCAGTGAGAGAGGGATGGGTGGGACAAAGCTCCGCGTTGCTCCCAGTGTGACATCCCCACCACCCCCACTGCAGGTGGGCAACCTGCTGGTGTATCTGAAAGGCTCTCCAGTTCTCTTCCAACCTGCACCTCAGGAAGCCTTCCATCACACCCACATCACCACAGGTGAATCAGAACTCAAATCGGTCCAGTAGTTCACCTATCTGGGAAGCATCATTTCCTCAGACGGTAAGATTGACCAAAAGATAGACAATAGGTTAGCAAAGGCATACAATGCCTTTGGAAGACTCTATAAAAGAGTCTGGCACAATAAACACCTGAAGAAAAGTACCAAGATCAGTGTCTATAAAGCCATTGTGCTGTCCACTCTTTTATATGGGTCTGAATCATGGGTCATCTACCGCCGCCACCTGTGTCTCCTCAAACATTTCCATCAGCGCTGCCTCCGCACTATCCTGAACATCCACTGGTCTGATTACGTGACCAATGTGTCTGTCCTTGAACAGGCAGCAGTCACCAGTATTGAGGCCATGCTGCTGAGAACGCAGCTGCGCTGGGCAGGGCACGTCTCCAGGATGGAGGATCACCGCCTCCCTAAGATCGTGCTCTATGGTGAACTTGCCACCGGCTGCCGCAAGAGAGGAGCCCCAAAGAGGAGATACAAGGACTCTCTAAAACAGTACCTCAGCCTTGGCCATATTGACTACCATCAATGGTCCACTCTGGCCTCCAATCGGGAGGCGTGGAGACACACCATCCATAACGCTGCTGATTCCTTTGAGAACGCATGCAGGATCAGTCTGGAGGAGAAAAGACAATGCAGAAAGAGCCGTGCCTGACCAACACCGCCTATGGAGACTTTCTGCTGTGCCTTTGGCAACCGGACTGCCCATCCTGCATTGGCCTTTTCAGCCATCAACGCGCTTGCAGCTAGCGTGGGTAGAGCCCTTCCCAAATCTTCATTCATGAAGCCGAGCCCTGATGATGGTTGGTTCAAGCTGTCAGGAGATTTCACTTGACTTGGTAGAAGCTGATTCAGGGCAGATATGTCCTAAAACGGCCAGACTGTCCCTATCTGGCAACTTGTTGAATTGTTTCTCTTTGAGGTTAATAGGATCTAGGTATTGACTTGAGGTGTTTGGTGCAGAAAGAATTTGAATTAACATATCTTTTCTTCAGTAATGTGGCTTAGATAAAATCAAGCTCTTGGACAACTTCAGTAAAGAAACTTTTCCCGCAATATTTGTAAATATGTGGTGGGATTTTTTTTTGTGTTTTAGCGCAGATGCAACCCTTAATTTATTTTCTTGTTTTCATTACATTAACAAATCTCTGAAAAATAAATTTTGGAAGGGTTTTCTATTGCCTTAGTTAATTTATTCAAGTTTATCATCACTTTGATGTCTTTTACAGCAAAGAATAAAATTCATGAGATTTTTTGATGCATAGATGAATGTTTGCTTTCAGTTAGAAAGTAATTATTCCAGAGATAAGACTTCTCAGCTAACAGATCTACTTGCACACAGTAAATATGCTGCAACAATGTTTTCCTGTCGATGCTAACTATATTTTAAAATAAGTGAAGTTATAAGGTACCAAACTTTCCAAATTTCCCTGAAGTTTATGATTTTGCTAGAAAATCGGATTTTTCTCTCAAGTTTGATGGAATGCATTGAACAATCACACCTCCCTACACGTGGAAATACCTTTAACAGAAAAGATACAGAATTTATCCCCTATTACTAGAGAAAACTAACCCTTTGATCAAGTGCTAACATGAAAAATTTGAAGGAAGCTTCAGTAAGACCCTGATCAGTTGTCACCATATACCAAGAATCTCTCCTCTACTTTTTCCGTCTTTTAAGGAGGAAAAGGAACGCTACTTAGATTTGCTCATAAAAGCCTTGCAGTGTCAGCTCCTTGGGTTTATAAGGGCTTGTGTCTGCAGGGATGTAGGACATACTTACAGAGCTGTGTAGGCTTGTCACTGAAGCACACGTGCATCTGTCGCTCACACCGGGGTTTTATTCCCTGTACAGCCTTGTGAAGAAGGTCAATCCTTCCCGCAGCACTGCAGTGGGATGCAGAGGAGGTTAGATTTTCCAGATTGTGTCTGTGACTCTGGAGCTACCCCTGGCTGAGCCAGAGGCTCTGCCATCCTTGTCCTGCTCCCCACAATCCACAACACGTGGATACAGGTCGCTGTCAGACACTAGTGAGATGCAGCACATCTCCTGTGGTCTCCTTTGAAATGTTCCCCACGTCAGCTGCAGGAGTTTGGACTTGATTTCAGTGATGCTCTGTGACCATGTAGTAAAGCAGAGCAGTGGTTACCTGATCACAGCAGTGGGGTCCATCCAGCCCAGTAAACCCCCTGTCCCCAGAGAGTCCCCTGTCCCCCTCCCAGGATGGCCTGGAGAGCAATGTCCCCTCAGGTGTTTGGGGTTTGGTTTGAAATAACTCCTGTGACACACAAGGCTGATTTTCTTGGTAGCTGGCAGGAGGAGATGCTTCTTAGGGATGTCATTTCCTTTGGGGACATGCTTTGCTTTGAAATCTGATTTTCTAGGGAAGTGTTGGGCAGACAAGAGCTGTTTTTAGCAGGTTTGCAGTCCTTTTGCATGTGTTGTGTGGCCTTGGTGACATGTCCATGCTGGGTGACAGCTTCCTTCTATCAGAGGTGTCATTTTTGTTAGCAGGTTTATCACATGACACCCATTGGGAGATCCTTCACAGCCTGGCTTTCCTGTGCTTCCCAGACAACACTGAAGAAGGCATCACCCAGAGATGCTGCTGTCCCAATATACGGGGTCTCTTTTCCCACCACCTCTGGGCCCAAAGACTCGGGAGAGTAAGACCAGAGTGCTCCCCTTCAAGGGTAATTACAGTGTGCTGGTTTAAAAGTAAACCAGCAGGAGAAATGAATCCAACTCAAAAGAGTTTAGAAGTAAGAACTACAATTTAATAAAAAGATTACGATAGATACACTGATACAAAGGAAAATTGGTTTCAGCCCTCAAAACCCAGTTGTACAACCCAGCCCCCTGGGGCACAAACAGTATGGTGCTCGCCAGCCCCTGTGCTGAACACCACGTGGTCCCCTGAGTCCAAAGCAAAAAGAAAAGGAAAACCTGTTTTCCTTCCAGAAGGTTGGTGGTCGCAGTCTGGTTGAGAGTGGCAGTTGCAGTCCTGTTGAGGTGCTGGTCCTCCTCTCAGTCTGACGAGTGAGTGAGTGCCCCAAGTCCCCAAACCCCAAGCTTATATATGCTTGGGTTCAGATGGGAACACCCAGTACCTCCCCCAGGGTGAGGGGTTTCACAATGGGCAATTTACTCAGTGAGTCACAGGATGTTTTGCTCTACTTGATGGCCCATCAGCAGACATGACCCCTCAGGTTGGGTGTGAAGGTGTTAATGATTCCCAGAGGAGAGTTATCACACCTGAATCATTGGTGTGAAGACAGACCCTCTTATCTCTGTTTTCTCATGCACCCAGTTCATAGCCTGAGGTGTCAGGTGTGTCCTGGGCATCTGTTGCAAACAATGCATCATTAACAGTTCATGATAAATGGCAGAGAGGGTATGGAATATGCAGTTCCAGTTACATTCACACAGTGACAAACTGGTCCCAGCCACTATAACTGGGACATACAGTTAAATCACAGCTACAGTGAGAAACAGCACGTCTTCTGTAGTCTCATTTGAAATGGTCACCACCAAACGGGTTGGAAGAGTTTGCACTTCCCTAAGAGTTGTTTCCATTAGCAGCAAGCAAGGATGGGACCAGTGGGGTTGCCAGCTGCACCAGCAGCCCCCAGATTGGTGTCACCCTCAGCTCGCAGCGCCCCTGGTGTGTGGGATTGTCCCTCGTGGGGGTCGAGCAGCAGCGCTGCCCTTGCCAGCAGACAGCGATGTCCGCGCTGTGCTCTGCTGCAGCAGGTGCAGGTCACATCCCACTGGTCCCCGAGCTCCGGGGACACTGCCACGTCACACGCCAGTGTGAGTTGGTGTATCCTATCCAATGGAAAGGCATAGCTGAGCTACCAGGGAGGAAACCACTGGTGTCAAATCAAACTGCTGAGCAGTTCACTTCTAATGGACGCACGTCATCCAGACAGGTTTGCTCTAGAGGGAGGTGGCAGATTCAGGACAGAATAAAATCCCTGCTATCAAATGGTAATTAGGAGAGCAAATACCTGTCTGTACTCATTTTGAGCTGGATGCTGAGCAGGTCATGCCACTGATCAGGAAGTTGCCCGGGGGATAGAGGGAACTGCTGGGTCTTGTCTTTCCTTAGAGGAGATAGAACCGAGAGGGGCTCTGTCTGCTTTTACATACGTGCTCATTCCTGAGCTGGACCAAGATGGAAATGGTGTCTTTGACAGAGATAAATAAGCAGTAGAGGTTCTAAATGCAGTTGGGTGTGAGGATTTTCTGCCTGTTCGTACATTCCCACAGGAAATTGAAACCCACCCTTGTTTGTCTGCTGGACAAACCTTCGTGCTGGGGCATAGCCCAAGGTTCTTGTCAGGGGTATTTTAGTATCTGCACTTCTCCTTCCCATTTTCCCTGTTCTTTTCTTGCTTGGCACCCCAGATTATATTTCAAGAAGGATTAAATGTGTTGGAGCTTTTTACTGGAGGATTCTGAAGGTTTATTTCCCCACAGGGTCTCTTTCGAGCTGATACAGTGATTACTTAAAGAGAGGGGGGAATCTGCTTTCAAATCTCTTTTATTTTTGAGATTCTGTTAAAGGATGGGTCTCCTCTGAGCTCTCTTACATGCATAATACAATGTGATACCTATCAGACAGCATAGAGAAGTTGCTGGGTATGAGCAAAAAGTGCCCTCAGCTTTCCTCTCAACAATGTTTTTAACTTGGAGCAAGTCACAGGCCCTTATTTCTCTCCAGATTATTCCAGGCAGCTCTCCAGTATAAATAAGGAATTCATATTTTGAGATGCCAGAAGTATCTAGGGAAAGATTTTTCCATCAAGCCTCTCTTTTGAGTCAGACATTGCTCCCCATCTTTTCCCCTTCTCTTTGGTTCGCTGCTTTGTCACCAAATGAAGTGATCTAGGAGGAAATAAGCAGGGGATTATCAAGGGATGGGGTTGGGTGTCCTGTGAAGTTCTGTAATTCCTTGGCTTTTGGAGTGAAAAGAAGCCCTTAACCATTCCAGGTCCTTCTCCCCGTGGCGGTGCAGCCCAGCCAGTGCTTGCTGTGAGGGGTCTGTGCTGTTTGCCTGCCAGGTGAGGGGCTCGAGGGCTCTTTGTCAGAGGTGGCCCGAGGGTGCAGCTGCCCCCCAGGCCAGGGGGCACTGAGTGCCCTGTGGGCACCCCATGGCTTGGCAGGGGGGTCAGGCAGCAAAGCTTGCCCTCCCACCAGCAGCCTCCTCGCAGGTTTGTGCCCCTGAGTTACGAGCAGCCACACACTCTGCCTCCTTCTGTGCCTCCTGCAAAGGGGATGAGAGGGATGAGCAGCCACTCGTTCTGTGTTCAACCTCAGCGTGGCACCCACATCTTTTAATGCCACTTTAATTTGTGGGTGGTGGGGCAACTGCTTACCTTGGTTCTGACAGTGCTAACAAACCCAGCTGCCAAATAAACTAGAGCAAAGGAGACAGCAGTAATATACTGATTTGTTCATTTGATTTACATTAGAACAGGTTTACAATGACCATAAATTATTGTTTTTACAAGAGGTACATAAACAAGTAAAACTGAAATGACTGCTCTGCATGCTACCGCACATTCCTAATGCTGCATTTCTATGTGTACAAATGAATTCCTCCACTTCCACTGGCTAATTACTGCCAGAAAGAGCCTGTGATTGTACAGGATGAAAGTCCCTCCTGTAGCGTGGGGAAGCCCATTCCATTCACTTGCACAGAATGGGGATGTGGATGAGAGGTTCTAAATTTTAACCACCTTTTGTCTTTTTAAAACACACGATAGTTAACATTTTCGTGCTTTAATCAGAGTCAGACCGTATGTTCTCTCCTGGTTTGGATGCAAGGCAGGTGCAAAGGTTTTACATGGCAGTAGTCCAGGAAGGTCCCTTTGCACCAGGACCTTGCACTCCAGCAGAGCTCCCTACACAGATTCACAGCCCCAGATAAAGGCTGAGCTCAGTTACTACATGGGTGTTATTGTGACTTAATGTCAGGCTGTATCCTCTCTGTCAGAGAACTTGTGCTGTTCCCTTTAGCATGCAGGGCACCCAAAAATGTTTGGAGCAAAGAGGAAAAGTAGCACTTTGATTAGGGGAAGCAATCAGGGTGCCCAGAAAGCCAGAAATGTCAGAAGACAGACAAAGAGATAGCCAAGGAAAGAATCTTTATTTTCCTTCCAGAAACTTGGGGTAAGTGTTTTACGTCCTCGGCACCTCTCTTGGAAAGTATCCATGGTTTTATGCAGGCAAAAGGCAAAACAGATGAGATGTGAAGAGACAGGGAGAGCAACAAAGCCAAAGGGTGACAGCTAGACTGGGTCTGTACCACACATGGCAGTGGGAGAAGTCCTTTCTGCCTGTTCTGGCTTCCACCCATCAGCATTGTCTGTCCCAGTGTTGCTGCACCCCTTCGGCTCTGAGCATGGGTGCATCTTCTGTCATCTTTGGTTCTTCCTTTATCCTGCACAATTCTAACCAAAGTGTCGTACCTGGAGGGAGGTTCAGCTGCTCTTCTGGCTCATCAGGTGTGTGAGATCAGAGGAGAATGTTCCAGCTGTGATGAGCACATAGCCCTTTGGAGAGTGTTAGGTCCAAATCTCTCCATTCTCTTGTCTCTCCCAGAGTCCAGTCCAGAATCATTAATATATGATAATCAGTTATGGATGACGTTTCCATTTCATGGTGAGATTTACAGCCAAATGTAGCCCACCCTTCACTTCGTATCCAATGTGCCTAATCCCCGTGACTGAGCTGGCTGCTGATTCCTGATGTCTGGAAAGGGAAGATTTGCTAGCTCGGTGTAGGCCAAGGCTAAACCAAGTAAATGAGGGAGCACGGGCACGGGGACAGAGATGGAGAGAGCAGTAAGATTAGCCATGTGCCAAATGGCTCCAAAATGTTAATTGCATTTTATACTTGGTCAAGCATGAAGTTGTGTCTACATAATCATTCAGTGTATTTCAAGGATAATAATCTAACAATGTAGCAGGTGGGCCAAAAAGCAAACGACTGCCTGTCTCAGGCTTTGCAGGCAGGGTTTGGGCTGTGTGCTGCATGGTGATCTCCAGATGCTGAGGCATATGTTGTCATTGGGTAACTTTATTTTTTAGAGGCAGGTTAGGTGGCTTTGTAATTTCTCACAGGGGCTGAGGATGTCTGAATTAAATAGATGTTTGTAATAAGTCTGTCAAACTGTGCTTCAGAAACCTGGTACTGTTCGTTTCCATTGTAGGAAACACAAACACACACACATCCACACCCCCCTTACCAGACCTTCACTGTAACCTGTATCACATCACGTGTGAAACTTCTAGGAGACTGCATAATTTGGGGAAGGCTGTTTCACCTTTCACTGTTCCATGTGTGTTTGCTCACAGCTTTCTCCATTGTAACACTGCCTTTGATGCTTCCAACTTGTACTTCACTGCACCTCACAAGAGCAGAAGCTGTTGTGTACTTCTATCATCACATTTAATTGTTACTGTTTACTTTTTCCTGTTCCAAATATGCCTGGTTTTCACTGTTCCGGGAGCCCCAGTGTTAGATCAGGCTGTACAAACAGAAATAAGACAGTCTTTCATCAGATATTGTGGGCTAAGGATCATGAGCTACATGTGAGCTATGTGCTCGAAAGCCAGCTTATCGTTACCTGAGTTTGATTTTGATTTGGAGATACAGCAAATTACCTTTTAATAAATGCCCAAACTTGGAACGAAATGACATCTGGCTGCATCTGTTTCTGGGCTGAAGGATGGCAGTATAGTCCTGACTGAAGGCCATTGCATGTTTCTGCTGTGACCACCACCTGGATCATTTTGGTCATTTCATGTCTTTGTTATCTCATCTGAAAAATGGGAAAGATACTTCCTAGAAGTGCTGCCACATGTTTGTAGTATCTGTTAAGACTCTGGAAGGAAAGACTTTTTAGGAATGTAAAAAGTTACTTCTTCCATTGATTTTTCTGGAATTAGTGTCAAGGCAGTAGTACTTTGATTTAAGAACTGCCAGGGTCCCTTGTTACCTGCTTTAGGGAGTCAGAGCACTTGACAGCTACTGAAATGGTTTCCCATCTGCCCAGGTCTCTTTAACACGTGTTCTGTAGTGGTGAGTAGATGTATTCATTTCAGCTTATGTCATCTGGAGTCTTTCTTGGGGCCAAACTGAAACGCTCCTGCTCACAGTGAGTAGCCCCACACTCCATAAAAAGTCTCATTGATTTCAGAAAGGCTTTCACTGATATGTTGTACTATTCATTGTTAAGGGAGGGAATAAATATCACAGTCTGTCTCTGTACAGTGAGAGCAACAGAAAGGGGAGGATGGGGAGTGGGAATCACAGAGACAAGGAAACCTTTCATTTAAAAAAGATACAAAGAAAACGAGATTCGTCTGAATGTCTTAACTCTAAAGAAAAGCTTTCACTGGCAAATGATAGAATATAATGTAAAGGCTGGCATCTGTAGTACAGCAGAATTTAGAGACCTGATTTCAAATAAGAATATAAATTACTTGACTACTGTATCATAAATTTTACCTAAATAGTGGAATTTAACTGAAGTATGACTAATCACTAAAGAATTGCAGGATGTAAAGGGTATGGTGTGTCTGGGAGCCAGTCTGGGGTTTGTTTGGGTTTTGTTGTCTTCATTTTTCTGTCACATTTTACAGGCAGCTCCTTCAGAAGTTACGTAATACACTACCAGCCCACCTTCAGATCTATTGAAAAAGTAGGGTTTTAATTTTGTGGGCGTCAAGGCTACATAAGGCCACAAACCCACCGGAGTCAGAAGTGTTTTATACCTGTAGATGTTTGTGTATCTGCTGGCTCTCTGTCCCTGTGTCCTGCGGGGACCTCTTGTTGTGCTGGCTCTGCAGAGCATCAGAGCGTTGAGCTGGGGGCATTACACAGTGCTCAGGGAGTGGTTTCTCTCTTTAGTTCTCTGTCCAAACCAAAGGGGAGCCCGTAATGGTTGGAAGTGGGGGCAGACTTATCCAGAGCTGCTTCACCAGTGCCTTGACCTTACAGTAGTCACTGAGAGCCAGTTGTCCTTGGTGGTGGGCAGGGCTCCCTGTCAGCTCACAGGTGTCACTGCAGTAGGTGCACAGCAGTGGAAGAGGACCCCAGGTGCATATGCAGTGTGCTCTCTGTGTCAAGGGACAGGCACTTCATGAAAGAAGAATTAAACCAAGCGTGCCACGCTGGTTTAGACCAAATTGCCTATTTCCTTTATTTTTGCTGTAGAGCGGTGAAGTTGATGAAGTTCAGCAATCAAAATCTCATGCATCCTTTATTATATCCATTGCTGCAGAGCATCCAGAATCCCCAATTAAAGCAGTTGTGTTTGTAACTGGCGGGGCAGGAGGGGTGTCTTTCAATAGGTAAGCAAAAGGACAATAATGAATTTTTTACCCGGCTACCTCTGCCTACTCAGCTTTCATTTAAAACAGACTGTCTCATAAAAGGGAAGAATTAAATTGCTGGTAATTTTCACATGGGCATGTAAATCAGACTTTTAGTCTTGTTTGTGATTTTGCTGTCTTGAAATTTTCCTGGATAGGAGGTAAAGCAGAGAATAGTGTTCCAATACAAACCCCAAGCTTAATCAGTCCCTTTGTGACTGTAAGCCAAGCTCTCAGTTATATCAAATTCAGTCCAGTTACAATTAATTTTTCCCTAGCACATGCCATTATTAACAATATTGGAGACAAACCTCAAATGATCCATATTTTCATGGAATAGCTAGGGTTGGAAGGGACCTTTCTAAAGGTCATCTAGTGCAAGCTCCTGCCCCGGTGCTTGGGGACACGGTTTAGTGATGGACTTGGCAGTACTGAGTTAGTAGTTGGACTTCATGATGTTAAAGGTCTTTTCCAGCCTAAACAATTCTATGACCCTTGTCCAGAATGTAATTTATTTTGTCTCTTGTTAGCAGGCTAGAGAGCAAAGCTCCATTTAATTAGAACGAAATAGAAAAAATAAATGTCTTGAGAAAACCCAGGAAGTGAAAAATAATAAAAGTCAGGCTTCTGGCTTTAAGGAATATCAGCAGCTCTTGGCTTCTGAGGTCTTACGGCTATGGCCTCCCTCTCAGTTACAAATGGACAGGGCAAGATGCTCAGCAAGTGCAACCCCAGCAGCAGAGCCTGCGAGTGTCCCGCGCTGGAGGTGCCGGTGACGCGCAGCGCAGCCAGCCACGCGCCCAGCTGACTCCGCACTGAGCAGCTCGGGAGCTGGGCCTTTCAAGTCTCCCTCCTTGGCATCTCTCCAAGAGTACTGAGCCTTTGAAAAGCGGGATTGTTCTGAAAGGGGGATGGCAGTTCCAAGCAGCCATTCGCCGTGGTGTTGCACATCCATCATCTCCCCGTAATACCCGGCTGCGTGTGCGCTCACATCACACACAGTGCTCTTCTCACGAGCCGAGCGGCTGGAACGGCTGCCAGGGAATTAGGAGGAGCTGGCCAGCCTTCAAGATTGCTTCACAAGGACTTCTTAATCAGCTCCCATGCCTCTGTACTCTCATGTCTGTGTGTCTGGTAATTTGCTGTACTTTATGTACACTCTGTTCATCATACAGATTGGCTTTTTACTTTCTGCAGCAATTCCTCTCACTTTGCCAACACCTTGCCATTTGCAGCTTTAATGCCTATCGATAGCACTTCATCAGCAATAGCTGCCAGTGTATATTCCTTTTACAAGATGTTCACCCTCGGTTTTTATAGATAGTTACAAATTTAGTCACAAACCGATTGAATACTTCGTTTTCATTTGCTTTTCGCATGGAGAAGATTCATCAGAATGAATGGATCATCAGAAGACTGAAAACAGCAATGAAGGAGCTTCTCTGGTGTGGATTAGTGTACCAAGCCTGAGTCAGCTCTGCCAAACCCTAGTCTGGTTTTTAATACCTTCACGGAGAGAGTGTTCACAGCTTCCCATGGGCAGCTGCCTGAGTAGCCCTCCTACTGGTCCTCATCCCAGTGCCAACACACAGCCCCGACTTGATTTTCCTCTACCCTGATAATCTTCACTCCCCAGACTCAGCCACAGGAACCCAAGCAATCATCTTGTTAGAGAAGCAAAGGCAGAGAAGGTGTTTTGCCCTCTTGGTTGTCACTGTGTGCCCCATCCCACCATCCTGTGCCTCTCCTTTCCCTGCGTGGCTGAGCAGAGGACACCTGGCTGAGCTGTGTGTGGCCACCTCTTCTCCTGCCTGCCCATGCTCTGCCACGCTAATTGGAGTCAGTTTGGTGGAATGATTTCTTTCTGACAGATGGCAGTTTTAGGCAAAACCTGTCACCAAAAGGTATCACTATATAACTGGTGAGTGTTAGTAAAGTCCAGAGCAAACCTCAGGCATTTCTCCCAGTTCAGTTTCAAACTCACCTTGATGTAAGTCATAATCAAGCAATTTGCTTCGAATTTTTTAATGGAAACTGGTGGGAATGTGGGGTGGGGGAAGAGATTGTGCGTCAGTCCATGTACAAGGAAGTTTTTTTCTCCTAATGGGTGATACTACAGTAATCCTTACACAAACAAGGATTGGTATTTTACAAGAAAACTATTTTTGTTCAGTTTCATTAGAGTTGCATAGACTTGTGTGGCCACTGTCACTCCACAGCCATTCTTTATTCATTTACTATCAATGGCAGAACTAAACTACCTCTTGATATTCATTGAAGTGCAACGATTTTTTTGCAGGGAAACAGGTAGGAGATTTCATCTTCTCCTGCCTTTTCTTCTCCCAAGCCATACCTAGAAATAAATGCTCTGAGTGTTGCCAGATCTCATCTCACAATATCTGCTTTATGGAATAGCCATGTCAGAACTTAAGGGCTCTCCTGGCTGGGTGACATATCACAGGAGTTGCTCTGTTTCCTGTCGTGACAGCCTGTCTTGACCTGCTTTCAGCTTTGGAGATGTCAGTAGCCAGTGTTGCTTGAGTGTTCCAGCTCAGTGGGAGAGGGATGTTTTTAGTGCATGTCCCAGCACACGTCAGCTTGAGAAGATTCAGTGTAATGATTAGTTCTGTCTCTTCTAATTATTTTGAACAGTTTTAATCTGAATTTGTAACTAGAGGGCTGTAAATCTGTGGGGTTTCTAGTTTAGGGTTCGATTGCAACCTTATAAATGGCTGGTAACTTGGTAACTGTTCTAGATACCAGTACATGTTGGGTTTTAATTGAATAAAAAACGTCCACTGTTGTTCTTTGCTGTCCTTTAATTATCAATGTTTATATCTTCCCATTATTGATTTGGCAGTAGTGCATGAATGCCCCAGTCAGGATCATAACCTTGTCTACTGTAGGTCCACAGAAATTACTGTCCATGTCCTGAAGAGCCTGCACAGGCCAGTAAAGAAAACTGAATGGCTGAGGATTGTCTCCTGAGCTCCCTGGGTTTTTATGGCTCATGGCTCAGGCAATACAGCCCCACCAGCAGTGATGAGAAAGACTCTTCCATTCCCCTTGCACTGTCTCTACCAGTCTGGGAAACTCTTACCTTTTTTTTGTCATGACACCAATCTTCGTGAACTTTGCTTCAGGTCTCTAATCTATCCTTAAATTAGGTATTTTTCCCTGGCTAGCTCAGTATGCAGTGCTTTCTCCATCAGCTGGCTCCAATTATGTGATCCTCGCATGCTATCTCTGAATAAATGTTCTTTGAAGTTACAAAGTCTAAAGATGCCCTTGGTAAGCTGCTTTGATTCAGCTGCTTCAAGCAGGAAGAGCACTGTTGAGGTATAAAGGTTGATTTCACCCATCTCAACTCAAGTTAAACAAGAATTTAATGAAGTCCAACAATGTTGAGTTTACCACTCCTGAAAACCTAGTTTCTCCAAATTCTTTACCCAAGCAGATAGTCTATGGTGTTTTCTTCTCCAGCAAAGCATAGATTACTTGGCCTAGATTCTTTTTAAGATCTCAGCTGCCAGAAATTGGCATACTGAGACCAATCCAAGATGCTTACTGTGCTCTAAGAAAGTGGTAAAAAAGAAACCAAACTCCTTGTCCTTTTTTCAGCCGGAATAGAGTTAATTTTCTTCCGAGTAGCTGATGCAGTGCTGTGGTTTGAATTCAGTGTGAGAATAACATTGGTAACACACTGTTGGTTTAGTTGTTATGAAGCAGAGTCAAGGACTTCTCAGTTTCCTGTGCTCTGCCCATGAGGAAGTGCACAAGGAGCTGGGGGGAGCATGGGCAGATACCTGACCTGACCTGGCCAGAGGGGTATTCCATCCCATAGACCTCATGGCCAGTATATAAACTGGGAGGAGGTACCAGGAGGTGCCAGTCACTGCTTGGGGATGGGCTGGGCATCAGCCAGTGGGTGGGGGAGCAACTCTCTTGTTCATCACTTGTTTCGCTTGGGTTTTATTCCTCTCTCCTTTTCATTACAATTATTATTGTTAGTATATTTTATTTTATTTCAATCATTGAACTGTTCTTATCTTCACCTATGAGGTTTACTTCTTTTCTCCCTGATTCTCTTGCTCACAGAGGCAGGGGCTGGGGGAGAGAGGCAGTGCCTGTGGGGCACTTCGTTGCCAGCTGGGGTTAAACCGTGACACTCGTCGATCTAATTCCTGAGTGGGAACCCTGAAGAATCAGCCTATACCTACTGTGTCAGGCTCATGGCCACAGATCACAGTCAAGCCCAAAGCCCTCTTTTTCTGTGCTTTTGGTCACATTTTGGCTTTGACTCAGCTCTCACCCAGGGCCAGCAACAGGATTGCAGGGATGGAGCACCAGGGCTCGAACCCTTACCCCCACAGGAGGATGAGCCACATGGCTTCACACAGACATGTGGCTGTTTGCATGTGCCAATTAATATACAAAGTCTTAATTAAAAAGAAAAAGCCATGGTGTTCCCAAATGAACAAACGCACACCTGAATTCCAGATGGGATCTTTTGGAGTGCTGCTGCAGTAGTAAATTGAAGGGTCTCTTATAACCTCTGGTGTCAGTGATATGTGGCTTAAGCAGATTATGACACAGTTGACTTTTACTGCCAAAGCCTGTCATGCCAAGATGGAATCTGCGTGCAAAGTAATGTTTGCTATGCCTGGACATCCCTGAGCACAGGTTCACATCTGAGATCTTAATTGTCTCCAAACATCAGGAAAGTAATCTGCATTTTGAAGAGTCTCTAAATGGGTATTTACATAATTTATGTTTTACAGAGACCACTGATGTATATTTGCATAATAGACCACAGCAGTGCCAACAGCTCCATCGCAGCACATGGTGTCAGCTCGCACGAACTTCCCGTGGGTTTTTTTCCCTTTATTGGACCCCTTGTGACAGAAAGAAATGGCAGTAACTGATAAATCTCAGAGTAGACTGAGTGCCTGTCAAAGCTTCTTTGGCTGGCTGGAAACACATGGCAATCAGGCTGCATGCTCTGTCACCTTATCAGTGCTCTCTGTGTGTGTTCATTCCAATTCCGTGAAGAACCAGCAGAGATGGTCCTTCATTCAAGTCCATTGAGGTCCCTGATCTGGAGTCCCTGTTCTCCACTTGCTTGGAACAACATTGCTGCTTTCATGCTCTCCAGCTTCCTCCTCCTGAAAAACAAATACATTTTCTCACCACCACTCCCAGCCCCTCGGTTCTGTGCTGCAGGTGCCTGGCCCTCTTTTTCTGTGCTTTTCACTGGTGTCACCTGGGCAGTCAAGCTTCAGCCCATCAGAGTAGAAAGAAGCCAGTTAAAAGCTGCATACCCTTGAGTTCCAGTGCCGGGTTCATCACTGTCAGGATGGTGTTTCTAGCATTCTCATGATGGAGTTAATGCCTCAAGGGGTTTTTGTCCCATGCATGGCTAATGGCAGAAGTGTTTTTTCCTCAGGGCTAAGCAGGAGAACCCTGGCCAACGTCAAGTTGAGCAGTGTTGTAACCCTGCAGAAAGGGAACACTTGTAGTCCTCAGTGTGTTACGTACCACAGTGTTAGCAAACTAGCTAAATTCAGTCTGGTGCTTTTGATGTGGGCGACTCCATGAAAACTGGAGGGAGCAGTTCATACCCTCCCAAAACAGAACTGGGGAATGGGATCATTGCCAGCTCCAAACAGGAATTTCCTTCCTTTAATTTGCTCCACAGCCTGAACACTGATGGGACATGGCCTTATGCATATGCTAATGGCTGGTGCTTCATTTCGTAGACATTCTATTAGAAAAGTTTATTTTTTACCCCTGGTTGTATGTCTCCTTTCCATTTGTGTTGACTTGGGTATTCGTCATCCTGCTGAATGTGATAAGGGTTCATCAGTTTCGCTGCGTGCTACTAATAAGATAATGCTTTTAAGCCGTTTGGTATTTTCACATGAGACATGTTGCCCTTGCTGCAGCTCCTCGGCAGAGTGATGGCTCTAATCATCCTCTCTGTCAATACTGTCAGCTGTGATAGAGCTGGGGTTCTGGTCCACAGGATAAACCCGCAGTGTGAGATAGAGGGTGTGCATGCTGAAGAGTTGCCAAACTAAAGCAGGAGAAAAGACTAATTTAAACTTGCCATACCAGAGCTGAAGCAAGCCTAATGGTGTGATGTTTTCCTCTGCTGCTCTTAATATTCAGTCTAAAATGATTAATCCAGGGTAATATCTTGCCACAGTTTCTTTTGATTCCGTTCTGACTAAAATGAAATACTGGAAAAATTCAACAAATGAATGTTGCCTACTGATTGATCTAAGGACCAGAAGTAGCCTTTGGCATTTTAACTAATTCTTTTTTGTCATCCAGATTAAAAGAAGTCAGGTGATGCATAGATTGAAGTGATTTCAGTGTTGATTCTATAATTAAACATCTGTTATTGTTATATTCTATTAGAAGCTCTTTATGAAATTTTTAATATAATGTTATGTTTCTGCTCAAGAAATGACAGAAGTACAAGGAACATTTCAAATCCTCACTGTTGCCATTGGGATCTGGTGACTTCAGAATCTTCCAGCAGGGATAATTTCTGCATGAGTTTCTTAGGGAGCAGTGGGAATAACTGGAAGAATTTGACTGACTTTTAAAGAATGAGGAAGGATGAGAGCAGCATTTTTTTGCAGGGTGAAAAGAGCTTTTCAGACGTCTTTCAGAGATGCTTGTGGTTATTTTTCCGTGCCTGCCACGCTGGAGGTTGGTGCCGTGGCTGTGGTTATTCCATGTAGGGCTTTGGGGGAGCCTCCTGCAGCGCATGTGTTGAATGCCCCCTGCCTTCCTTTAAAGGCTGCTGAGCTGCCAGGGCTCTGCCCTGAGTCACGGCTCGTGGGTGGCAGGGCAGCTCTGCTGTGGGTTGTTTTCTCCTGCCCGTTCCTTGTGGATATGACATCTGCTTGTGCTACAGTGTGAGAGGAGTCCGCCTTCCTGCCCTCGCTGCCATCTCCTCAGGGAGGCATGGAGAGCTTATCATGGCATGGAGCAGTTTCTGTTGTCTCTTCTCTTTTGGCTGACACCCTGTTACTTAATCTGACTCATTCTTCCCCCTGTATTTGGGGCCAGTTTGCTCCCAGGGTAAAGCCAGGTAGTTAGAGCCGAGTCTGAGAGATACCCATCCCTGCGGACCCTCCAACTGCACAGGACATGAGAGACCTGCATCCAAGCACTCCTGAATCACCTGCAGGAGAGATCTGAGCCTGGGTGTCGTCTGTCGCTGGTGGCCAGTTTAACTCTGCCCTGCTCCCTTGCCCTTTGGTGTGATGCTGGCACGGTCTGGTCAAGGAGAGCGGACCTGCAGGGCATCCTCCACCTCCACCACACACCCTGGGGCTTGTGTGTGCAGTCAGCTACGGTCACTTTTGGACATGGAAACTGAAGGGTCTAGAGAATCATTGCCCGCCCAGGGCTGGGCAGTGGGAGCTTTGGGAGTCTCAGTGGTGCATAAACACCCAGCTCGGACAGCCAGCCTGAACTTCCCTGGGGCTTGGTGCTGCCCCTGCACAGGTTGTAGCCCACTCAAACCTGGCCTTACTCGCAAGCTTTGGGATGTCTTCCTGTGGCCTGAAGTCCTAGATATGACCTGGGTGTTTTTTCAGTACTGCTTTTCAGTTCTGGGCCTAAGGGCTGACAGGCGTATGCACAACTTGAAGCAGATGGGTAATAGTGTTTATTTTGGCGGTACAAGTTCTGTTTAAAGTTCAGCACATGAAGTTCAAATCCTTGCTGTAAGTTGAACTGACATTGCTGCTACATCATATCCAGGCCTTTTACAAAATGGAGCTTTGCCTGTTCAGAGCTGCAGAGCTGAATTAAAATCCTCGTTACAAGTGTCGATTGCAAATACAATTAGCAGTTTATGAAAAGGCTGGATTTTTTTAAGATGGAAATTTTCAAGCAAGAAAAGTTGCAGTTTCCCCTTAAGGAAAAGGATGCCATCACCACATGCTCCTTTGCTTCTCAAGAAATTAAGGAGTGTCTGGGGGAGAGGAGCTGGGATGACTTCAAATGTTTTTGTACTCCCTTCCAAAATAAGTTTATAGTTTCCCCATATACAATTTAATTAAGCCTTCGATTTGACCTTTGTATTGAGCAATAAAATTTAACTGGGAAAGATGTGGGTAGGAGAGCGCAAACAAAGCATGCCCCACATCAGCCAGTGTGAGAACTGTTTCTGTAACCAAAACTAATGAGATCATCAGGGCAAAAGCAACAGCCAAAGCATTTTCAATTATTACTAATATTTTTCTTCCTTGAGCCAGTTTGTATTTTTCTTAATTACAGCTTTGAGCTGTGGCGTGATATTTAGCAGATGCCTTCGGCGCTTGGCGTGCTGATCACTTGCACACTCCAGACTGGCAGGGGCACCTCATCTTTGAAGTCTGGAGTGCACATTCATCTTTAGCCATAAAGGTCAGTCCCACATTCCTCACATCCCCCCCAAACTCCCATTAAGTTTAATAGGAGTTTGGAGCATGTGAGACATGCAGTGTCAGGATCGCTCTCAGTCGTCCTGACATTACCACTGAGGCATGTGCAGAATTTCTAAACTTAACTAATTAATTGCACCACACAGTGATGGCAGAAGGCAGTCACAGAGCTTTTTAGTAGTTTCTTTCATTACAAGGAAGTTACATTGAATGTTCAACAGATTTACTGGGAACATTGTGTTTTACAGATACTTCCATGCTGTGTTTCAGGATATCATGTCAGCTGTGCTGAGCCATGGACGAGTTCTCTGGCAAACTAAACAAGCTTAAACGTGCAACCACAAACATGTGCCTAGGACTAGACTAAAAACAGATGTTTCCAGGAAATGTAAAATATGTTTGGCATGTTTTAAGCTTATAGTTTCAGCTTGTCTACATTTGAATAAGTTCCCTATTAGTGTAAACAAAGTGACAAAGCCTTTTCTTGCAAACGACTGATTGATTAATGGAAATGCTGCTGGATCACACAAGTTTTGTTAGGTTAGGTTATTTCTTCCCAAGGAAAAGATGAATTGTTCTATCGTGACATTTACCGTGGCAGAAGCCAAGGCAATTATATATGCAGGTTTACTTTTTAGCCCTCGGAACTAATGCAGTTTTATTGTGGTCCTGAAAATCATGCAGGGTTTGCTGTGGCAGCTGTATATCAAAAGCCAAACACGTACAGTGACAGGTTTCCTTAGAGTATGTCCTGTTCTCTCCATAAATCTATATATTGCATTCAAATGTATACAGGCAAAAAGATTGTTTGGGAATGGGGGGAGGAGTTGCTATTTCATGTAAGTTTGTCTCCTCGATACCTGACATTTCAAATTGTCTCATAGTTGTTCCTGCTTGTATTGCATTTTTTTGCTTTGTTGCATTTAACTTTAGTTCCTGAAAATTCCAGCCAGTGTTACTTCTTGAAGAGAGTGGCCATGGTTCTTCTCAGACTGAAGAATCTACATCCAAAATGTGCAAATTGTGCAGGAAATAAAGTAGTTTTCACACCCGTCCACAGGGAGAGGTGATCTGTCAGAGATCACACAGAGCTTAATGCAGAATTACAGTCTGGACACAGATAATCCTTGTCTCAATTTATGACTCTCCCTCCAAGGCCAACTTCACTCACTCGCTCCTTAAAAAGAGAAATGGAAAGATCTCAGAAAGGAAACAGAACACATCACCTTGTCCCACAGGTCTTCTGGAGAGGTTGGCCTGAACCTACTGCCACTCAGGAGTTAAGTTGGGAGAGCAACCTATGCAGTTGTAACTCCTGTAGTTCTTCCATTTTCTGGCTAAAGATTTTTTATTTTTCCTCCTGATGCCAAGTTTCTGTAAGAAGGTGTGCGAGGAAAAGGCTTCTATGGACACCTTATTTTCAGGTTGCAATAGAACGTGGTAGAGCAGTTCATACACGGAGGCTGCAGAGCTGTTCATTACTCCCTTCTTCTGACTCCAGAAGGGATATATTACACTCGCTTTTTGCTGACTGGTATTATGTAGTGGACAATAACAGTCTCCAGAATTTGGAGAATTGCATCCCGAGTTATCACGCTTCAGGAGTTCTCACATTCCCATTTCCACAGCATTCCCATTTCCATTTGTCTGCTGCAGCTGTAACTGGAAATAATTAGTGCTGGTCTTAATGTCAGGGTAATGGATTATTTGGAAATTGTTGGTGCATTTTATGGCGACAGCATTGTTTTGCAATTCCAGAGCTTCTTCCTTTGAATATGTAAAAGTAATTTCGGCTTTTGCTACCAGAGGTGATAAAAAGCTAATAATAACACTGCAGCATCTACTGTAATTTAAGAGCCTGTTCCACCAACTTGCACCTAGCTTTAATTTTCTTATGAAGCTGTCAGCCAAACCCAGGCCTGTGATCGAAGGGAAATTCATCAAGCAACTGAGCTCCAATGTGGAGAGTAACTGCAGGTGCTGACCAGTTCACTTTAGACCTGCATTATGAGTATCATTACAACCATGATGAGGCATTCAAGACCAAGGCATTAATTTGCTGTCGTAGATGCTGACATTCTGTCTCTTCAAAGCACAGTGTTTCCATGAAAGTCTAGGAAGAAATAGATAGGTCTGACTTGATGTAATTAATGTGGGAAAGCAGAAATAATCTCCCCTTCTTTTGTCTCCCCAAGTAGGTGGGTTGAAAGTTCTCCCTGGGAACTCGTGGTGTAAAACTGATGGAAACGTGCTCAGAATCCCCACTTTTCTATGGGCGTGGTGGATTGATGAGCAGAGACTCTCTGCTGTCCATTAGAAACCAGGCTGCTGTAATTAACATTTACAAGGGTGGTCTGGCAAATCTCTCTGCTCTGTTTTCATCCAGCATCTCCTCACAGGGGCTGTTCTCTTGTCTGTAGCCTTAGCTGGACGCACGTGGTCAGCGTGGCTGTTGGTCACTCGCAGGGGCAGTGCTGGGGGAGCAGGTCCTGGCACCCCAGCAGGTGCTGCCCCAGGCACTGGTGCCTTGGCACTGCCTTACAAACAGGGTCTGCCAGAGACCCTGGGTGTGAGAGGGGAGGGCAGCAAGGGCTGGATCTGAAGGGTGCTCAGCTCAAACACGGGCTTCTCCAAAACTAATCCAGTTTCCTCAAGGTGAGAGCAGCCAATTCACCCGCCCTTCCCTTCCTGCCTTTTTCCTTTGCTCCACACGTCCTTTCTCCGGAGGGCTCAGTGCCTTCAGGCTTCATCCCGGTGCATGTCTCACATGGGAGGTGAGGAGGCTCCAGTGGCACTGGCAGGTCTTGGCAGGGAAAGGTTTCCTCTCACCCAGGTCATTTACAATCACAGGGAAAGGGCTGAGCTCAAGTCAGAGCAAGAGAAGGACAAGAAAGAAAGAGGTTTCTGTTAAGTAGCTGAATTTTGTCATCCCTTGAGGAAACATGAACAGATTAAAGCAGACCTTGCTGATACTGTTCCTTAGAGAGCAATGGCGTGCAAGTGCACCAGGAGATATTTGATAATCCCTAACAGTAGCAAACTGCAAATCATTTGGCCTGGGAAGGGGGAACTAACAGCTGGCGTGTCGATATGACTTGAACTTGTGTCAGATAACCTGGTAATTACCTAAAATATAATGGCATTGTTTTGCCCCCGTACTGGCCAAGGTTAGGGTGTGCTTTAACACGACTCCCTGAATGCGTTTGGAAGGTGTTCTCGGCCCGCACTGTAGGGGAGGTTTCCTGTTCCTAAATTAGGTGGCAGTGGCAGTTTTGATCTCCCTCTCATCCTAAGCTGTCTCTCAGAGGAGCAATATTGATCCACGGAAGTCTCTATGAGTAGCTCGGTGCCGCCGGAGCAGCACGTGCATCACCGGGCACTAGCTGTGGTTAGATCTTGGAGGTGAAGGTAATCCTGGGCACTCTAAACAGAGGGGTCAAGTAATTGTCATTATGTGCTTTGTTTATACTGCCGAGATATTAATTTAGCAGCAGTTAGCACGGCTGAAGGTTCAGCTAAGGGAGTGGAGTCAATCCCCTGGACCAGCTGAGCTGTTCCTGCACTCACAGCGGTCACGGGGCCGGAGGAGCTCTGAGCCATCCTCAGTGACCCCGGCAGACCTTGTCCTCGGCGAGAGGCCCCAAAGGCTGCTCGCAGAGGCTGCTTTGGCAGTCGGCTGCCTTCGCTAAGTACCCTTTTTGGCAGGATTGGAACATTCACACTGGGGGGCTGGAGGAGGGAACAGCACTGTAGCTGCTGCAGTGGCCGTCTCGCCATCGTGCTGCAGTGATTAATAAACAGCGCAGAATAATAATCACATGCCAGCCTCCAAAAGGCCATCCCATGTGTCAGCCTGAGGTTAGCTGAAGCCTTCGGAGATTTAACCACTCCTTTCTGGAAAGGAGGGAGGGACTGATGGTGGAAGGAAGTTTCTAGCCATGGAGAAAGCTTCTAATTGGGAACCATAAAGCCTTTAAAGCGCAGAAAGTCAATACTAGAACAAACCAAAGCTGTGGGGTTTGGTTGGTTGATTTTATGAAGTCATACTCTGGGGGACGGATTCATGGGTGCTGAACATCTGGGGTTTCTTTGTTGAGACTGAAGTTTCATTTCTGTGCTAGTCTTCACACTGACACTTTTTTTTTCCCTAGCATGATCACTGTTTTTTTGCCTTTTGAATGTCAGTGGTAGACTGAACATAACCATCTCTGACTCAGAGAAAAAGATGTAAGAGGAAAATCTCATTTAACTCAGTGTCTCAGCCAAAATCCTGGAGTGAGTAAGCAATAGGAACTCTGAGGAAACTGGAATAAAACATGAATTACTTTATACTGCTGAAATTTAGGCCTTAAAAACCAAATATAGGTTTGAAAAAGATTTTGAACTGCGTTAGAAGTTAAGCTATTTTTATTTAGTTTTAAGAAAGGCAAAAGCAGAGCATTTAATTTAAAATTCCAGGTTTGCACAATTAGATCCCAAATTAGAATTGGCCGTGAATTGCATGGAAAGATATTCTGCTATAAAGGCAGAGAGTGAATTCAGAATGTGGTCCTTTCCCTGGAAAAGATAAAAGCAGAGTTTTCTAATGTATTATTTAATGCTTGTTATGGAGTGCATTAAGCAGTCACTGAGAGGAAAGCTTTTAAAAACCAACAGCCTCTCTGATAGCATTAAATCTTACCTTAGATTTTTGGTTAAGTCAATAGTAAGAAAATAAACGAATTAATACATTTCAGTCTGCCCGATTTATAGATGCCAATCAAGTTACAATGGTGGACATGGCCAGCTGAAAGAGAGGAATAGATTTACCTGAGTGAGGTCTTAATTTAATCAGCTGGCCCCAGAGAGCTGAAGTCAGCAGGCTGGGATGATATAAGAGGCAGCAGAGAAATAGTGCCTTTACTGCCGTCGCAAAGGAGAATGACAGTGATGGAAAGGACTCTGGGCAGTGGCAGAACGCACCTATTTCCATGATTTATTCTTAATTTACTTTAATGACAGTCTGAAGGTTGTCCATTTTTCTTTAAATGTCCCCAGAATACTGATATTTCCTAAACATTTGGAGCATGCTGTTGCTCCCCCTCCTTTGTGTTAGCTCCACTGCAGGTGGGAATGGAAGAGGAGCTACACCCGCGTTTTGCTGTAAGGAATTCTGAGTGCAATGTCAGACTAACCTTTTCCCACTGTATCCCTTGCCAGCCACTGTCCCTTCCCTGAAGTCACTCGAGTCAGGTCTAGGAATCACACATTCCTCTGGGATTAATGTTGATATTATGATAAAATGGAGGAACCCGTTGCATTTCTTTTGCGGTTTATTCTGGCAAAAGAACAATGTGTGCTTTCCCAATACAATAGCTCATTTTTAGTATCAAGTGAATTTATTGATGGTTGTTCAGAACTAGCGACATGCAGACAATGATCTCAGATTTCATTTACATTTCTGGAATACTTTCCATCTTTCCACTTTCTGCCAGGAACTTGCTTCTGTGATTCAGAGTTTTTATTTAAAGACTGGACTGTTGTTTCATCTGCACTAGAAATCTATGCCTTTTGCTTTCTTGTATATGTGCACCGCATTCATTAGTATCACAAATCCTTTAAGCTTGGACCTGAACATTTATTGTTAATTATAAGTTATTCCAGGTAGGCACTTGGGGTTTTTTTGCCAAGCACTCAGGTGTGTTTTTACAGATTGGCTCTAAAATCATCATCCCTTCTGCAGATGAAATAGTGATTTATTTTTTTTCTCTCTCTCCACAGTGCCAGTGAGAGGGTTCAAGGGCGCTATGATCTCAGTAATACTTGCTAAAAGCTTGAGAATGTTTAGATAACAGGAGACTTATGATTTTGTCATAAAAAAAAAAAAAAAAAAAAAAAAAAAAAAAATCCACATGTTTTTACAATAAAGAGCTACTCCTACTTTCTTCTGAATCTAGTCTTTTATATAAAAATGGGTGGAGTTGCCCCAAAATGCACCTGGAAGGGAACTTACAAAAAGGAGGGAGAGCGACTGTTTACACGGGTGGACAGTGAGAAGGACAAGGGGTAATGATTTTAAATGCAAAGAGGAGAGGTCAGTTTACATGCTGGGAAGATGTTCTTTACTCAGTGTGGGCAGGCACCGAAACAGTTTGCCCAGAAAAGCTGTGGTTGCCCCATCCCTGGAAGCGTTCAAGGCCAGGTTGGATGGGGCTTGGAGCAATCTGGTCTTGCAGTTGGCATCCCTGCCCTGGCAGGAGGGTTGGAACTAGAAGACCTTTAAGGTCCCTTCTGACCCAAACCATTCTCTCATTCTATTAAGTCAATGTGCTTTCTGATGTCCTCCTGCAGCAACTCACCGACCTGAAGGGTGTTTCACTGGGGTGTTTCAAAACCACTTAATCTCAACATCCTGTTTTAAAGGATGAGCCAGTTTCTGTGCCAGGTGAAACTGGAGGTGTTTTTTCTGAGAGAAGATCAGGTTCTGAGGCCAGCCACTGCAATGCAGAATACCTATTATTCTGCTCAGGCTGTGTCTGTGAGTAGCCAAGTAGAGCTGGGCAGTCAGAGGAGACTCCTTGAGCAAATGAATGGGACAGAGGAACCACACTGGGTCCAAGTGAAACAGGAGTGCAAGTGCCCCATTGCTCTCATACATATTTCCGTGATGCAGAATAAGTGTGCAACATGTTCAGCAATGGACAGAACGCCCCTATTTAAAAGGTGTGTGATTAATCTTACATTTGCTTTCATGTTTTCAGATATACTCAAGGACAAGAAAAGCCATCCGGAGAACAGAAACGAACCAAAACCAACTGTGAAAAAGGTGGACACCACAACCACCACAAGCACTGTCAAGTCATCCTCCAAACACAGTGTAACTGGAGAGGGGAGCAGGCCAGCCCTGAGCCCCTGCCTCCTTGTTTTGGCAGCACTGGCAGTCCTGTGGCATTGTCCACTGTAGCTGTGTTGCTTCGCAGCCACCGTGCTACTGCTTCTGTTCACTGTCCTTTATACCTGCAGCCTTACCCAGCAGAAAACAAATCTAAATGGCTCTCTGGTTTATGTGATACGTTAGAATAAACATGAAGTGATACGCTGGAGTTGGCAGATACCAAGTGTCATCACTTACAATGTCTGATGATAGCCTTTGGCAAAGCCCACCCGAGATGCAGAGGGGATGATGGCAGGGGTCTGAGTAGCTTAAGTTATGGGGTAGAAATAATGGAAAACACAAATTGTTTCTTGTGTGTGTTACTGGTTTTATCGATTTCATTTGCTAGAATCTGACTGGCTGGTTTTGTTTGTTTAATTTTTCTGATAAGTTATGTGAATGGTCAGTCTTCAAATTCAAGCCAATTCCCCCTTTTATCTTTTTAGTGAACAGCTCACAAGCTGTGTCCACAGTTCGTAGAATGTTAAGGGGTTGGAATGGACCTGAAAGTCCCAACCTCCCTGCCATGGGCCGGGACACCTCCCACTGAACCAGGTTAAGGGCTCTCTGCCAGCCTGACGAAATTCCCGAGAGGTCAAGAAGATCAAAGCATTTTTGAAACTTCTTTTTACTCTTACTGTTTAGATTGTAGGGAGCAACATAAAAGCATATGGTGTTTCTAATATATCAGTATAGTTGCCTTAACTGTGGAAAAAAATGGAACCACTTTGTTTACTGAGGGATACAGATAGTGAGCTTCCCTGCCCCCCAAAATGTCATTGCCAGATGCTTAAGCATATGCTCAAGGCTTATTGGATGAATGTCCAGCAAAGGGAAACATAAATAAACATAATAATGTTTTATGCACATGAGTGCAGCTCTGTACAGAGAAAAAAAAAAAGATAATTCAGTTCAAACTTACTTTGCGTATGTGATGTTACATAGAAACCAACTGAAGTTTTCCATAAAGGTCCCAGAGATATAAATTATTGGGAACTCCCATTATACACTAACTAGATTTTGTGCATTATGGGTGTCTGAAATCAACTGTTTCATAAACTGTGTATTATTTAATTACATTTAATGTTTAAAATTTTGTATCACGTTAGGTGTAAATGTAAAACATTCTGAAATCTAGAACATTCTCTGTTATGCGTCGTCTTGATTGCTACCCTAGAAAATGTCCAATGTGCATTGTATTACAAGGCTTTCTTTTTTAATCAATGATACATTGATGCATTTTAACTTTTTGGATGAAAAAGCACTATGATAACTTCTAATGGGTTAAGAGTTAATGTGTGTTTTCCAACAACTGTTTACAGTGCCATTGAATATATGTATACAAACACAACTGTATGAATACAGTGATTAATATGATAAATATATGAAACATTAGAATTGTTATATTTACTACATTTCATAACTATTACAACAGTTTAATGGCCATTTTCATGTTGTAGACTATTATTATGTACAGTTTTGTAGGATTTAATGTAAAACACTTGCCTTCAGTTTTTTGTACAACATCTCTTTGATACTTGGAGAAACGCAGTCACTGACATTACTCAGAAGAAGAACCCGGTATCTTACTAACCAGCTTCAGGCTTTTTATTGGCAACTTTGATTATAAAAGCCTGACTTAAAGAAGGTGCCATGTGCCAGTACTGCTGCTGGATGTCATTACACAGGAGTGGCAGTAATGCAGAATAAGCAGACACTAAGTGAACAAAGGCTCACTACACTTTACCTTTTCAAACAACATGTCTAGTTGTGTTTGCAAAGGTGGGGCTGGAGTTCCATTTCTAATTTGTGCTCTTAGGTCATATTTGCAGACATGAAGGGGTGATCAGAACCATGGACACACCCAGCTGCAAAGGCAGTGTCTCTGAAGTGTCAGCAGCTAAGTTTTCTAATAGATAATTCAATTTTAATGTTGAAACAAGGACATAAAATGGTAAATATACTTACATTAACGTGAAGTATTTTATATTTTAATTCTGCTTTTTCAAAACGGTAAGGATATTAATATCCCTAAGCAGTGCTTCCCAGTCGGATCAGTGAAAATCAGTTTTCCCAAGAGTGCTAAAATGGCTGTCCTCTGTTTGCCAGGGTTTGGGAGCTGCACCAGTCCATGGAAGTGTAATTAAAACTGCTGCTGCTTCTATTCGTTTTCAGTAGCCTTTGGAAAAGTGCTGTTTTACCTGAGCAGGTGTGCAGGTTGGTGCAGTGACAGGACTCTGGGATGCCTTGCAGCCCTGCAGAGGGTGTTGTGACGGCCGTGGTTGGACAGGCTGCCCTGTGCACACAGAGCTGTGCTTCGGGTGCTGCCACCACCTGCTCCCCAGGTGACACCAACCGCTGGGGCCACAATTAATGTCTCTGACTCCTGATTTAGTGTCCTCACCCATACGATGCTCAGGCACCGTTCAGGCAGGTGCACCCACGTTTGCAGGCTGGAGTCTCCATCAGCATTCCTATGGATAGAGATTCCAGGGCTGGGCTCTGATCCTGCCAGATTTCAGCTGTACAGCTTTGGAGTTCTCAGTTTTTCTCAGCTGCAGAGGGGGAACTTGAATGCCCAGACTTAGGGGTCTTTCTGAGGTGTGTTCTGTGAAAGGTTTTTTTGAGCTGTGATCCCACCAGCCAAGTGTTCAGCTGCAGCAGAGGAAGCTGCAGAAAGCCCTTCAGGAGGCTTGGATGGAATAACTCACCCAGGAGATTATTTGTTGCTGCCAAATGTCATGGTCTTGCTAAACAGAAACCTCTGAAAAAGCAGGTGTTGGAATTTGGAGGTTGGCTGGCAACTATTTGTATGATGCAGCACTCGTCTCCCAAGCTGAACAAGACAGCCCGTTTAAAGTTTCTGTAACAAAACAGAACAAGTTCAGACTGGGGGATGAGACAGAATGAACCCATTTCATTGGATTCAACAAATATTTTAATAGACACAAATCGGTGCAGAATGAGGGAATAGGACTCCACATCAATTAATACATTTCACACTAATACACTTTTACACTGTAAGAAGAGCTGTAAGAAGAGCACTGGTCAAACCAGTATGAAATGTGTTTGTAATGTGCATAAAAAATAGTGCAGTTTTAAAGGGCAGTGCAGTGTATTTTTACTGATGGTTTATGATTTTTCTTTCCTCAGGATCAGTTGCATTTACGTATTTAAAAAAGAATGTATTCCATCAAACAAGACATCTATACCAGCAAAGGCAAAACCAAGTGGCGGTGTCAGATGGAGGATGTATTCCTTCTCAAATGAATAAGATACCTGTCTTACAAAATCTTATTTTGTTATCCAGGACACTGTAATTATGATGTAATTACAAAGGTCTAAATTCAAAATACTTTTGAACTTGTCTTTGTAATCTCAGTGTAAAATAAGGTACCAGTCTGAGAGCATTGCTGTAGCTTTGCCTAACAGTTATGAATTGTATTTAGCCACTGCTTTTGGATTGTTTATTGGTTTGCTATGACTTCCTTTTAATATTTTGCTGTGCCCGCATTTGTGAATGCCAGCGTTGGAAGGTGACTGCTGTCATCCATTTGTGAGTAAAATCAATCTACAATTTTCTGTGGATAGTGATGGAGGCTTCTTACCAAATGAGCCCAGCCTGCCCTGGTGTCAGTCCTCGGTGCTCCGCTGCTGCTGGGGCTCTGTGCTACACCAGGGAGGGGTGCAGGAGGTCCGTGTGCCACTGATCCCATCCTGGCTTTGGAAGTGGCAGGGAGAGAGTGAAGGTGGGTGGGCAGAGCTGTGTGTGGCTGCAGGGGCCGGTGCATGGCCCCCTCCAGCTCCTGCTCCTTTCTCCCCTCCCGGGCTGGCTGTTCTCAGCTGATTTCCAGCAGCTTTTCTGCTTCTCCAGGTCAACTCTTGGAGACTGGCCAGGCAAAGAGCAGCACACGATCGAGAGGCTGCACTTTGGGACAACTTCACAGATACCTGCTCGAAGTAGAACGTCTTCTTGCAATTTGGATGTTTTACACAGTCCAGCCTCTCATTTTCAACCTTGTGCTTTTTTCTGGCTGTCCCATTGCCAGTGTTATGTCCTGTCTTTTCTTGCACCGGGTATTTTGTCATTGCATGAGGAACTGTCATTCTCATCTCCCACTAAAGAACCTTTTGAGGTACAAATGTGTGTCAGAGCTTGATAAGGGCAACACAGACAATGCTGTCCATCTGCCTTGACTTCAGAGGCTCTGCTTGTGGGAAGCTGGCTGTGAGAATCCCATCTCTAATCTATTAAATCAGGTTTGTATTTAATGTATCCCTATTTCCTTTTGATACCAAGACTGCAACAGGTATCGTAGTTTTAAATTTGACTCTTATCTTGTATGAGTCTTGTCAATACTGTCCTAAGGGATGTTGAGCACAGACTTGATTTTAACGTTAATTGAGCCTTTTTGCCCAGATTTGCTGAGCAGTTCTTATTCAATATTGCACACTATTAGTTTTAAGCAAGATGTGTTCAAGTGAAAGGAGCTGAAACACACATGGAAGTAAGATACTGAGTAGGACAAAATTCCAGAAAGGTGCTATGTTCCTGAATTGGACTCTTCACATTAAACAGTTTGAGGTTTAAGCTGAAATTGCAGTTAAAATTTCCTAACTAGCATGGTGTCAGTGGGATTTCAGCCTTTTATTGAAAATTAGTAGGCAGTCTAGCCATTTTTCTAGGTGGGAATTAATTGATATACGTTTTCCCCATGTCTCTGCACATGGGTAGATTCAACTCTAGAAATAGGAGACATTCTCTTTCACATTGACTTTAATGTTACCACTGGCCAAAAGTCCAAGGCATTTATTCTCATTTATAGCATTTTGCTACTCTCAGTGCTTCTTGCCATGCCCTATGGCACGTGTGTTAATGAAAATGGAAACACCTTACAGACAATGCCATTATTGCTCTGACGTGTGGAAGTCAAAATGAACACAGTAAGGTCTTCTTCCCGTTGCCTCAGAAGTCTAGAATTACTCCCAATGCTGAATTCTCTTCTAGTTTCCACTGTCACTCTCTAAATAACTACATTTTAATTATATTAAACATTAAGCCACCAAAAATAAATACTAGGCCAAGAGATTGTAATAAACAGAGACATAATAAACTCAGAAAAGGATCCTGCATTTAAAATAGAGAATACTCCTAGGAAACAGATGGACTCGAACAGTTTTCAAGTCCCTCTCCAGGTGCACCATTCCACCTCCATGCAGCCCAACATGAAGCATGCAGGAGGCTGGTGTACTGAGGGCAGGGAAGTGAAATAAAGCTGTTGCTGCCTAGTGCTGTTTCAGAGTACCTTGCATAAAGCAAAATCCTCTTGCTGGTTGTGAGAAGTTCATTCCAACTGCACGTACAGTTCCATCCTTGCTGAGTGAACAGCCCCAGTTCCTGCAGCGTTCAGATGATGCAATATTTCTGTGTCACACCCATGTCATTGAGATCAGACTCAGTCCTGGCAATAGATGGGCTTAGGCGTTCTGGTCATTATCAACACTCCAGTGATTTCCCCCCATGGAAATCATGTAATACCCCTTTGAGAGAAGTGCACATCAAGGAGAGGCTCCCGATGCTTTCATGATGTGCATGAAGTCCTTCATTAAATAGCCACTAACAACCACGTTGGTCTTCTTTTTCTGTGCAGAAAGTATTCATGCTATCTTGCAAAATTATGCTGTTTGCACTTAATCATTTCAATTAATCTTTAGTAAATTACCCAGTACTTTGTAATTATAATATTTGCAGTTAATTTAGTGCCATCTTAAAAATAGTTCGTTGCATAATATAAGCAATTAACATTTATTCAGGGTTTTTTTCTGTTGAAGTGGGACATATAAATTATCCTCAGTGGCCTTTCTGTTCACCTAATTAGCACCTGTTTGAATTATTCTGCAGGCTATGGACATTTCATCTAAAAAATAAATGCATTGCTAGTTTTTTGAGCTCCTTGCAAATGCACAGTTGTAAAAATTCTTTTTCAGGGGAATGCAAAAACGTGTTTTCATTCGTCTTCTGGGTTTATGAGCTAGGCTAGGCTTTTAGGCTATCACACCTAGAATAGTTACTGACATTTTTAATGCAGTTAAAATGGAAGCAGTCTGATACCTCTTTCCCATAATTAAGTACAGTATCCCAGATTTGTAGCCTGTTTTATTCAGTAATGAGAAAGGAAAGCAATAAGACTTCAAGAATATAGATCTCAGTGTAACTTTCACATTTCTGTATATGCTTATACAGTTTTACTAATGAGAGGTTATCAAAAGCATTGCTATGCTGGAGTGTCAGGGATGCTGTTTTAAAGTTGTGGAAATTAAACCAGATTGCTCCAATCTCGTCAGTAAGCTTCTAGGTAAATGGTAATTTCCTATTTAAATGCACAGAATATTGAGGAAGCCATTTGATCTTTCTAAAAAGGAGATCTGAAAAAAACCTCTCAAACAATAATGCCAATATAAAATATTTACAACCTCCCCACGTACTAAATTGGGAAACCAAAATAAGAGACTTTTCTGAGGCTGTGAAATGTTGCAGCAGACCCTCAGCTCCTACAAATCAGTGTAGCTCCTTTGATTTCAGGTCAACGATGTGCATTTACCCCAACACCTTCTGCAGCCCAAGACTCTGAATTCCTGCCCATCTTTTTGCAGGTGCAGAAAATGAAGTGTCTCTGCAGTGATAATGAAATTTTCATCAGAGTTTTACATTGCCCCAGCCCCTGATCAGATGGTGTTGGCATACCTGAAAAGCAGATCTGTGACACGTGGGATGCCCTAAGTCTTCTGGCATTTTCCCTTTCCAGGGACATTTTCCAGAAGCAGCTGGTTCCACACCTCGTAGCAGGGACTAAAGGAGATGTTGGTTCTGTGAGTATCTCCTCGGGTAGAAACTCTTCCTCGGAGAAGGTTCTCTGATACAGATCAGCCCTCGAGGCAGTACAAGTCTGATTTTTCTGTTTCATGATAAAATGTAGGATCCAGGTCTTTAACTGGCCTCAGAAACGAGCAGAGACTCAGTGGAGAGGACTGTGACGGTGGCTTTGGTGAGTTCAGAGGAGCTCACACAGCAGAGAAGTGTGTCTTTGCCTTCAGTTCCAGGTAAAATTACCTGTGAGTTTCCAGATCAGCAAAATGACAACTTGGGAGTTACTGTAGCCTGATACTCTTATAGAGAAGAAATGAAATTTCCTCCCAGCAGAAACAAACCATATTTTGTATTATGCTAAATATCCAGCTTGGAAGGAAACCAAAGCAGGATGATGGACCTCATAAAGACACAGATTCCCCTGAGCGGGGTTGGGTTTGGTGCACGTGTTTGCCTGCTTGTCATGAAAGAGCATGTCTGCTCTTTAGCTCTTTTTTGGGACTTAGGAAAAGCTCAGTTTGTAGCTCACAGATGACAAATCATGTGTAGGCAAAAGCTGTAGACAAGTCCCCAAAGCAGTGAAAAAAGCAGCGAGACATTAAGTGGGGGGGTCTCATTGAAAAGTGAGAAAATGCATTTAACTCACATATTTGGGCTTTTGCATTAGGTATGAACAACAGAGTTGAAACCTACTCCCAAAACGCTGCAGTTGCATATGGGATCAGGCGAATGGAGCAGCTGTACTACAGGAAATGTTTATTGTATCCCTCTTATATCATGGAGCCGTATTAGAGTAAAAAGGGACGCTGGTACACTAAACCTCTTACTGTGCTTCGGTATCAGAACAAATACAGAATGAATGTTTACAGTACCCTGGGATAGAAATTCTAGTGAAACATCTGCTTTACCATTTAGCTTTTTAAATAACTAGTTTCTGGCCTCCTAGTCTTTTTTAGTTTAGTTTAGTTTAGTTTACAGGAAATAAAAGGCCACTCCATTTGTGTCTTACATTAGTTGCATCTTGGGTATTTTAAGTTGCAAAATAGATTGGTTTTGCCTTAAGCTGTATTCAAGCTCTAATACATATCTCTATTTCCCAAGCACGTGTTTTATTTGCAGTATATCTACTTATATTTTTATTGAATAAATTTGTCAGTTTTCTTCAGTTTGTTCACAGCATTGAATATGATAAAGGCAATTTTAAAAAGCAGTCTGAAAAGAATGTCTTAAAAGAAGAACAAGGCTACCTTGAAAAGTTAAACAGCGTGTGTTGTAAAAGACAGTGAACTCTGATTGGGAATAAAAACAAGTAATCCACAGCAGGAAATTGATTGATGTCATCTCTTAGAATTTTTCTTTTTTTCCTCAATGTTTTTCATCATCTTTGGTGTAAATTACAAAATCTTAATCTGTTCAGATTGAATAAAGGATGCAGTCTTTGAGAACTGCAGAACTCTTAATATTTTGGTCATAGTCTGACAAAAAAAAACCAAAAAGGTCTGTTTCTTCAGCATGTAACTCCTTTTTTGCTCTTCTTTTCTCTCTTGGAATGAACACAGTGAGATGTAAAGGTGCCTTCCTGCTCTCCTGAGAGCTCTTATTGCACTGAAGAGCTGCAATACTTGTCACAATCTCCTGGCTAAAGGCCAGCACCCCTCCCACAGCAGGCAGGACTTTTCCATCCAACTTCCATCCCTACATAAACAGTCAGATTCAAGTTCTCCATTGACCCAGGTCTCAGAATAACTGTGCCATATGAAAAGCCTTTCCCTTGGTTGTGATTAGGAGCACATTGCTCCTCTGTCTTCATAGAGGCCAGTGGACTGGAAAAAGGAAGCTCCCTGCTGTTAACTTGGTGTGCTCATCACTTGTCAGTCATGAGCTTTGTGGTTTTTCTTCTTTCGAGGGGGAAAAGAACAAATGTCGGGGTTTTTTTTCCAGATACTGATTATTGTGGTTGTGCCTCTATCTAAAGTAACTCAGCAGAGACCTTTGCTGAGCTTCTCTTCACTGCTCTGCCAAAACAGATGGTTTTTTCCTGCTTCGAAGTTGGTGGGAAAGACATTGGCTGGTTTATCTCTTCTGTTTCCTGGTTTGGTAGTATATAAGAGCTCCTCGTACAGTATTCCTGCAAGGGTTGGATGAAAATTATAGGACAGACCACTGAACCACAATGGTATCTTGAACAAATTGTTCCTTTATTGTGTTTACATGACTCTGTACCGCCTGTCTGCCTACCTGTTTTTTTCTTACTCATTTTATTTTCTGATGGCATGATGGTTTGAGTGTTGCCTCCTAAAGCGTCCATGATCCCAGCTTTCTTTGATTCTTTCAAAATACTTCCTATTTGAGGTCTGGGAATTGCACGCAGCTCATCTCACCATCTATGGAGAGTGCTTTTTGCTAATATATTCGGGTTTGACCCAGCTCCAAAGATAATAGCCAGCAGCTCTTCTCTGCCTATGCTAAAGGAATGCTTGCTCTCTGAAGTGCTGCCTCATAAAAGCCTTTTAAGTGTAAGGATTTCACATTCATCCTCTAATTAAGCAGGTGTCTAAATCTGCGAAGCTGCTTCGTTCTGAAATGCAGCCTGCCTCCACTTCAAAGGATGTTGTTTCTTTGCCCAAAGATGTTATAAAAAGTGCTTCTTTGACGCCTTGGATTCGTAGGGTTATTTAAAGGCTTTGCCTCTCACCTGATTCAGGACGTATTTTCCAAAAATACACAGAAAATATCAGGTGCCTGAAGGACGTTTTGTAATAGCTGGACTTCATCTCTCTGACTGAAGGTCTTTAAATGCATTGAGTTGCCCTCCTGCAGCCTAATGACACGAATGGTTGCAACTGCATAGGATCTATTTGGTGCCACTGCCATCAGAAACCTCAATCTTTCCTCGTTTTGTTTTTGTTGGTGTTCTGGGTTGGTTGGTTTTGGTTATAAGTATTATGTCAGTTTGGCTCCGAAACACATTTAGAATTGGTCACACCTGAACCCTGGGTAAAAAAGAATGGATTGAGCCGAGCTTATCCCAGGGATTCCAATATGATGCAGCTCCGAATACAACCACTGACTTAGCAGAATGGTGGCTTGCCTCATGATACTGAGAGAGGCACTGTGACTTCAGTGTGGGAAGTCTTCCTACACTTCAGCTTTTACATCTGAAAATAAAGTGTCTTTTTTTGGTACGAATGCCTGTGCAATCATTATTGACTCCGGAACACAACATGAACTATAACCATCCTAAAAGAGCAAACTGAAAATATTCCTGCTTGTGTAAGAGAAACGGGCTTTATTTGCATTATTATATCCAAGGAGACCCAGAGTTAACGTAGAAGAAACAAGGAATTCCAAAAGCAACAGAAACCCATGTCCTACACCTACAGCTTTATGTCCTAAAGCCACAGATTAAGACTTTCCCATCTTGTGTGTTTTCAAGAAAACAACATATGGATGGGATTTGTCACAGCCAGCGGGAGGAGATTACACCAGATGTGGGAGCCCGTTTCACTCACAGTGCTTACTGAGTATTTACTTACAGCTTTTTGGCCCTGCAGTCACTGATCCAAGGCAACGTCTAGAACCCAAAACCCCCCCGAGAAGAAACAGCAAACTCCATCGTGGGGTTGTGTCCCGGAGCTGTGCGGGCATTGGGGTTCTCCCTCACCCCTGTCAGCCGCACAGAGCCGTGTGTTCCCCAGGTTTCACAGCGGGCCCTGCGTGGTGCTGCCAACAATGTTGGGGCCCTGCCATGATGCTCTTGACATGTATTTTCCAGCCCCAGTGTCCATAGGAAGCTAGGGGTTTTTCCTCTCTCGACACTAACCCTAACCCTAACACCAAACCTCCTAATTCTAACCCTAACCCTAACCCTTAACCCAATAAAAAGATGAAAGGGCAGCAAAGTTGGGGCCCGGCCATGATGCTGTTTGAGGTACATGCAGATGATGTTACAGATGCTCTACAGGTGGCCCACGGGGCTGGAGGGTGGGGGGAAGACTTCGTGCTAACCCTCCACCCGGGAGCAAGAAGGGATGAATTAAGCCTGAAGCCCATCTGTTTTCAGAGCTATCCTTTAAAAAAAGGCCTTTTTTTTCACATGACCCATTTTTTGCTGGTTCAGGCAAAAGGCTGCTCCCTTCTCCTGTTGCACAACCCGTTATTGTGCCGGCTCTCTGCTTTCTCAGCCACAACTGAGCAGACTTTTCTAGCTACAAAATCAGTATTTTTCACGACTGGGGAACTTGGACTGCAGAACTAGAAAGTATCCTGGTCCTACTGTGTCTAAAATGTGGATTTCCCCAGATCCTGTAGGAATCAGATGCTGCTAAGAGTGGCAGTGGTCTGGCTTTGCCCTGGGAAGAACCCATGGTCCACACAGCTGGTGTGTGCTGCTCTGTTTCCCTGAGGAGGTCACCACTTAGCACTTGTCTTTCCTTTCTCAGTTCCACCTTAAACTGGATGGAAAGTTCTTGAGACACATTTAGTGCATCAGTTTCCTCGGGGCATTTCTTTAATTTAAGGAAAGGTGCAGAGACTCCAATTAACCTCAGATGAAGAGACCCATAGTTCATTGTCTGTCTGGGAAAATGAACCTCAGGGAACAGTACTCTTTACAATGCAGGTGCATGTCAGAACCACAATCAGAACTCGTGTTTTTGGCTCCTACTCTGGCATGTAATCCATTAGAACAGTGTGAACAAACAAGTTCATTAACCTCCCAGTGCCTTAATTTTTTAATTTTTTTTTTTCTTGCAAAGAGGAAGTTATGTTTGCCATGGCTGAAATCTGAAGGAAGGAATCAACACAAACGAAGAACGTCAGGGTGTGTTAACTCACTGCACAGGCAACTACCGTGGCCTCTTCTTACAGAGAGAACAGGAATTCTTAGCAGTAAACACCCTGGTAAATAGTGACTGTCTGATGGTACTCACAAGGTAATGTTCCTACCCACACATATGCAAGGAACTGAGAGCAGCAGTGAACAGTGGAAAGCACAAGGCTGATACTTGCACACCAGCTAATAGGAATATGATTCCTCCTGTTTGATGCTCTCTGCTCCCACCTGATTGCTCATCCTTGGGCAAAGCAGCACCTAGGAATGTGTGTCATCCTTGCAGAAAGACACGGCAGCACATGGAACAGTGGCAAGAGTCAAACCTGTATTGGCTGAAAACTCCAGCTGGCAGTGCCACCCTTGCCCCAGCCAGCAGCTGTGCCCGAAACTGAGACCCCCAAACTATTTTACTCATACTGGAGTAAAAGGTGGCCCCCGAATGATGCAGGACACACCTGTAGGGTCATTCTCCCTTTCCCTTTTTCCCACTCTGGCAGCCAGGAGCCCTGTCCAGCCCTGCTGTTACTCAGTACTCAGCTCTGCCTCAGAAATTAGGTTTGTCTTGCAGATGGACAGATCAGCAGCAATCTTACACTATTATCTCTTTCTCTTTCCATATATCAGCAACTCTCTGTGCAGAAACACCCGTGTGTACCTGCAAGTTTCTCCAGGTCCCTAAAGGTTTTATAAGGAACGCTGGTTCACCTAAGGGACTCCAGAGGGCTGGCTCACACAGCAATTTCAAAAGGGCGAAATGTATTTCCTTGCCACTAAAAAAGTAGGAGTCTGTGTCCCAGGGAAAGTGCTAATGAGACACCCCTGAGTCTCCCAGGCTTGGGCACTCCCCTGGTGCTCATTCCTGGGCACAGCTCTTGCTCCTCGGGCACCAGGGGCTGTGGGTTCTCGCAGAGGGTGAGACAAGAGTCAGCAGGGCTCACTGCTCTAGGTTTTGTTCTGCTGAGAAAGGCCCCAGAAGTCACTCGTGGCCATGATTTCAACAGCCACAAGAGCAAACCGGTGTGGAACATTTCATACTGGCCTGTTGCAGTGGACACTGAGCTGTGGGTACCTAAGCTTGTAGTCCCCAACACATCTGGGACTCACTCTAGGGTATTTTGAAGATAGAATATTGCTATAGTGTTTCTGGGAGCCAGACTGGGACACGAGGCTGCAGAAAAGCAGCTGAGTTACAGGCACTGGGTTAGACATAAGAGGGTTTAATTCATCATTTACCGAGAACAAAGCAAGGCAGTGATTTAATAATTGATTTAAGGTGCTTCACTTTAATGATGGTATGAGACTGTACTCTGAATTGTCACATGAGCAAAGGTCAGTGAACTGTCAGTCCTCATTACTTGAGCAAATGTTCTTTTGTGAACTCCCAAACGACTTTATGGTACATAGAAATGAGTACATGTCTTTAATGGTTATCTTCAAAAATCAATAAGCATAAAGTTTAGAAAGAAGGCAAATCAGTAAATGGAAGGAATTGTAATTAAAGAGATGCAAAAAAATTAAGTGCTAAAAGAAAATAAAAAGCATTACTCACAGAGTCCCATGAGAGAAGAATTAAAGAGTTAAGCATCACAATTCCTGAGTGGGTTGGTGGCCCATCTCAGTCTGAAAAAACTTATCCCAAAAAGAAAATAGAAAAGACGGAGGGTATGTGGAAAGTACAAAAAACCTGCAAACCCATGAAGGAGCCTAATGGAATCAGTCATGCATGGAGTACATTTCATCTACCTCTGGGATTTAACTTTATGCTCTGAATTTGCTGTGACAGTGGATCTGGGGTCCCCAAATAAATATACATCCTTGTTCTACCCCATGCAGTGCACATTCAGATCCCAAAACTTTTTCCTGAGCCATTGCCAAACCCCAAACTGGTTTTGATACCCATTTTGCTCTGTAAATGTTTCCATTTCCATTTATCACATTGACCTGCCCACCATCATGCTCCTAGATCCAAGCTGTCTTCCAGAAAGTATTTTTTTTATTCTCATATGCATAGTTAGAATAACAGCAGATATCCATTAACCTTTTGCATGCTGTTTACTAATCATTGTATCTTTATAATAGCCTCTCATTAAAATAATCACTCTAGACCTCTTTTTCACTTCTTCTCCAAGAGGAGTTTGCCTTCTGTCTCTTATCAGTATTTAGCACCTGCCTTTGAACTCTGGTACCTCTTCTACCTTTTCTTTTCCCTTCCTTAAAGGAGGTCTGGAAATGAACCAAGTCAGTCGGGAGGGAGAGCACCACCAAGTTCTGATTGCAATCTTCACCCAGGATTTTAAGTGGGGTCCCAGGGTATGCACAGCAAGTAAAAGGCAAGTGAAATACTCCCTCCACCAAGCAACAAAAAAAGAGGTCACACTTGCAGGGCAAAAACATTCTCAGATTCTACTCCTGTTATTTCTACCTTGTATTATTATATATGAAGGAAAATTTACAACCTGTCAGGAAAACTCATGATACACAGAAAAACATGAATTAAATTCTTTGTCTCTGTTATTGAAGGGTAAATGTTTTCTCTTAAGACTACTAGGTATTGGTTTTGGTCCTGTTTTAGGCTTCACCTTTTCTATCTTACCTTCCTTGCAGTACAAATTATACAGAAGAACAAATTCATTGTTCCACTCGAAAGGCAGTTTTCAGTGCACTTAACCTGTGAGCAGAGGTGGAGGCTTAGGCTTTTCTTTAACTCATGTTTTATTGTATAAAGAACATTTGAAAATTACCATTCACCAAAGAGAGACTAGCCATGGGGAAGTGGAATGGGGCACCTGTTGGAGCTTATGGCCTTTGAGCACGATGACTAATTGGTCGATAAAAAAAACAGATTACACAGTCCTCCAGTTAAGGAATAAGTGCTTTTTTTTCCTGTCTGGGACCTAATGAGAGAAGGATCCCCAAGAGCCATCCACTGAGAAGAAATGAGCAGTATATATAGTACAATGATGTGAACTCAATACCCACCCAATTTATTTTGAAATACATCTGTGCACATCCTTTGAAGATATCCTTTAGAAGAAATTCTTTTGTAATCTGTCAGCTGGGGTTGGCAAACACCTGTGTGTGCAGCGAGGGAGAAGATGGAGGGGAGATGTTTTATCAGGTTTTCTTCAGTGAGGTTTAACCCTCCTTGGAGTCCTTCAGCTTCTCTTCTTCTCCTGATGGCTTCCCCTCGGACATTTCCCTTCTTAAGCAGCCCTACTATGTGCAAACATCCACGTTTCACTTAGATATTTAATTCAAGCGATTTATAACGAGGGTTATTCTAGTGCCAGCTAGCTGGACCAAGCCCACTTCTGTACTAAGGCAGATGTATGTCCCCAACCTCCTTTTTTCTTGCTTCTCCTCTTCCTCCAGAAGTGCTAATCAACAGTCAGCAGCAACGTGAAACTGAATTATCTTTTGCTCCTTCAGCAATAAACTCTCTCGTTTGCTACCAGAGGCAGAGATAACCCCTGTAAAGAGGTAAAAAACCCCAAAAACTGTTGCACTGATTTATTCCCACATAGGGATGAAATAATTGATTTGGAAATAACTTATTGGACAGTTGCATCCTGTGGCATTTTCTTTCTTCTAAAAGAAGACAGGAGATGATGAACACACAGAGAAAGAAGATGGCCAAGGCAGTGAGTAATGGCAGAAGGATTGGACACAGCAAAGAACACCCAGGAGAAAGGAGGGTGAGCTGAGGAAACAGAAGCAGAAAATCAAAGTGGAGAAATACGCAGTAAACTGTCTGATTTCCAGGACTATGCTTGCTGAGCTTTTTTCACACAAACTCTGACAAAAAACCTCAATAAAGACTGGAATACTTTAAAGGTACTTAAATAGAGCAGGTATAGAGACCCTATGGGAGCTTCACAGCAATATGGTCCAGGTCTGCTGTATATAAAAACCCCATTTAGAGAGTTTGGGCTGTCTGAGTGACTGTCAAGGGGAGAAGAAGGAGGTTGTTTCTAATAATAGTTTGGGGCTCAAATATAGATTAGAAAATGGGTGGCTTTGTCCCACCCTTCAACAACATTGCCTGTTCCTAACAAACAGGTGCCCAGAGAGGACCTTGCGTTTGTTTCCACCCACTTCCCATGGGTTTGGGAAAGGCTTTCCTTCCCAGACCTGGTCACTCATGGAGGGAGACACCATGGCGAGTATTGTCACTTCATGGTGGCCAACCCCAGGGGACAGGAGCTGGGACATGGGGTGAGACAGTGCCCAGGCACATGGCCCCAGGGCACTCCAGCCATCTCATGGAGCAGGTGCCTCTGGGGTGGCCACGTGCCCCATCAGGGGACAGACTGAGCTGTGGGTCTCTGAGGGCTGCCAGGACATCTCTTTTGCCCCAAAACACCCTGCACGAGGCACCCATGTCCGTGGCAGGAGGGCAGAGGGGGCACAGCCCTGCCCTGTCCTGGTGAAGGGACAGAGGGATCTGGGGGTGGGAGAAGGCTCTGCACTGCCAGGCACCTGCAGCCCGTCCCTCACCTGGAGCCCATCCCTTACCTGCAGCCCATCCCTCACCTGGAGCCCATCCCTCACCTGGAGCCCATCCCTCACCTGCAGCCCATCCCTCACCTGCAGCCCATCCCTCACCTCAAACCCATCCCTCACCTGCAGCCCATCCCTCACCTGGAGCCCATCCCTCACCTGGAGCCCATCCATCACTTGGAGCCCATCCATCACCTGCAGCCCTTCCCTCACCTCAAACCCATCCCTCACCTGGAGCTGCTCCCCTGCCAGCTGGTGCCCTCCTGGTGCTCCTCTGCTGGACCACTGGCCATAACAGGGGGTAATAGGGTGGCTCTTGGTGCTCATGGGGGGCAGGTGGGGTGGGTGAGGGGTGCAGGATTTAAAGGATCTGCAGCTCTGCTCTTGGTTTGGCCTCTCTGAGGGGCGGTGAAGCTGTCCTTGGTGAAGGTGTCCCCTATGGACAGCAGAGGTGAGGAGCTGTGGGAAGGGGATGTGTCTGCTTGGGGAAGGGGTGCCAGGGAGTGGCTCCTCCAGCCTGGCCTCCCTTGCCCCCTTGGGGGGTTTGCTGTGTGCTGGTTTTGGTCAGTTTGAGTTGTTTCCAATTCCTTCTGGTCACTGCCAGTGAGAGCCTGGTCTGGCAGGGCTTCCCATCTCCTGCACTGCCCTGGAGTGACCGATGGTCCCTGGGAGGGTTTCCTTTGGACCAGAACAACTCCTTTCACTCCTGGTCCCCTCATGGCTGGCAGGTTCCTCTGACCGCCTGTTTCACCCGTGCACTTTGTCACCTGTGGGGCGAGGCTGGGGCAGAACTTGGCACAGTTTGTGTCATGTCCATGCTGAGCAGGGCTCGGGAGTGGGAAATCTGGGGGTAAGTTCCCTGCTGGGTGCTCACCTTAGCAGGGTAAGAATCACCTGCAGCGTCTCCCTCTGCTCCACCTGTCTTCTAGTGGTCCCATGGGCTGGGAGGTTTGTGCTGTACGAGGGATCTTCTTCCCTCCCTTTTCACCCCAAACTCCTTATTAAACGTGGATGAAATGCAAACAAATATCAAGCACGGCGTTGCACGCAGATGAGTTGCCAAGCACTGTCAGGTGTGCGTAGTTCTATCTCCAAACCTCCCATGGGGAAAGTTCTCATGTTCTTGTGACTCTGAAGAAGCAATGATAAATCTCTCTTATACCACATCTCCTCTAATTTCCGAGACCTTTGTCATCATTTGCTGTCAGTATTTACTGCTTTGAAAGGAGAGCTCCACAGTGGTATGTGCTGTGCCTATTCACAGGCAGTCCCTTCCTAAAGATGACAAATTCCAAGTAAAAGTAGAAGGGAAGTAAAAGAGAGAGAAACCAGCTTGTGCAATGTCATACAGCGGTCATTGGTTAAAAAAAAATCCAAACAAAAAAATTAGTTGGTTAGGAAAGAAAGTCCAACCTTTAGTGTTTTCCACCTTGATCCCCCCAGCACTGGCAGTGATTACACTGCAACATGGCCGGAGTGGATGTCAGTGATGTAATGTCATCACCTCCATCTGATGTCACAGGTCTGATGATTTCTCTCCTGTAACTCAAAGGGTTTTTCAGAAGTTTTAGGGAAGAACTACTTAGGCTGTGCATATGTTGGCAAACGTGGAAAGAAAAAAGATGCTCAGTGTTGTTATTTTTGAACTAATGGTCAGAAAGTTGAAGAGAATTTGGAGAGTAATAATGAAAAGCAACATAGAAGCACAAAATATGCAAGGAAACTTTCAGTCAGCTTTTAAGGGACCTTAATGAAAGCTGGAGCTGCATTGTTGTAGCTCAGACAATAAATGAGAGGGAATGACTAAATAAGAGTCTACAAATCCCAAGTACAAAACCTGTTTATGGCAATTCACAGAATATATGTTTGGAGCTATATTCATCCCTTGGTTATTGACTTGAACTTGAGCATTTTATCTCAGGCATCCCAGAAAAACACAGAATACCAACATTGTTCAGTTTGTCTCTTGTTTACAGGTCTCCCTGTTTCCATCTCCTGTTTCTTCCCTTCCCGTGCAGACATACAGTAAAGAATATTAATTAGAGATTTTGTATTAGTCTTTGGCTGCAGACTTATCTTGACTTTTTGAGACTTAAAGGCAAATTTACTCCTCCGCATACATCTAAATAACGTTCACTCTCTAGTCCCTTGTCTCTTCATTAAAACTTACTTTGTCAGTTCTTTTTAAAATTAGTCTTAGCAACTCACCAATGCATTTTTCAACTGTGGTATAAATACAACTGACTTTTAGTAGGAATGGTGTCTGGTGAAAGGCTACAGAGACAAACCTGGAGCCAAAACCAGAATAAAATCCTAACTAATTGGCTGCTGTCTTAATGCATAACCAGGTTCCCTAGCTATGGTGATTTTGCCAGTACACCATGCTCGCTATATAATGCTTTAAATCCATCCCCAAATGCTTCATTCACACTATTCAACATTCCAAGTACCACTCCTCCCACCCATCTGTCTGACACATGGATTGCCAAATGCCTTGCCTTAGCTGGGTCTTTGAGAAGTTGATGCAAGAAGAGATGCAAGGTGGCTCTCCCTGAAGTTCTGCACAGCCCCCAGAGCTGATGTTCCAGAGGAGTAAAACCCCCTGAGCTCTCCAGCAAGCACCACTACGTTTGGTTCAGTGGAACCAGTGCTGCTGTCTCTAGCCGGTTGGGAGACCTTCAAGCTACATGAAGTTCTTTCACTGCAAGTTAGTGTGTGTCCTTTTCTCACTTTGAAACATGCCTTAATATATGCTTTTTTTAAAAAAAATTATATATTACACATTATTTCCCCCATACTTTCAGCTTTCTGGAAAATATAAACTCTTTGTAGTAATCTGAAATTAAATTAAAAATAAAATGGCTGATACCAATACTTGTTTTTCACAGCCTTTGTTCAAATAATGAGTGGTCCAGTTGCCCCTGGTCCTGGGTCTGGTGGCTCATCAGCAATGGATTCAAGTGGTACTGAAGTGGCACATTGAGCCAATCCTTAAACCATCCATTGCTTTATTGCTGGCTCTATATGGATTCCAAAATAAGACAAAACTGATCTTATGCTGATGTTTAAATTCTGCCATGAAGCTTAAAAAAAAGGTTGATAGATCAGATTTTTGAAGATGTTGTGTGACTAACCTGGAAATACAGGCATGGCCTGGTAGGGGGAGGTTCTACATTCTTAACTTTGTATTGATTCTGTTTGTCAGTTCAAGAACTATTTAAGCAAGAAACTATTCCTCTAGGGCCCTCAACTTAATACACTTATTGTGGCCTCCTTATCCTGTTAAAATGAAGAGAATCGGATTGCTCTGGGTTGAACAGCTGCTGGAAGTCAATCTCTGTGTCCACTGTTAAGGGAAACAATGTTAGTGAAGAGAAGCAGAAGGCAGCATATCAAAATGATATCCCCAAAGCATTTTCTACAGATGTCTCGAGAGTTTGTGGGGTATTATGAAGCACAGAAGACATCTGGTCACATTTTTATAATCTCATCAGTGTATATAGAAAAATCTTCTCACTGTTTACTTGTCAAGAGCCACAGGAAGGCTTATATATTTTTTACATGCTTATTTATCTTATTGCCATGTGAACATACTGATTCTTAACTTTCCAAATCAGCTTAATATGTGTCATTGTCACCAACTTCTTTCACTGTAACATCTGACTCTCCTGCTAATTTATAGCTCTTCATTGAATCACTTTGTAAAGCGGGAGGTTTGGGAATATTTTTGTGCTGTGTTATGGGGCATGTTGTCTTTCATCTGCAAGTGCTGTGAAATTGCTCTTTCCTACTCAAGAGTACTATTGCACTTTTGTTCAGTGTTAATGACACTTCAGTGTGGTTTGTGGAAAGGCTTTACTTTTCCCCTGGAAGGGGAATTGCTGAATTGCCTGGTTCTGCAGACACCGCTGCAGCTCCCAGAGTCTCAGCGTGACGAACTGCTCCTGGTGCCCTCCTCCTGCAGGATAACATGGGCTGCCCAGCCAGGTTCTCCAGGTACTGTGGAATCCCAATTAGACCAAGAACACATTGCAGAGCCTAACTTTGATGAACCAACACGGCAGGCTTTATTTACTGCTATTTGTCATCTTGACCTAGTTTGATGTGGCCATTTCTTTCCTAAGCATTAATTAAAGCAGAAAAATAGAAAAATATTCTGGGCTTTGTTTTGCCCAGAGGACAGAAAATTCTACATTGTTGCAACATTTAACTATATTTCTTGATCCAAGACTTTTTTTTAAATTGCCAGCATATTGGACAATTTGTTTCATTCACACTCATATTTGTGAAGACCACATAAGCCATGTTGTTATCCATGAGGAGTCTTTTTGCTGCCTGCCTTTCATTACCTATTTTGACAGAGGTCTGTGCGAAATGTCTTCATTTATCTGCATGGCTAATTGAATCTATATTTTTCTCTTCAGTCTTTTCTTTCATGTAGACCAACCCTAGACCTGTCTGTAATATCCAGTTTTTGACCTCTTCCATCTCCGCCAAGAAAACAAGCTGTTCCTTTGGAGAATGACATGGTGTTGCAAGTCTGTTCATACTCACCCTAATTGCCGTAGTCTGAGAGGGTTTTTCTGAGCAGGGACCAATCTTCTATCTAATCCCTGCATAAACAAAAGCAGGTAAGTTCTAGCTGTACCACTAATTTAAATGTCAGACTTTCCTCGTGCTTTTCCCATTGCTAGGTTGTACCCACCAAAGTAAAATAACCTACACTCTTTACAAAGTGAAATTGTTCTCCTTCCCACCCCAAATTCTGAACAGACAGAACTTCCAGCGTGTTGTGTACTTCCTAGGGGAGCAGGGGATTTGGATCTGCTCGTGCTGGAGGTCACTCCTTTGGAGATAAGGGCACAGCGCCTCCCCCATAAATTCTGCTAGTGGATCCTAAGTGGTGGTGCACTGATTTTAGGGACTGGCCCCAGCCTGGCTTATGAGATGCTCCAGGTGGCCTGTCCCATTTTCCCTACAGGAGACAGCAAGCTCTGCTTGAGCACTCGGTGCGGCAGGAGCTGCCAGAACCTGCCACAGCTCAGCATAAGACATCAAACTGATGATGCCCCAACAAAGGCATGAGAATGGTTTCAGTAGCCAGGATCTGCAAGATCCTGCCAGAAGAATCTCTGCCTTGTGTCCCCTTCAGCAGCATCCAGAACCTCTGGATCAGGCAGCTGCAGCCTGCCTGGCCCAGGACTCTGCACCACTTTCCTTGACAACAGCCTGGAATGTTACAAGATGATGGTGGCTACTCGCCTAGGAACTGGGAGAACAGCCTTCTTCTGCAAGAGGCAGATGGGAGAGGCTTGTTTGGGGTGTGAGGATAGACACTAACTGGAGTTAAAGGGTTGCTTGCAGAAGGAGGGGTGTTTGGCCACAGCTCTTGAGAAAAGTGTGAGAAACCACTGAGGTGAATTGAGAAACCAGAGGGAATAAAGAAATCAGGCTTAAATAACATTCACCCCAGTGCTGTGCTGGGGTTTAATCTCACAAGAACTCGCAATTTAGTTCTAGGCAGTTCTGTGAAAAGCCTTGGTTTAGCATCCTGAAAATTCGAAAACTTTGTTCTGTCTTTTGAGCCTTGATGCACCAGTTGTGCCTTGAGTATTGCAAGAATAAGGGGGTTCTTCAGCCTGGAGGAAATGAGGCTCAGGTGGCACCTTATTGCTCTTTACAACCACCTGGAAGGGGGTTGTAGTGGGCTGGGGTGTGTTGCTTTCTTCTCCCAAGTGACAAGATGAGTAAATGGCCTCAGGTTGCTCCAAGGGAGGTTTAGGTTGGATATTAGGGAAGATTTCTTCACTCAGATGGTCAGGCATTGAAACAGGGCAGTGATGGAGTTACCATCCCTGGAGGGATTTAAGACATGTAGTTGTGTCACTTAGGGACGTGGTCTCGGGTTGAACACAGTGGTGCTGGGTTAATGGTTGGACTTGATGACCTTGGAGGCCTTTTCCAACCTCAGGAATTATATGCTTTGGTGAAGATCTAAAGCCAAGCTGAGCTTAGAGCATATTTTTTGCCATCCTCTTGCACAAAGACTGAGCTAAGCCAGCCAAATGGCACAGCCTTTCTCTCAGTGGTCAGCGAGGCATCTGGGGTTTAAATGAGAGCTGTGCTACCCTAGAAATGCCTCCTCTCTTCCCCAGGGCATTGGCTCTATTGCCAGCCCTGCAGCATAGACACAGAGATGGAATGGTGTTAGAGATGAGCCTGGAGTGGGTGGTGTGTGCTGATAAAGTGAAGTTCCTGAATGTCCAGTGATGATCGGTTCGTGCTATCCAGAGCCCCATTTCCCCACAGGTGATGATGGCACCATCTGCAAAGTATTTTGTTACTAAATGAAAAATAATGACCTGCTTTGTCACAGTGGGACTTTATTATTGCATTTTTTTCTGCTTCTGTGTGTGCCTTTATGTTCATTGCAAAGGTGTAGTGACCTGGTTCTGTGCCCCACACGGTGCCTTGTGGGGATTGGTGTCTGTCCCTGGAAGGAGGCACCACACTGGAGCCAGCCCAAGTGGAGCTATTGATATTAGGCTTATGCTGCACGTGTTTTGTCTCCGGGGTTTTCGTGTCAGTGCTTGAAAAGCGTGTTGTGCTAGAGGGATGCCATCTGCAGCTCCCCAAAGAGCAGCTAATGAACATGCCAGTTCCTTCCTGAAGTGGTGTGAGAAGGCTCGTCCCACCTGCACAAACAGAGCCCCTGCTCCTGCCACGCTGGGGTCCCTGCTCGGGTGCAGCTCCTGCTGTGGAGAACGGGGCTCTTCACTGCTGGGCAGTGAAAGGACCTGGCCTGGGTGACTTCTGGGGAACGTGTCCATTTCCAGGTTCTAGATGCTTTATTTTCCCAAGCCTAACGCACCCTCACAACTCACAAGTTATGTATTTGTCAATGTGAGAAGGCAGTAATTTTTTTTTCTAACTTACCTACAGCAAGAATAGTAACACACTGACATGAGGTGTGAAATCATAGTAGAGTGCTTTTATTGACGCTCACTCTAGAGCTAAATTACATTTTTCCAGGACTTCAATTGGAGCAATTTTAATCTTGTTCTCATTTGATAGAACTGTCTGTTTTCTGTTCCTTGAAATGGGTTTTTCCAACCCTGCTTTCTGCTTAGCCAATAGATTGAACTTGGCACTAGTGGAGAGCTTGTCCTGAAAAACAGAAGGGAGCAGGAAATCCAGTGCTTCCCTGAGAAATGAATGGATAGCAGCTCTATCACCTTTTAGGAGATAAGATAACTGTACCCTTCCAAGGGGTGACCCGGAGGTGAATTTGCTTAGCTCTTTCTCCTTGTGGGCAAAGAACCACAGGGGAGAGCTCCATTATAAGCAGAACATATTTAGTCAAGAACTGCTTAAACGCCTTTCTGGCATCCCATTTTTCTATCAAAAGATTCAAACTTTCCCTAAAAACAAAGGTAAAAACCCAAGTAGTCTTTAAATGCCAGCTTTGGGTTGTTCAAGCGTTTGTTTTTTTTCCTCCAATACATCATATACATATTCTTAAAATAAACAAAAAGCCTTACAATAGTTAAGCATTACTTTTTTATGTCATTGTGGTCAGGTTTTTGGTTTTGTTTTAATTTTAGTATGTTCTAAGCATTATCTTTTGTGTCAATCCCATTAGAAAAAAATCCTTTTCAGACACATCCACTCTTGCATCTTCTGTGAACCAAAGTCTCCTGTCAGTCCTGGCCCACACTTGCTGGAGGATGGCTTGGTGCTGGATATTTTTGGTTCCCCAATGGGTTGCTTCCCATGGAGGTGGACGATGAATTTCCTGCACAGCACAAGCAGAGAGATTCCCATACCACTTGTATCTAAAAAGTTTCACAGACTGGGAATAGAGCTGTGCTTTGTTCCCCCTGTGCTGTTCAGTCACCCAGTGTGTCTTTCTGGCCGAAGTGTTTGTAAGGGCCATGGAGGGATTCTGTGGCCGTGTGAAAGAGCTTTAGAGAGCAATAAGTTGCCCCCAACCCACACTCACGGGTGCTGATTTTGTGGCCACAGAGAGGGGGATCCAGAAGAGTGATGCAGTTAAGACACTGGCAATGTATTTTAGAGCTCTCCTTGTCAACACCCTCTTCTTCTTATCATGGGTGTTCCTTTTGTGTCTCCTGTTACAGTCTGGGGGGCAAGGTGGAGTTTCTGGGCACTCGGTGCTAGAGGCAAGTGCTGCTCTGGTGCTCTTCTCAAATGTGGGTTGGCTCCATGCCCTGGCCCTATTTTTCTTTTGCTGTGCTTTGTGTGTTGTTATGAGCGGTGTCCTTGCAGCTTCAGTAGGATCTGGTGGTGGTTTCTTTGCAGCCCCACGTGTTGTGCAGAGTTGCCATATACTCTGAAGAAGGTGCTGTCTTCCCACTTGAGGAACCGGCATTTCAGTGGCTCCCCTGTGGAAAGAGGGATGCACCATCTGGTTGGAGTGGTCCTGTGGTGAACTGGATGATTGAACACAAAGATGGCATAGATCAGTGGCCACAGCTGGGGAGCTCTGGTGATGTTTCTGTGTGCATGTGTGGGTAGGAAGAATGGGATGACATATCTAAGTCATCACTCGCGGGGAAACGTGGCTGCAGGATGACTTCATTTGATTGGAGGTGTAGGCAGGGAGGCAGCATAAGTGAAAATCTTATTCCCCCCTCCTTTTATTTCTGGCATATAAACAGGGAAAGTCAGTATAAGAATGCCTGGGTGCCTATAATTCCTGCTGTCTCATCTGACTTCTTTACTGGTGGTGGGGCAGTGCTTTCCTTTCCTGCTCTGTAAAATACCATCTGATGGATGTACTTGAGGCAGTGACTGGGTAGTTCTCTGCACTCTCTCCTTTGATGGGCCCTAACCCTTTACTGGTCTGAGCTTTCTGTCTCTGGTGTAGCCCAGCACCAGCTGGCTGGTTCGTGGGGACGCAGCTAAGGGTGTTGTACCTGCTGCTGGTGACATTTCAGCCCATTGTTGCTGTCTCCTCTGTTCAAATGCTGGCCAACTCTGCTATCCTGCTGACCTGCGGCAATTGCTGTTTCACGACCTTTTCTTCAGTGGATCTAATTGCTAGTTCCATCCTACCTTTTTGAGAAATCATTTTAGTGTAACCAAGACAGTGATTCCACCTCTAAAAAATGACTAAGGGTTGTCCCAGACATCATTAGGCTTAAAAACACTGCTGCTAAATGATCAGTCGTGATTCTGCAAGGAGATTTCACCTTCCTAGGGTGTGGTGATGTACAAAACTGGAAGAGAGCAAAGTTCATCATCATTTTAGTAATTCTGTTAGTGAACTTCATCTGCCTGCAAAGGTGTCTTCTGCTGTTAATCATTAGGTCATTAACCTTAGCAGTACTTCTTGGTATGCAGTCTGCTTGAGCAAAATATGTCAGTACATCTCTAAACTCAGCAGAACTCCACAACCTTCTGACATTCAGTGAGTATTTTGAAGAGCAGGTAGAAAGTGGGTAAAAGTGATTGTGGATGTGGGAGTGCCGGGTCTCTTGTGGTGAACACGATCCCTTTAATGCTCAGCTCTTCTGCAGCCACGAGATTCATTCACTTAATCTGAAGCATCTTGAGGGAAATGAATGCAGGCAAGTTCAGATCAATTATCACACACACACACAAAAAAACAGGATCTTGCATTTCTCTGGGCAATCTGTGTGTGCTGTAATGTCAAGCTGTGCATGAGAATATGTTACCACAAAGGAAGGTAGTGTGCTCTAATTAGCAGTCACAAAAATGAAATACCAAGGTGTTATTTCGGTGACTAAGAGCCAGACGTACAGATTGTGACACAGGAATGTTACGTGGATGGGCCGTACTCTGGAAGGTGCTTTTCCCAGGAGGATGTTGCATACTATTAAGCACTCGCCACATGGAATTGTACTCCTTTTTATACTTTTCGAGGGTTCGTACAAATTAAGCTTGAAATGGCTTTAAATGCAGTGCTATTTCTGTAGGTGTACATCACAAGTACAGTTGGATGGGAACTTTCCAAGAAGGGTGTTGGTTTTTTTTCCCCTTTGTAGGAGAGGGAGTTTGCTGGAAAATGTCAGTCACGTCAAAACCAAAATGTTTGAGGAAACCTGGCTGTTTGACAACGTATTGCCGACACACTTGTGAGTTTCTAATAGAGAGCTGCGTGGTTTCTTGCTGCCACAATTGGTGGTGCTGGGGAGCTGAAGGGCTCAGTTCAAGTGCAGGCTCCATGTGTGGTCTGTTGAGAGCTTTGGGACCTCAGGTCTTCGGGGCTCTCAGATATCGGGTCTAGAAATGAGAAGTTTGGGCCCCTTGGCTTCAGAGTGAGATGACTTACTGTGTTCTCCTGGGCATAGACCCTCAAGGTTTTGTCCTTCTATTCTATGCAGGGTCCCACTGATGACTTTCAAGGACTTTTTGTGAAGTCCCTCAGAGTAAGAAAAAAGGGAAAAAAATCCTCCAGAGCTGGGTGCAATCAACTGTTCTGTTTCATTCAGGAAAAAACTGAGTGTTTTGGCTGCTGCACTTTTTCTTTTTTCCTTTCACAGTGCCCTTAGTTCTGGATATTTCTAATTTTCTTCTTTTTGTTCTAATTCAGAACAAAGCTTTCCCAACATACCAGAATTTCCCACAGGAAAGAAACCCTGAGTTTTAACAGTCTATGTACAATGTCTTTGGATTTGGTCCCTCTGGGGATGGTGCTTGCAAAGGAGATAATGAGGCTTCTGCTGGCCTCTAACTGGGCCTTTGCTTTTTAAGAACCATTTCTGGATCCACTGTTGAGATGAATTGGAAACATCAGTGTCCCTGCTTTTGCTCAGCTCCATCCCAGCACACTGGAGCAGTCGCCATGGCTGCATCCTGCTACCCCTTCAGATTTATTTCTTGATGCATGTATTAGCCTCGTTTGACTTCGTTATTCCGTCATAGGGACGTCTCATATTTTACTTGATTTTTTTTTTATTAAACTATTTCTAGAATTAGAGTTCATACAGAAAAAAAATTAAAACGGAGAACACACAGTAAATCCTTTCATCACATTAGGCCCTGTCTAGCTGATTTCCCATTGCCTGCCAGCGCTAGTACTTAATGATTTTAAATGTTGTGCTGGGCTGAGCTGACAGCAAACCTTTAGCTAAGGCTTTCCATGCGAGGCACCGGGTAGTATTTCTTCTGCAATGAAACTGAGCAGTTGTCTCTTCTGTCTCTGCCAGATACTTGCTCTGTTTTGCCTGGTCTGCCCAGATCTGGACTGTATTATTTATGCTGGATTCACAGTATTCTTGTCACAGGAATGGCTGCTAAACAGAGCTGACATTTGGGAGGGAGGAGCAAAGAGAAAACTGCTCAGTCTACTTTATTACTTACTTCCTCTCTAAATTTTAAAATTTGAAAGCAAACCAGATTTTGCAAGAGTTGTTATCAAGTCCAACAGTATCAGTTTTCCAAACTATATATACTTTGTGCAACAGAATATATGAATGTTTTGAACTGTTACTGTCCTGCTTTTACATGGCCAGTAATCTGAGGTAAATAGATAAAACAGAGGTTGTATTCACTGAGGAGAACTGTCTAGGGTAATTGATGCTATAGTGTATATAAGGGGTCTAAAGTTAGCAGTGATTACAAATTCATCCACTTTGAAGTAGTATCTGATAAAATGTGTTTCAAGGGCTGCTAATCCATGTAATCCAAAGGAAAAGGCAGAACCACAGAACCAAAATTCATTCACTGAACATTTGTTTAACCTCTAGTTCATAATGCTGAAAAATAAGGTCTTCCTTTAGGAAAGGTTTTTGGATTGAAGACTGTGAAAGCATCTGTCGGATTTAGACTTGTGCAAAAATGAATGAAACCATTCAGCTCCAACCCCTACTTAAGAACCACAGCAAAATGTGGGGCTCCAAGGGGCAACACTGGCATGGCATCTCAGCAGCAGCGCTGGCTAACACTGAGAACGTCTCTCTGGTGAACAAATTCTTGACATGAGCACGCAGGAAAAACTGCCCTCGTTTCCGTTGGGTACAAGCGTAACTAGGAGGCAGGAGGAGATGGCACTGAGGACTGCCAGCTTGCACATCAGCTGGGCCACCTCACACATCAGAGCCAGCTCAGGTGTTTGTCCACTTTCAGAAGGGTTTGGAGCAGGTGCGTGTGTGAAAACTTGTGTAGGATCCATGCTCAGCAAAGGGGAAAAAAACACTGAAATAGATGCCGATAAGCTCTCATCACGGCTCGGGTTCGTGAATGAAGATTTGGGAAGGGCTCTACCCACACTCGCTGCAAGCGCTGGTGGCTGAAAAGGCCAATGTGAGATGGGCAAGTCTGGTTGCCAAAGGCACATCAGGAAGTCTCCATAGGTGGTGTTGGTCAGGCACGGCTCTTTCTGCGTTGTCTTTTCTCCTCCAGACTGATCCTGCATGCGTTCTCAAAGGAATCAGCAGCGTTATGGATGGTGTGTCTCCATGCCTCCTGACTGGAGGCCAGAGTGGACCATTGATGGTAGTCAGTATGGCTAAGGCTGAGGTATTGCTTCAGGGAGTCCTTGTATCTCCTCTTCGGGGCTCCTCTCTTGCAGCAGCTGGTGTCAAGTTCACCACAGAGCACGATCTTAGGGAGGTGATGATCCTCCATCCTGGAGACGTGTCCTGCCCATCACAGCTGCGTTCTCAGCAGCGTGGCCTCAATGCTGGTGACTGCTGCCTGTTCAAGGACAGACACATTGGTCACGTAATCAGAGCAGTGGATGTTCAGGATAGTGCGGAGGCAGTGCCGATAAGCTCTACTAACAGCTCTAAAGCATCGGTGTCAGACACACTCGGCTGAGTGTAACAGGCTTCGAGATGCGAACCCCTGGAAGGCAGGTAGTGAGCACAGCTCAGTGCTGACAGGCTGCCAAAATCCTCCTGCCCTGGGAAAAATGAGAGGCCTGCCAGCACAGGGGTTTCCTGGGAGACTTCTGGTGCTGACATCCACTTCTCGAGAGGCTGAACTTTCATGTGAATGGAAGAACTAACTTCTCAGTCCGTGCAAAGAAACCCTTCTGAGCACGGCTGTTGGTGACTGCTTGACAGGGTACAAACAGTTTCTAAATCTGATTCAGTCCGGCAGCAAAATGAGTAGAGATGTTTCAGGAGCCACTTGCACAGGTTTATTTTGAAGCACCCTACAGAGGCCACCATAGCACGGGCTGTTCAGGTTCCCTTTCTCACCCTGGAAACTTTAACTTAACTTTTTTGACTTTAACTTTAACGCCCATGGGGTTTGTACTGTGCCCTTTGCAGCAGCAGCAGGACCCAGTAGGTTTGGTGTTGGGAGCCCTGGACCTTTCCAGGCTTCTTCTATGGACTTGAGGGGGAAATATGTATCTCTCTAGGAACAGGCCAGATAACCCTGTGGTTTCACTGTGCTAAGTAAGCAGGCTTTTAAAGGGTGTGGAATATCTGCTTTTTGGGTGCAGGCTCTAGAACAGATCTAGAAAAAAAAGACAAGTTTGGGAGCACAATGCTCTTCCGATCAAGCATGGTTAGAGGCTGTGCAGAGGTGATGCATGACCCCTAATTTTTCCAGAGAAGAGTAGGGAATAATTTCTAATTCCTGTGAATAAATCTTCACTCCAAATGTTACAATGATTCATTGAGCACACAGAGCTGAGAGAATACTCTGGCATTAGTGAAATGTCAGATGTAGGTAACGCATGTCTATTGTGTGTCAGGAGCAGAAAAAAGTAAAATAAGAAAATTACTGCCATTATTAAAAATAAATTGTGTGATCATGTGATGCAATGCCTGCTTGGAACTGTAACTTACTGGCTACTTTTCTCCCTTTATGCTTTCCTCCTATTGCTTTGCAAATTTTTCTGATAAGGGGAACCATGTGTTGCTCTCTCTAAGTCCTTAAAAACACAGACATTTCTTCCAGGTGTCATGTGGCTTTTTACTTCTTTCTTCACAGCATGACTATCAATCACGGCACGTTTCCCCCCATAACTGCGTGTCCACAACCCTCCATCCTTCTTCTGTTCAGAGTCACATGCTGTGCTAAAGTACCAGCCTTTCATTTATACTCTTGCTAACCATTCTGCCCAGCAGTAGGAGGATTATAATAATTTATCATTTTTAAACCCAGTAGGGGTGTGTTTGACTTCTAGTCACTCACAACATGCATCAGACGGGGATGAAATGAAACATTAGCAGTGCAGTTTTTCTCTACTCTGTGAACCCTCTATAGCACTGGGAACAATGGGAACGAGCTCTTGCCAGGTGTGGATTGTTTAACTAGAACGAGAGCATTATTTCATGGAACAAAAGATCTTAATATACAAGGTACTTCATTGCTTCCATCTCAAAAGCAGCAGGTGGGTGTTTGCCCTGTGGTTATTTTCCTCTGGGTTTTGTGGGGGCTTAGCAAATGGTTCAGCACTGTGTGTGATAGTGAGGGCGTTTCACAAGCACACTTCCTGAGGCTTTGTTGGTGTCTCAGGATTCATCCTGACGGAGGGCTGTGTTCCCTGGGTGCTGGCACCCCTCTCCTGTGCTCAGCAGTGGTGCCCTCCATAGGCCCAGCCATGTGAGTCTTTGGGCTGCTGTACTCAACAACTTTAGGTCTTGAATGTTCCTGCGTCCAGCCAAGTGATGTGGTCACAAAAAAACAAAGAACAAACAAAAAAGAAAAACACAAAAAAACCAAAACACCCCCAAAAAACCCAAACAAACAAAAAACAAAACAAAACACAAAAAAAAACCCAAAAAAACCAAAAAAACCAAAACAAACTAGGAAGAAATCATAATCTTCTGCATATCTTGTCCCTGAGGTGCAGCATCCCAAAATGCTCATGGGGCAGTTTAATGGTATGGCTTGTTAAAGAAGCTGTAACACATGCCATGAAACCTGACAGAGAAGCACAAGCGAATGGCACTGTGGTTATTAACAGATTGGTTTGTGCTTTTTGAAAGGTTTGTAAGAGTGATGTTTAAAAAAAAATAAAATAAAAGAAATAACTTACAAAAACCCCCAAAAATGTTTTTTTCTGGGTTCAGGTGTTCATCACTCTTTGTTATAAACTGTGCACAAGTAGCAGAGGTTGTCAGGATGCTGCTGCTTGCTGAGTCATGATTTTCTGTTACTACTGGTAGAATGGAATCTGTAACTGGTGTTTGATGAAGAAGTGTGAGTAACCTACTAGCAAGGATAGGCTTTCTTTCCTCTTTCCCTTGCCAGTGGGTCACTCTCAGTGGGTTCTGTAAGGGAAATGGGCACCTATGGCAGCACCAACACAGTACTTCATTTTCTTCCCATTAGCCTCTGGTACCAATCTCTTACTCTTTTGGAGACAGCAATTGACACATGAAATTTCTCTACACAATGTAGGGGAAACAACAAAGTATTGAAAGGGAGACACAAGGATGAAGCTACTCACTAGACATCCTCTGTGCTGCTATGATAATTGGTATGTTACATTTAATTTCTAGCCAGTCTACTGCGTATTGTGTCGCACACCATCTGATGGGGTGAGAGAACAGGCACAAGCCCCCTTCCCTGGATGTGATGTTAGTCATTGCATTGTATTCAGAAGCAGGCATGGCCAATGAACCCCAAAGGCTACAGGTATTTCTGTAACTCTGGAAGTAGGTGGGATTTGGCTTCTCTTTCCTCCCTGCAGTGTGTTTGCTGCCTGGAATACTTTGTGCTGCCTTCCAGATCGTGGCAGTAGCACTGCAGTTGTTTGTTACCACTGGTGGTGTAACCCAGGCCAGGTCTCCACGGAGAGGAAATGCTTAGAAAACTACAGCTCTGAGCGTTGAACAAAGATGACAATGGGCACTACTGCCATTCTACGGCACTGGACATAGATGGAGAGGAAGTCAAATTGGCACTGGAAGTTTTGTGTCCTGATTCCCATTCACATCCTTTGCAATTTCTCTTCAGTCTTCATCTCTCCATGTGTGAGCAAAAAGGCACTGACGTCAGTCTAGTTAAAGCTGAAGTTCTTGAGCTGGTATAAAGTTAACTTTATCATACACTTAATTTCTAAAAATTAATGGTCCCGTATTTGCATCTTCACACATCAATCCTTAAGGCACCCAAAAGCAGTAATGACTGATAAAGACACATAAAAGGATCCTTTCCATCATTCTGTTGTCTTCGATAGTCTTTTTTCATTCCTTGGTTGCAGATTTGTATTTTGTGCAGATGGGAACTTCATAGTCAAGGTGGTGAAGATACGGACAAGGGCAAGAATTAAGTGTGTTGAACATGAGACAACAGTAGGTAATGCTGAATGAGATGGTGGGGTAAAGGTTAGAGGGGGTTTACTAATGGATTTTAAATGTATTTTTAAATGGTAGGGGTAGGTGAAAATACACACACAAAATTCTTCAAAAATTTAGAAAATTGAAATATACAGCAAAAGCAGAAGGACTCCAAGAACTGAACTAAAAAAATGAGCAGTAATCCCACAGTGCACAGGGCATGTCTGTGCTGCCGGGGACCAGTGATAAGTTTCTTATATGCTGTTGGAGCCCTACCTTTGAAAAAAAGAAGAAAAAGGAGAAGCAAGGCATAAACATATTCATTGATCACAAGATGACAGTGAATGTGAACCAAAAATACCAGGCAATATTTTTTCACTGGAGATAGGGCTGTGCACAAGGTCCTCAGTCAACTTAATCTTAAACAGTGTGAATGATTTCCATTACTTGTGTTCAGAAAGGACTTTTTTCATAGGAATAAGGCTACAGCAACATTGGAGGAGTGAAAAAACCTGTCTTATAAGTGGAGACTAAGCAGAATTAGCTGGTTTACTTCGGCAAAATAATTGTTTTCCAAGTATATGCTGTGGGTAACATCAGAGGCTGAGTGCAGATCCAGTTCTGTAAACACCAAAAAGTAGGATCTGGTGACTAGAACTTGGAGGCAAAACCTGGAAGTAGCAGTAGGGTAGGCATAGTAATACCAAAAAAAGTGTAAATGAAAGAAGGCCTGATCAGTTTGCAAGAAGAGTTTGTGATAGGGTCAGAGGCTGTAGCCTGCACTTCCAATCTTCATACTGTTAAAGGCCAAGGGAAGCTCATGGGATTTATTTTTAAGTGACTTGAAATTACTGAGTTGTCAGGTAGTCCTGTAAGCCCTTAAGTTTCTGAGAGGTCTGTGAAATAAAGTTCTGTGCTTTGTAGTAAAGTCAGAATGGCTTTTCATCAGATTGCTTTTGGCTGTCACCAAAGATTTAATGTAAAAGTCTGTTGCACTGTGATTAATAGTCAGATCATCTTCTAAAGTCAGTTATTATAATTACTCTGATTTCGGTGGAGTTACGCTGATTTTCAACAGCCCAGTAGTTTAAAGTAATGGGAATTAATGCATTTTATATTAAAGAAAAGAATGTAGTTGGGGTTCCCTGTGCTATCTGAAGGATGATAGTAAAGAGTGTTTAAAAAAAAAATTCCTATCAACCTGTCATTATAGAACTCTGAGATACAGAAACCACTTGAAAATGTTTGGAAGTCGGGGATTTTAAATTGTCTTACTCATTCTAGAAGCCTGTTGGCAGGAATCACAGCATCACTAAAGTCTAGAGAACAAAGCAGTAAACTAGACAGGGAAGGGACAGACCACATAAGTCACACTGAACTTCTTACTTGCAACTGTGTGTACTCTGTGTTCATGGGGGGAAAAAATGTTTTGGAAAAAGGTAGCCTTCAGTCTGATAGTCCATAATACAGAATGTCCATTCTAGGCTCTTCAGATTTGAACATCATAAGAGATGTGAAAAGAGGTTTTAAGTCTTCAGACAGTTTTCTAGAAAAATCAGTCCAGGAGAATCTAGTCTGAACAGAAGTGTCTGGGTCTAACACACAACCAGAATCACACAAAATCACAGAAACATGGAGGTTGGAAGGACCTGTATAAAGTGGGTTGTTCAGAACAACGTCTGGTTGGGTCTCCAGTATTTTAGAGGATGGAGACTCCATAAACAGCTTGCTTCAGGACTCGACTATTCTCACAGTAAAAGAACTGTTTGGGTTTTTTTTTCTTCTCATGTTTTAATAGAGTTTCATCTATTCAGCGTGTGTGTCCACTGCTTCTTTTGCTTTTACTGGGTGCCCCCAAGAAGCACCTCTCTCATGTCCTTTATATTTTTTCTTGGGTATTTATACACACAGGAAAAATCGCCCAAGCTTTCTCTATTCCAGGGTGAACAGTCCCAACTCTATCAAGCTTTTCCTCACCTGACGTGCTTAATCATCTTTGGTCCCTTAATCATCTTTGTGACCCTTCCCTGGGCTTGCTGTTTCCCAGGAATCGAGGTGAGGCTGACCTGTCTAGAGCTCCCTGGATCCTCTTCCTTGCCGTTTTTTGAAGATAAAAGGAGTATTTGCACAGGCAGAAAAGAAATGGAACAACATGAAAGCAAGACACTAAATGGATTATTTTCTCATATGCTCTTTTATCAGTTTAAATATATATGGTCAATGTGCTGTATGACACAGTCACCAACTGAATTTTCCTTCAATCAACCATGTGTTTCCTTCAGGAGAGCCTTCCAATGCCATGCTGTATTTTTTTAAGTCTTTCACTGTTTTATTCCCCGTTATATCTGGAGATGGAATCCAATACTCTTACAGACCACTTGTTGTAGACAACCCTTTGAGAATGCCAGCTGCAGCCTCCCAGCTTGACAGACTTTGACCTGATATGGCTTTTTTCCCTCTGCAACTTCTACTTCTTTCTAAATCACATTTTGATGCTGAGCTCTCTGCATGCCTGCTCTGTTTTTCCATTGCTTGATTCAGCATATGCATTTTTTTGGATCAATATTTGAAACCACCCTGTCAGACTGCTGACTTGCATACCTCGTAACAGCAGTGAATGATCAGCAAGATCTCTGAAAAGGAAAATAAATAAATTAACTTTTATATTTTTGGGAGAGTGATTCTTGGTATGACTCACTGCTTGTTCTAACCACGAATTCTGACTCACCGTGTAGAGTAGCTTGGAAAAGTTATGATAGAAATAGCAGAAAATCTCTAGCAGCCATACCTAAAGCCCTATATGGTGATTCCAGGCATCTGGAGTTCACCCATCCTACAGTGAGACCAACAGACTTATTTTTTGGAAGCCCTAGGCTCCATCAGTCAGTATCTGACACGTATTTTCTCCCCTGGCCTTTGTGCAGAGGGGTCTCAGTATGGTTGGGCTGGTCCAGGCTGTGAACCTGAGGTGGCCAAGACCTCTCTTGGGATGCCCTTTGAGTGGACGTGGGGGTGAGGAGGTAATTTTGGGACTACTGGATAACACCCTGGATTTCTAAAGCATGGAACTCTCCTTCAGCTTCTGCCACACACCTTTGTCCTCTCAGACCACCACTCAGGCTTCGTCCCATGGGCAAACCAAAATGAACAGTGCAAGCCAGTTAACTAATATTAATAATAAGGATAAAAGAAGGAAGAAAATACCTCCATTTCAAATGTTAGTGCCTTTCTGTTACATATGGGAATGCATACGTGGTAAGAATTATCTTGGAGGAAGTTATATAAACTTCATTGTGTCAATGTCTTTCAGCATCCTACAATGATAATGTAAAATAAATTTATTCTATCATCAGTGAGAGAAATCCTTTGCTAGTTGTCCAGATCTGTTTCTGACTGTAAGGCTTTGGGTCTTGATGTTTTTGTCTCATCCAGATGCTGGTTTACTATTTTCCTTCTTTGCTACCTTGTGTGCAAGCCCTTTATCTACTTCAATCTTGCAGTAATCTTTGTGTTACCCGTTTTCAGAAGAGCTGAGCAGGCACCACTGCCCCCACTGCTCTGTCCTGCTGCTGCTGGCACTGCTGTGGTGTTTGAGGGGGTGCCTTTGGGCACTGCTGGGGTCACCACTGTCCTTTTGTGCTTCTGTCACTTGCCCCTCCTGGTCTGTAACTTGCTGCTCCACCGGTATAAACCACCAGGATAACTTTCATTTTCTGCTCTGGTGGAAACAGATGGGTACAAATGAATTGCCGCTGATGTTTCGCTCTGGTTTTCCTGGGCAGGGTGCATTCACCACCTTGGCTCCTCTTTCGTGCAGTACTGCACTAGGCTTCATCTGCATCACTCAACTGACTTGTGCTAGCTAAACACCCCCTGGTTTGGAGGAGATGCTTCCACTACTTTAATAACCAGTTTGTCAGCGGCGCTCATTGTGTTGTGATGCTGCAAGCAAATCCTAAGCAGCTTGGTGGTTTGACCACAGCAACAATTAGCTCTGGAGTGACTCTGCTATAGGCAGGCACTTCATTAAGTATTTATGAAACTGAAATGTTTCTGTTAATAAAACACAACTGTAGCTTCTCAGCGAAAGATTGATATGTAAGTGCTTTGCCTCCTATATCATTTAATGCATTCACTGACTGGTAATGTCTCTGGGATGAAGAATAAAACAAGATAAAAATAAGAAATAGAAGCGGCAGTTCTGAGCTCAGGGATGCCTCCTAGGAGAAGAACAAGCAATAATTGCCGCTGCAGTATTTCAGCCTGGGTCAGTGGGGTGTGATCCCATGGACACAGGGGTTCTGTGGGCTCAGCTGCAGCCTGGCTGTGTGTTCTTGTGCAAGGCAGGCCTGGCAGGGGCCCCCAGCCAGCATTCTGTACCCATCAAACCAGGCACAGAACAGAACAGCCGGCCCTGGGAGCCTCAGACAGGCACCACTGAGTGGGCAGGGCACAGAACTCCCATTGAAAGTCAAAGAGTTACACACTGCTGGCAAAGGGAGGAGAATGCACGAGACAAATCAAACTGTCTTTGGGTTAATACTGAGACGCTGGGTCACTGCATGTCTATCCTTAGGGTATAACGAGATTCTTTTCATGTGGACATAAACAATAGGAGGCACCTAAAGACTCAGGCTATCAGCTATGGTTGTGATGAGGTGTGGGAGCAGCCAAGGGGCACAAGGCACAGCTTGCGGGTTTAAACAGAGCCCAGCAGAGAAGGAGAAATGGAACCAGGGAGGGAGGGGGTCACTGGGACCTGGGCAACTGGGACCTTCACCAGTGGAAGAAGTTTTGGGTTTCCTGGACTAATTAAAGGCGCTGCTTCCTCACCTGGAGGAAGAGAGAACATCTTTTTCTTTCTTCAAAGGCTGAATTTCTCTGTGTCAGTTTTCCTCGTGGGGTCTGGCTGTGAGCCTGCCGTGGCTGTGGCAGGCAGTGCTCGGGCTGTCAGGAGGCCAGGCTAGCTTATACTAAACCATCATGGCACCAGCTAATTAGAAGCAAAACGATCTCAAACAAAGCAATGGTGTACTCCAACAGCTTCCACCTTCCTCCTGCTTCTGTAAAAGAAAACCCAGTTGAATCTGTGGCTCTGATCCGCAGGTCTTGTTCAGGGAGGGGTGTCCAGGCTCAACTTTATGCACTCAACTTAAATGTGACCATTGCACAGCTGCACCCTGGCCCAGCTCGGGAGCTGCGTGACTTTAACTTTGCTTTCACTGTAATACACTGGAGTGTTTGTCCTTCACCTAAATGGGTGAAGGGCCTGGCATCACTTTTGTCTTAATGGCAGGGTAGCCTCATATTCAGGGGAAAAAAATTATGGTCCAACTGGTTACAGCAGTAAAACACCATATGTGTAGGTTTATCCCTTTGCGAAGTTTATAGAGCCAAACATGAGCTAGCAAAAAGTGTTTCACATGAAAGGATGTCACCATTTACTCAGTATCATTTCAGTTGTCTTATACAGTTACAAATATTTCCTTAAGGAAAAGAGCAGTGCCCAAGGAAGAAGAAAACTGGGTTCGATATTAGTACTTTTTTTGTATTTAAAAGATATAGTTCGATAAATATTTCTAACATTCCTTTAAACACCAAAGCTATAAGAAGTACTGATTGTAAAACAGAGGTCTTAAAAGTCATTAAAAATTATTCCTTCCAAAAATGAGCAAGTAAATGAAATGCGAATTCAGCCTGCATTGCATTTTCTCCTTTTAGCTTTAGGTAAATACAGACAGAAGTTCAGTTCTCTATTTATTTGCAAACACTGCATAATAAGCATAAATGTACTGCTGATAAGAATAATAATGTTATGCTAAGGATTCTGAAAAGTAAGAAGGGGAATAAAAGAACCATCTGAGGGAAAGGGACAGGTAATTAGGAAAAGCAGGGAGATGAAATGGTAGATAAGCACTTAAGAAAACTGTGCAGTAAAGCTGATAAAAAATAAAGGAATATAAACTGTACATTATATGCTAGAACAGAAAATACAGCAAGTGCTGACAAGGATGAGCCATGAAAGGTGAATCTAAACTGCAAGGGGTAAGGATTGAAATACAACTGTCCTGAAGATCATCTGATCCGACCATCCACTCTTGCCAAAAGAACTGGGGTGAGACTTTGCAGTACAACTGAGAACACTGACCACAGATAAAGGCAGAGCAAGCACCGAAGTTTCTGCTCTCCATGTCTGGTGCAGAGCCCTTGGCTGTGCTGAGATGCTCCAGCTCTCCCAACTCCTCCCTCCTTCCCACCCACCCTTTATGGCCTCACAGGAGCTCCTCTATCTGCTGTTCACTGATGCTCAGCCGTGCCCATTTCCTGCAGTGCAGTTGGCCAAGCCGATTTTCTTCTCCTCTTGGATGGACTCCCAGTAAATGGAAATTTAAGGGATGCCACCTGGATCAACACATCTAGGCTAAAAATACAAGGCTTTTGCATATCCGTGAAAGAGGATGGTTCTCAAGCTGGTGATTGCAAGACATTAAAAGTCCCAACAGATCAGCACAAGGGAAGGAAGGTTCCTAGCAGCCAGTGACCAGTAGATTACATTAATTAATCAGGATTTTAAGTAATTTTTTGGTCCTACTACCCTCTGTTCCACTTTTCCCATTGCTTTTGATGGAATGACCTTATTTCTGTTTCCCAGACCTGTAACTGGAAGAATACAGATAAATATGGAGTGAGATTAACAGGACAGAAAAAAAGCGCATGGAACATTCAAACCTTAGGATAAAAGCTATTAATTAATTTTACTAGTAACCATAAAGTAAAATACTCCGAAAGTTTAATATTAATGCTTTTTTGTGGTCAGCAATAAAAACCGGATTACTTTTCATTTGGAAGCAGTGAGATGGGGGCACCACAGTTTGTAATATTATTCCTGCTAACTGAGAACCAGCGCTCTTGTAATCAGCGGCTACAGAGACGTTGCTGAGGAACAACAGTTTTAGTATTGCCAGTGAATGCCTCTGATTGAAGGAAGTTTTAATCAGAAGTTACATCTTGAAAGGAACAGCGAAATTGCCGAAGTTCAGCTTCTCCCTGGAAGAAGCTGCGGCTCAGCTGCCGGGAGCGGTGACGGGGGGCTCTGACTCTTTGGCTGTGTCGCTCTTGTGAGCAGTTACAGCATTTGCCAGGTTTTTCTCCACGGGAAGGAGTGTCTGTGCAAATAGAGCACCATGCAGATGTTATCAGATACACAGAGGTGCAGAGGGCAAACAAAATGGGAAGTAGAGTCATAGAGTGGCACTCTATCACGAGGAAAAAAAAACCTGTTCTTTGCTGCTGCTAATGACAGTAGTTCATCTTTTCTCAGACTTGATTCTTCATCTTTTCTCAGCCTTGATTCTTCTGGGCATCCTTCCCTGGCTATCTGTTCTCTGTATGTGCCTTTCCTTTCAAATTTTTGGCAGTAAAACGATTCTGACCAGCCGTCTTTATATATAATAATCACCTTTGGGTATTCTGAGCACTCCAAAAGGGGACAGCTAAGTAGTCATAAGCACACAGATGAAGGGTTCCCTGTGAAGTATCAAATAAAAGGTCAAAAGATGAGGCCTCTTGAAAGCCACTGGTTGCTTTGCAAGGCTCGTGCTGCAGGGCATTGGTTTCCATTTGTGGAGTGGTTAAGGGCACCGTGATATTTGCTTAATATTTGTAGATGATAAAGCGGTAAATACGTTTAAACTATACTTTTCACAACCGAATGAGTACTTTCCCCTACAACAGTGCAAACTTGACTTTTGTCTAAGGTTAATGGCAAGGTTACTTTCTGTGGTTTAATACCACTTCAATTTAGCTCAACCAACCAACTGTTATTGTTGCTACTTTAACATTTCTAACTGGACGTCACTTGTGCTACTTAAGGACGTCATGGTAATGAAAATTTAGTTGATTTAGGGATTAACTGAGTTGATTTAATTGTCTTGGGTAAATAATATTATATGCTAATGAAAGGTAACTTATTTCTTTTTAATCTCTTAGAACCCTATATATTGCAATCAGATTCTTTAAATATTTACTGAAGCTCTTAGATGTAATAAATCTGATAGAATTATTCTGGAGTGACATGATGCAAGTGCCAGCACAAGTTCCTTCTCTGAGCATTTATGGAAAAGATGGGTAAAATGTTCCTGTTACGACGGAGATGGAGGGAAAATGATTTTTGAGGCATTCCCAGGCTCTCGTTCACACTCATGGTCATTCATGGGCTGAAGTTGCCTTTGTAGTTGCCTGGCCAGGGAAGTGGTTCCTGCCACAGCTGGCCTGCCTTCTTCCCACCAGCATTCCCACAGCTCCCCTTGGGCAGAGAGGAAAGTGGGAGCAAGAGGAACTGGCCCACGAGAGGGAAAAGTGGTTGGTGATGCAACAGTGGGAGCAGGGGGAGGTCACAGGAGGCAGTGGGACAGAGTGTGTGGTGAGGATTTCCTTTGGGAACATGGTGTTTGGAGGCTGAGCAGAGGCTCAGCATCACTTCTGGCTCTGCTGCTCCAGCGACTGTCCTGACTTCCACAAACATGACAACAGTGTGTGTCTCCAACCATGCGCTGTGTATCTGAGTCTTGTTGCATCTTGCTCCATTTTAGTCCTCTTAACATTTATAAAGAAAATTAAATATTTACTGCTTTAATACATGCAGGCCTTGGGAATCTCATAAAAATTCTCTATTGATTCAGTTCTATACTAACCTATTACATAAAACTTCTCTAAAGATCCATAAAGTTTCTAATTCCAGGGAAGCTTGTGTAAAACTGTGTCTGCCTTTTATAGCATTTATAATACAGTCATTGGAAGCTGCCTGAGTGTTTTGTGAGGCAGAGCTGTGTATTCTTGGATGTGTCCTGATGCAGACAGTGCATTGTGTCTGGCTTAGCTTGAGCCTCCATTTAGAGCAAAACTAGGGGAGGTACTGGAGGAGACTTGAACATGCAGAGTAAGGTGCTGAAGGCTGTAGCAGCTGCTGGTGATGAGCTGTTCTGAAATTCAGGCCGTTTCAAGGAGGTATTTGTGTGAGCATCAAGCCTGTTTAAAATGCCTGTCCAGTTTTGTGTGATGAATATTTGAAAATCCACAGATGGTTTGTAGAACAGTTTAGAAGTTACTAGATGATGTTCATAAATTGTAGTGAAAGTATTGTTAGAAGTAGCAAAACTTGTATGAATGTATTTAATGGCTGAGGTCAGCAGCAGATTTTCAAATATGCAGACGTTAAAAGTGTCCCTTTCCTCAAAAAAGTGGGTAAAAACATTTATGTGCCTTGCCATCTCCATAATGATGAACCCCTTCCCTTCCCTTCCCTTCCCTTTGAAAAAGGATAAATCCGATCTGCTGTCTACCCTAAGTATTGCATAACGGGTTAACCTCACTGAACAGAGACTACTAATAGCAATCTGAATAGATGCCTGTCTAAATATATCACCAAATACTTATTTCATCAGCTTAATAGAAATTACAAATGCTAAAAATAACGATTAAGATTCCTATAACGAATAAAATTACTGGAAAGTAGGACTGGGAATGAGAAACCCTTAAAATCAAGATACATTCTTGCACAATATTTAGAAGAAGCCCCAAAGGCAATACTTAAATCCGTAAACTTTTTTGGTATTTTCATGGTTTCTAAATGCAGGAAAACCCCTGCACTGGAGAAGAGCAGCAGGAAAAACCCCACAGTGGAGAACATCAGCAGGATGTGAGCCATCCCTAACTGCTAAGGACTGATATTGTGGGGTGGTCAGCCTGTTCAGGGTTGATGTCCACAGAAATCCTGTCACACGGGGATGTCAGGGCTGGTTGAAAATCCTACAGATTACTCAGTTTCAGGCCTGAGCTCTGAAAAATGTGCAACATGTGATAAAAAAAAAAAAAGAAGTTTAAAAATACTCTGAAATCTCCCGATTCTGAGGGAAAAGGGAGTTCTTAAATATATATTAAGCAGCCATTCCCAGGCACTAAACTGGGACAGCTTTAAGCCCATAAGCATTGCTTACAGCTTAGCACTATAATGATGGCTTATTGATATTTATATCACATTTTAAAGCATCGAGGTTCTTCACATTATTTACAATACATATACCCCTACAGCCCCATCCAATCATTTTCAGATAGAACTAGATGCACTGTGGAAACCAAACCTGCTTTCACATTGTGTGCAGGGAAATCAGACTTGCAGTTGCCTATTTTGGGGGCCCAACAGCCCATTCACACCAGCAGTTCTTTAGAGCTGCCGTGTATCCTATTCTTGGAGGTGGCTTATTTTTAATTTCTTCAGAGCTGAGCCAGGCAGATTTTGGGCAAGCGCAGCCTGTGCTCTGATTTTGGAAATGTTTGTCAGAAGCAGAAGACAGAACATCCTTCTGCATGCAGAGTCCTGGGAAGACGTGAGCTTGGCTGGCTGGGGTGGGGAGTTAGAACGTGGCAGTGAACGCTGGAGGGCTATCAGAGCTTGGATGAGGGACAGCAGAGGCCACAAAGTCAATAGTCATGTCAGCAGAAGCAGAACAGCTTGGGACCCCAGCAGGGCTTGTGGCCCTGAGGTGGGGAGTGGGGAGTCTGGCTGGGGGTGTAGATGGAGTCAAAAGGAGGGAAGATATTAAATTAGAGGGGTGTTGTGGTGGGGACAGAACCAGATGGGATGGGGTTTGGGAAAGAGGGGAGTGGGACAGAAACACTCAGGAGCTCAGGTGTGTGAGATATAGAAGGCTTTGGGGTAGGCAGCTGAAGGTCTTCCAAAGTATTGACAAAAAGGATGGAGGAGGATTTGGTCTAGAGTAGATTTGGGGCAAGAGCTCAGGGAACAGGAGCTCTGCAGTGGGAGAGCAGAGGAGCTGCAGGGCTTGGAGACGAGCCCCCAGTGTGAGAGGTGTGGGTGCCGTGGAGCACTGTGGGGACGAGGGATGCAGGTGTCACAAACCTGCTCCATCTGGGCAGCTTGCCCAGGGACACTGGCTGGGGAGCAGGCACAGCCCATTCCCTGACACACAGGCAGGGCACGTGAACTCAAGGCCCAGAGTCTGCCTTTGGGTTAAATTGTGCTATTTCAACGTTCAGGCTTTTGTTTGAATTTAGGGGCTCTTCATATACATCGGCCTGTCAGCTTAATATGTAGTCCTTTACATCCACATTTCATTTTCTCTGAACAACAGAGAACACTGAATTAATTCACCTTAGCCCTTGGTTGCCGAAAGCTTTCAGGTACAGTATAAAATAACAGCATAAATAGAGCTTTACTTCTATTAGAAATTGCAAGCTGAATTTATAAAATAGTGAAGGGAACTGGAAATCTTTCTCTTTTATATCACGTGCCTTTTCAATCCAGGAAGCATGTATTTTGAATTGAGGGAGACAAAAACAAATATAAAAAAGAAAACACAACACCTTTTCAGTCATAAAGAAAACAAAAAACAATCCTCTTTGTAACCTCCTGCATATAAAACACCTGACATGAAACACTGAATGGCAGCTAGAAGACAAGGCACGCAGAAAAATGAATTAATTTTCTCTTCTTCTACCTGTCACTTCAGACTGTTGATCCAAAACGTGGCCCCAGATCAGAGGCTGGGTCAGAGAGGGGCTTCAGTGCCCGCCTGCCACCGAGCTGCAGAAATCCACCACGAGGAGCCTCTGCCGGGCGCTGGAGCTGTCTCAGCGCCTGCAGATGTGCCTTGTTTTGACAGGGTTGGGGGTAGGTGGGCGCCCACCTCACATGTAATCCTTGCCAGGCTTCACAAACCAAGCGTCTGCCTCCCTTTTCTCGAAGGATCTCGAGCCTCAGAGCAAACGTCGTGATCTGGTCTCAGCACCAGCTACGGCTGACAAAAGAGGTAACGCTGTTTGTTCCCTTCTGTCCAGCAATTCAGCAGTCAGGGAATTTTCTTATGGTGCAGAAGGCCTGGATTCACTTATTGCTTTTGTTTTGCCATGTGAATTTGTAAGTTTGGGCTGTCCTGGGCTGTGTGAGGACCCTTCAAGCTGTTCCACTTTGCCTGACATAATTAAATATTAATTGGGCCAGACCGAGAGAGTAAATGATTTTTTATAGCCTGGCAACTAGGCCACTCACCCAGGAAAAGAAAATCTCAAGTCCTAGCACTCATATTTTACAACTGGAATCATAAAACTATATTTAAGCATGTGAATGTTAAATTTATTCTTTTATTAACATATAGATGTCGCTTCTTTAAACTCCACTACAGTAAGCCTTTTTGAGGACCAATCCACCTTACTTGGATGCCTAATGCATTGAGGCTTATGGCCACATTAAAAAAACAAACCAACCAAGCAACCAACCAAAAAACGCCCTACACCTTTCAGCTGACCTTGAAGAGTCTGAGAACAAAGGTCAGCTCAGTCTGATGCTGCAGGAGACGATTCACTTTGGAATCTTTTCAAGAAAATACAGTGAGTTGCTATAAATCATTGCCTTAATTGCCCAGTTTGAAACAAGAGGGCTGCTATTTCTGGAAGCCTCATTGAGAGCACTTGTGTTTCCAGACAAACCTTTTCTTTCATAAATTTCAACAAACAAAAAAAATAATTTGTAGTTTCTTGTAATATTCAAGCCTGCATTTCCTGCCAGTATAAAGAAGGGTCTGACTGTTTAAGGTAGACTTTCCAGGATGTGTGTTTGTGCCAGGTGTGGGCAGAGCTTAACCTACAAGCTGCGAAACACACGAACCCCTCGTCCTGGTGTGACAGCACAGCTGACACTGGGGTTGGGTTTGGGAGGGGGTTGTGTCACAGGGGAACTCCTTCTGTCTTGCCTCCCGGGCACGGGTGCTGGAGCAGCCTGAGCCAGCACCGGTAGCTGTGATGTCCAGGTTGGTTGGGGTTAATCCACCTGCCCGTTGAGCAGAGACTTTTGGGTCCGGCAAGTTGAAAGCAAAAGCTTCAGCTTTGCAGAGGCTGGGACCTGTAGGCAGGTACAGGAGCAGCTGTTGACTCCTTCAAAGGCAGGGAGACCCTGCAGAGAGACCTGGAAAAGCCAGAGAGCTGGACAATCACCAACCACAGGACGTTCAACACGGGGAAGTGCCAGATACTGCACCTGGGATGGGACAATCCCTGATGTACGGAATGTACGGAGAGACTGGGGAATGAGAGGCTGGAAAGCAGTGCCAGGAAAGGGCCCTGGGGGTCCTGGGTGATGTTGAGATGGCCATGAGCCAGCAGTGCCCTGGAGCCAGGAGGGACATCCCTGTCCTGGGGGCATCAGGGAGAGTCAGCAGTGCCCTGGAGCCAGGAGGGACATCCCTGTCCTGGGGGCATCAGGGACAGCATCTCCAGCCGGGCGAGGGAGGGGATTGTCCCGCTCTGCTCTGCACTGGGGTGGCCTCACTGGGAAGACTGGGGCAGTTTTGGGTGCCACAATGTAAGAAAGATATTAAGCCATTAGAGAGTGCCCAAAGGAGGGTGACAAAGACGGTGAAGGGCCTTGAGGGGAAGCGTGTGAGGAGCGGTTGAGATCAATTGGTATGTTCAGCTGGAGGAGACCGAGGGGAGACCTCACTGCAGGTACAACTTTCTCAGGTGGGGCAGAGGAGGGGCAGGCACTGATCCCTGCTCTGTGGGGACCAGGGACAGGACCCAGGGAATGGCCTGGAGTTGTGTCGGGGGAGGCTTGGGTTGGTTCTCAGGGAAAGGTTCTTCCCCCAGAGGGTGGTCAGGCACTGAACAGGCTCCCCAGGGAGGTGGTCACAGCACCAAGGCTGGCAGAGCTCAAGAGATGTTTGGATGATGCTCTCAGGCACAGGGTGTGACTCTTGGGGATGGTCCTGTGCAGGGCCAGGAGTTGGACTCGACGATCCCTGGGGGTCCCATCCAGCTCAACACATCCTGTGATTCTGTGAACACTTCCCATCCCTGCTATTTCAGTGTCCTACGGGACAAGGTGGCAGCGTCACCTCCTTCAGAGACCCAGGTGTGTGAAGGTGCTGGAGGGGACTGGCCCAGCTGGAGAACAGGCAGAGGAAGAGGGACCTCCACCTTCATGGTGTGGGAAGAGATGCTCTGGGCACGTGCCGTGTAATTTAAATTCGGGGAGTGAAAATGCGACCGGCCCCGCATGGGGCTCCCAAACACCCTGCTCCGGGACTGACCGGCCAACGGGGGTTTTTCATCGCTTAAATAATTGAACCAGCAATGCTGAATAATAAATGATTTTAAACATTTCATAAAATTTAGTTATTAAACATTAATTTTTTTTAAACTTTCAATATCTTTTATCTGCAAAGCATTTATGTTCACTGGTTTGCTCTGAAGGCACAATTTCAATTATCTCTTCCCTGAAAAACACTTTTAACTCATATGAAATACATAAAAACATAGCTCCTCTAGTTATTCTTGATGCTTACAGTAGATGAAAGTAGATAATATTTTTGTTTATGAAATAGCTGCTACAATGTCTGCCTGTCTTTTTGAATTGAAAAACTAGGATGCTTGAAAGGGAGGGGATCTTGTTCTTCACCCTCAAAAATTAACTGGTGTCATACTCAATTTCCAGGCTTTCTCAAGCATTCCATGAATGTATTATATACTTCACATTTCTCATGATACAAATCTGACAGTAAAAATAATGCTTAGACCAAGTTATTATTAGGATTTCAGAAATGTACAAACCAGAATCAAATGAGATGTTAATTTTATGCTTTCTCTCTTTGATAAACTGTCCTGTATTTCAATAGAATTAGGGAAGGCCTTTACAGATGGACACATTTCCATGACCAGGTTTTTTTCCCTTTTGCTACAGAGGTTCTTCATTAAAGATTCACAAGATATACCTGAATAATTTAGATTGCCTTAATTCACTGGGTACAATAGTTAAGGTAAAAAAGACCACAGTCATTCAGGCAATAGAAAGAATACATTCCAGAAAAAGGGCTTTATGAGAGCCACTCTCTTTGAATAGCAGATTCTCTGTGTGTGTGTATCTACATCTTAATGTTGTCCCGTACTTGTCTGTTCTCTGTAGGTGGTTTCCCATTTTAAGATGCTAGATTGGTAGTGGAATTATTTGCTGTTTAATAAACTCTGGGCCATTTCCACTCAAGTCAGTGGAAAAAAAGTCTTTGGTATTTGACATCTTTACCTCGTGTTAAAGTGTGGGGTCACAGAGGAATATACTCTTGACCCTGAAGGAGAGAAGCTTGTACATTTTCTCAACGATTCCCACAGTGATTCATGACAATGCAGAGTACTTAATACAATACGGTTTTCAGACAGTCATATAATAAAATATATAGCTCATAAACTTTAGCTCTATAAACAGAGATCGCTGCCTTGTGGGAACTTCCATGATTTAAGTCTGTAAAAATACTGCTGTGTATTGTCCATCTGACATAGCCCTTACTGGGGCATTCTGCAGAGGACAGTCCCCATCTACAGAGGTGAAAATCTTGAATAGTGAGATTATCTGTACAGTTGCGTCCAAATAATGGAAGAGAGTTTTCAAAACCCATAAGAAACCTCACTACATTTTTTACTAATGTCATAGTAGTAGTTTACACATGTGAGTGCTCAGCCAGTGCCTTCTGTGCAAATCTGGTCACCAAAATGCTGCACCAAAAAAGAAGAAAAACAACAGCAGAGAGCAACGCTGAAATATGAAACTTTGAATTGAGACTTTAAACTTTATGATTCCTAATTGTCTTCCAAGGTTACAAGTATGAAATAAGATTGGAAATTTCTGTTAATGGTAAATTATTGTGATTTTCCTACAAAATGCATACTGTAATGTTGTAGTCTGTGCTTCCGGGTGCAGTCATGCCTACAGAGTGTATTTGTCAAAGTTAATATTTGATATTCAATGCAAAAACAGTGGCTTACACAATCTATTTAAAGCCAGAAAAATTATTAAATAAGTGCTTTGACAGACAGCAGTATCTGTGCAGATGGACTTTGTAATCTTCATTGAAGTACAGGGGAATACGTTGACATATTCCCAAAAAGAGCAATAATATATTTTGCCGAAAGTATGACCTTCTAAATGACAGCATAGCAAGCTTGTTATTGGTGCAAGAGTTTTCTTGTCCACTGCTTGCTGCTGATATGTGAATATAGCCAGATATAAAATCTACACAGGAACAGCTTTCCCTTTAGCAAAATCTTAATGTTATTGTGAATTCATCAACAGAAAATATTACAGCATTGAGTGAAGGCTAAATTCTGTTTATATTATATTCAAGTGTTATCTCTCAGATAAGCAAATCTTATTAAAAACATCCTTTGTTAATTCTGTCAGAATAATTATAGAAGAAAACAGTAACAATTACATTGTAATTTCCCTCAAAAGTAATAACCCAGAACTTTGGCTGACATCTATATTAGAATATTTCAAGAAATTGCAAATGAATTAAAGTCAGCCCTTCAGGCTTCCTACTCTGAAAGTCTGAAACCAAAAATTCCTCTTTTGTAAGTCACTGGTGCTTCAAAGGTGCTTCTGCATTTCCAGAAGATGAACCTCAGATTCTTCATCACGTCGGATGTGGAACTGAATCAGCTGAAATGGCCGTGTTTGGGAATTTGGGGTGGGGTGGTTTTTTCCCCTAGTGTGTAACTTCAACGTCAGCATCTTTTGCAAGGAAACACACGGTGCCTGAAATTGTTATTTTCTGTTGACTCCTGTAAAATACTCGTCTGTAAAGCGGAAGGTCCAGACTGATGCCTTCACACCTCAATACCATGTTTGTGATGTTTAGGGCTGAATCCACACAGAGCTTAGACCCCTTCAGCCTGGGGGCAGCAGCAGCAGCAAACAGGAGAGACTCAGGCAGGATGCTTTGGAGGCAGAGGGGGCTGCCTTGTACCAAATAACGTGCTGGAGGTGGCCAGTGGGCAATCTAGTGGCCTCCTCTTCCATGGGACACCACAGCTGGATTTAGAGGAGTCTGCTGCAAATATAGCCACTGGAAATGCCCAGTCCAGGAGCCTTTGCTGGGCAGGGGCTGCCCCTTGAATGGCTGCAGGGGAGCATTTTGCCACCTCCCCACCCTTGTGCTGAACCACCACGTTCCTGCTGGCACTGCTCGTCTGCTCCCAAATGAGGCATCCTGCTCTTCAAAACTGCTGAGCATCCAGAAATTCTTACTCATCGCAGTGGGAGCTGTGGGATAAGTGGTCTGGAAAATGAAGTGATATGTCTCTTCGCTTGAAATAGCATCTCAGGAACTAGTTTTGAAATGCTTGTCTTCAAATCCTTTTCTTTCTCCTTGAATGTGTCTGAACTGCTCATCAATTTAGGAACTTCTGATTCAGTTGATCCGTGTCCTGACAACAATCCTACTCAGACTGCAGTGCAGATCCCCCACTGGACTGGGGCTGCCCCTCGGGCAGGAAGCAGAGGTATGCAATGAAATAAAGGCAATCTATAGGGATGCAGTGGTTGTTTTATTGACAATTTTCCAGTGGGAGCAGTCCTTTGTCAATCCACTTGCCTTCCCTGCAGCCTGCTGCTGGATCAACAGCCTGTCAGAGGACTTCCCAAAGCAGGCAGACACACTCACAGCAGTGACCACAGTGGGTCTGGCTGCTGATCCCAGAGTTTCCCCTCCTCCCTGCAAGACTGTGATCTTGAAAACTGGCACCCAGGCATGACTTTGGAAAACCCTTCTCAGTGTGTTCGCAGTTTCTTCAATTCAAATCTCTTTCTGTTGTAAAATTTAAGGTTTATTTAAAATAGGAGAATTAACTTTTCTTCCAAAGACGTTGCGTCTGTGTTTTTTTAATGAAGGGAGCTCTGAGCTCCTGTGGGCTGTAGGCCTGTGTCTTGTGCTGTCAGCAGCAATTCATGATTGCTGTCACTGGAATTTCTTGTTTCTGCAGGCAAAGAGTTGATCTTCCTTCCATTCACCCACTAACCAAGCAAAGTGTCCTCTATCCCTTAGCAGCAGAGAATACCATCTCTCCCACTTCCTGGCTTTTCTGGCAGCTGCAGACAAATGACTATCCTGCTAATAGTCCCTCTGTTGCAGAGATTAGCACTTTAAGCATGTGAAAACAGTATTTCTCAATTTATTTTGACAGAGTTTTATTTGTCAAGTTTACAGAAAGCTTAACCAAGTCATGCTGTGACACCCTTTCCAAAATCATCTTTAAATGGTTCTAGTAAAGAAGCTGGGTGTTTTTTCTCCCCATGCGTCCTTTTGCTGGTATTTTGCTCTTCCACCCACCTAACACCAAGCACACTGTAGATTAAAAAAATATATTATTTTTATCTCTTACTCCCGTGATACAACTATCTTACTGTATTAGAAAAAAAGATGAACTGCTACTATATCTGACTGCAGCACAATTATATAGCACGAGAAGTGACTTAGGTAGGCAAGGAAATGTTAGAAAATTCTCCTTCATAACCATTTAAACCTAATTTTTTCATGCTTAAGAGACAGCAACAAATGGGCCTTAACCAAATATAAATTCTGGAGCATAGAAGGAAGATTTTACTGAAGGATTGTGAGATTTGGGGCAGCTCGCAGCAGGATTAATGAGGGGATCTGATTGTGAGATGGAGAGAGATCACTTCATGAACCTCATTGTATCCCGGGGCTGTCTGCAGCCCCTGTGCTGAGCACCACGTGGTCCCCCGGAGTCCAAAGCAGAAAAAGAAAAGGAAAACCTGTTTTCCTTCCAGAAGGTTGGTAGTCGCAGTCTGGTTGAGAGTGGTAGTTGCAGTCCTGTTGAGGTTCTGGTCCCCCTCTCAGTCTGATGAGTGAGTGAGTGAGTGAGTGCCCCAAGTCCCCAAACCCCAAGCTTATCTATGCTTGGGTTCACATGGGAACACCCAGTACCTCCCCCAGGGTGAGGGGTTTCACAATAGGCAATTTACTCAGTGAGTCACAGGATATTTTGGTCTACTTGATGGCCCATTAGCAGACATGACCCCTCAGGTTGGGTGTGAAGGTGTTAATGATTCCCAGAGGGGAGTTATCACACCTGAATCATTGGTTTGAAGACAGACCCTCTTATCTCTGTTTTCTCATGCACCCAGCTCATAGCCTGAGGTGTCAGGTGTGCCCTGGGCATCTGTTGCAAACAATGCATCGTTAACAGTTCATGATAAATGGCAGAGAGGGTATGGAATACACAGTTCCAGTTACATTCACACAGTGATAAACTGGTCCCAGCCACTATAACTGGGACACTCCCCTAAACAGAGCTGGCAGAGCAGCGAGGAGCGTCCTATGAGGAGTGATGCTCTGCGGAGACGAGATGGAGCGGGTCATTGGCGGCATCTCTGCCATATGTAAGAGCAAAAAGCATTCACAAACATTTAATTAAAATGAATGTAACGGCTGGATTTAAGGCTGTTATCCCAGAAGTTAAATGCCAGTTACCAGTGTGTTAAAATGCACAATCAGCGCTGCATAAATAAATACATCTCTTAGTCTAATCTGTAACTATAGTAATGTTGTGAGCTCGGCAGAATTGTGCTGGAGGGGGCCCGGCTTTCAACTGCTATTGCAAGAGCTGTCATCCATCACATTTTCTTGTCATGTTCATACTTTTGCTATTGTTCACTGGTTAAGAAGGAGGGCCTTTTTTGTTTTCTGAGCAACTCTGGGAATCAGGGAAATAGAGAAAGTAGAAGCCAAAATTTTAATGTGCTAGGTGATAGTCCTTGTTAGGCTGAAAAGACAGATCTATGGGTTTTTCCATTCAGGAAGCTAATTTAGACTCTAAAATTTGATTTTAAAAGGAAAGCGAGGCCATTTGGAGTCCTTGTGGAGCCCACTGCAGGCTGCAAGGCTGTGCAGAAATTCCTTCATGTCTGCTGATCCTGCAGAACCGACCTCAGCAGACCAGCTGTCATGTCTGTCCAGTCTGGCATCTCGTCTGCAAGGGGGGTGACACTGTATGAGCCAGAAGATACATGTGCTGAACTTCTTTGTTCCAAGGATTTAATTCTCAAAGTATAGAAACATGAAGCTGCGTGATGTTCTAAGGCTGTTGTCAAACAGAAGTGAATTTTCAAAGAGAAAATATCAACATTTTAATGGAATATTTTATGAGAAAAAGCCAATTTAAGGAAGCACTTCAATGAATAAGCACTTCTGAATAATAATTTGAACTCCATAAACAGTGTTAAAGCTGCCAAAATTCTTGGGACAGTGCTGAGGAGTCCACCCTGCTTGCCAGTCTCTTACATTAGCCTCACATTTTTTCAAGGTTTTGTTCTTCCTTTGGGATGTAAAATTTATTATGAAGTGAAATCACTGTGAAACACTACATTATCAAAACTTTAATTAATTGCTTCCTGCTACTTGTTGACCTTGCAGGTTTCTCATTAACTCTGAGCTAACCAGTAGGCACAAAACCCTTCTGTTGATTCAAGATGCTGTAACATCTTGATATGGATGAAACTTACCCTGGGAAGCTCCTCTTGGGTCAGGAAATGGTCCAGCTTTTAATCCAGTGTGGGAAAAAAAAAACCACCAACTAGGAAATGAGTGACTGGAAGTATATCATATTAAATATTAGAGAAACACAAGGCCACATTAGCAAATGTTTTCCCTTCAGTGGCTGAGTGCTGTGTCTCTGTCTGAGACACTTTCCTTGAGGAATCTGCTGAGACCATCCCACGGTGCCACCGCTGAGGTGCCACTCCCCAACACGGGGAAGTGCCAGATACGCAGTGCTGGGAATCATCCCCTCTCTCCCCTTCCCACCACCCCTGCCTATGGACTGCTGACCATGCTGGGGAATTGGGCTCTGAGGAACACCTGAGCTGACTCTGTCAGTCCCTCCCATCCCATCTCCCACGTTCACTGTGACCAGGGAAGGAGTGTTGTTTGTCTGGGGGCTCTACGCCCCAAAGACAAAGCTGTCCCAGAAAACAGTTGGAAATGTTTGGGAATAGGCTCAGCTGCAGGGAAAACTAGAAGAAGAAAGGGTTTATGTGATGTCTACCTATTGCAATGTAGATAATTAGGGTTCTAAAGCATATTGGTGCAAGAACTCTGCTAGAAATAGGTACAAGAGCGAGTTAGCATTTTATGGGTCCAGAATAAAACAGGATCGCTTAACCCTCTTGGCTGTGTGAGCTCCTTCAGCTCGTCTTTCAGCTGCACTGGTTGTGGTTTGTTTCTTCCCATGCTTGTTGAAGTATTTGCTGATTGAAATGAATTTGAAATGGGCTGCGGATGTCAGGTATTGTTACATGTTGCCTTTGACGCCAGCAGACAGTGTATTTGACATGCTGATGCACTCCATGGGCTCTAATCTGACTCATTTCCCTTATTCTAATTCCTAGATGGCAGAAGATCTTATGAAAGGCACTTCGGCCTGAGTGTTGCCTGTTAAAGGGGACAGGAGGGAGGATAACACAAACAGTGTTCATCTGTATGGGAAAAGGTCATTTTGATAAACAGATCAAAGGCTTCATCTGAAGTAAAGAAATGTTCAGTCACCGAGTTTTTAACAGAAAGAGCATAAACAGGAATCCCAGCGAACCAAGCTTGGAGTCCTTACCTGCACTCGTTCCCCTGGGGAACACGTGGCCCTGAGCTGTGACCATTGACACCTCGACCCAGCACAGGGCTGGTGCTTCCCACTCCAATCCAGCTTTCATGCCCTGCTCCCTGGGGCTGCTGTGCGCAGGGGACAGGGGACAGGGGGACATGACAGTGTGTATGCCCAGCCACTGCTGAGGTGTGTGCCAGAGAGCAGCCTGGCAGGGAACTGGGAGGGAAGATTGTCATCATGCACAGTTCCAAAGGGCCTTGTAATTGATTGTGAGCAAGGCTGCAGGAGCATCCCAAATCCAATTCCAGTTACTGCACTGTGCCCATCTAAATCCCCCCGACATGTTATTTGGATATTGTGCTGCCTTATAGATTCACCATAAACTGCCAGGCAGGGCTGCTGTGTGCAGCTAAATTATTGCTGTGCTGTAACACAGAAGCTGCCCAGAAACTGCCTGTGCCCAGCAATATACAATTTATACAGAGTTTGTTTTTTAACAAGAGAAGTTGTCTATGCTTTTATGGTCGTATATGGGTGCCAGGTCTGGGCACCTTCATTAATTTTACTCTGTCGTCTACTGAAGATACCATATATTGCATTTATTGGTTATCCATTGTGATTGATTGTGACTGTGACTCGGAGCGATGTAGATATTTTTTTATTTTAATTCTGTGCAAGTCTTCATCCAAGAGCAGATTAGTTCTGAAGAACAGGAGTGCTGGACGTGTAGCACTTGAGGTTTAGGAACTTGGGAAATGGTGCTTTGTTGTCAGAGCTCTTCCATGTCTCTTCTCATCACCACCTTGGCAATGTGCTTCTACTTGAAGGCTTGTCAGCACCACAACAAATTTGTGTTCTCATGTCTTGCTCCAGACCAGTTTCTTTCCAGTTACTGTTAATGATCTGATAAGTGCTGAGGAGGAATTCAGAGTGCTGTTACAGTATGTAGTGACCGGCTGCTTTTAATCTTTTGTCCTGTCATAGATGAGGAAGATTTCACCAAAGTAAATATCATGTCATCATATTTATAGATATAGATTATATATATGTTATGTTGTTATAATTGGTTGTAACTAATCAACCAAAGCTACCATATAGACTTTAATCTAGGCCACAAAAAAAACCACCTTATCTGGCAAGAAGAAAACAATCACATTCCTCAGGACATCCCTGAGAGAGCAAGAGACCAAATGAAGAAGCTGAATAGCTTTAATAAAATTCAGTATTATTCCTTGGGTTTATTCAAGACTTTGCAAATGACTATCCGGGCTTAATGGCATTCACTGACATTATGACAACAGGGGATGCTCCACAGACAGAAAGGGGAATTAGAAGTATGCAAGGTTAACTGAAATAGTGCTGCTCATAATAAGCCACTGGAACTAGACTGTCACTCATCCTCTCCTTCTGCTTCTGGTTTTCCTGATTATCCTGTCAGTTGTTCATGTGCTTCTTCCATCAGCTTCAGTAAGAGGAAGGTGTGAAAAAGAAGGACAAGATGGTCATATATTTAAATCAAATATACTAAATACTGTAAATATAGGGTGTGACATGTCCCAGATTATGTATATGTCATGATATATCATTTTACTGCCAAAGGATATGAGATGATATAGGCTAATGCAACGTGAAATGACGTGAAATGCCTAACTACAAGTGCCATTTGATGCAGAAAGGTGCATTTAAAGAGCAATGTGATGCACCCACTGTGTGTGATGACTTTTGACAGGGTATCCAGCCTGCTTGTGCTCAGAGTTGGGAAGTTGTTGGACTCTCTCCCACTCCTGAGGCTCTCTGCTCGATGACCACCAGCCTGTCTTGTTCTGGCTTATGGCTGGAAGTTGGTGCTTCATCTCACTGGTCTTTCACAGGGTGACATGTTTCAAATGAGTGCCAGAAGCCACTTCTGATCCATTACCATAATTAAGGTTGAATAACCAGACTTCTCCCAGTGCAATTTTTTTTCTTTCCATGTTTTTTCATGCTCCTGACTAAATAAGAAAGCGAAGGTTTTTTGGGTGGGTCATTCCCACTCCTTCCCTTCAGAAATTTGACTGTCTGTCTTCCTTCTGTGCATCCCTTACATGTTTTCTGTCCATCCCATAACTGCAGGCAGTTGCATTTTCCAAAATGCAGCAGTGGAAATGGAGCAGAAGGGAACTGAAGCAGCTTTGCATGTGGAGGTAGAGGCCATCTCATGAAGCACTTCTAGAAACACGTAGGACCACACACACCGAAAAAGAGTAGAAGTGTCCACAGGAAAATCTGAACGGTTTAACAGCAGCAAAACCCACCCAAATTGTCATGTGCTGCTTTGTGCTACTTAGCTGACTTCATGGCCAGGCTGTTTTTCTTGGTCTGGGACTCAGGGAGGAGAACTGCACACGCTGCAGATGTCCTGTCATGTCATGTCTCCCTCGGGCAGCCACGGTAACTTAAAGGAAAAAGGCCATAGTGACATGTCCCAAAACAAACTTACCCAAGTTCTCTAAAGCCAAGTGAAAATGGGGTTCCAGGCTGGGTTTTTCATCTGTGTGTTTCAGGCCAAGAGCTAGAACAAGGCTCCCCATCACATATGAGAAGGTGAAGTATTTGGGCAGCTTGGCAGAAATTCAAGAGAGCAGAAGAATTAAATGTGGGGGTTTTTTTGTGGAGTTTTGAGATCATTGTACAAAGTTTTGGATCTGAGGCAAGTCACTGAGGCTAATAAGGAAACCTTAACAGAGTCTTGAGCTCTGGTGTTTTTCTAGGTGCTAACAGCCAGGCAGCTTGGAAGAGGAATATCAGTGGTGCATGCTAACTGTGAGATGTGAAAGCAGCTCTGCTGCTGTACCCTCCAAAACATGGAAGTTTATATCTAGGAAGCTTAAAATCGTCAGCACATGTTTGCAAAATGAATAGGAGCGAGCACATTGCCATTCTGGGGCTGACTGACCACCTAAAAATACATTGTTTTCTGGTAGCTCTCAATCAGCTGCTGTGAAGTGTCCGTGTGGTTCCTGTTGGTCGTGTGAGTGCTGTACACGCTGACAGTGACCCAGGCCAGAACAGGCATGTTTCAGGAGTCATATGGTGAAAGTCAGCAGTAATCCGTGCACTGAAAATGTGTGTCGTGGGGCTGGAGAGGTTGGCCACTGCCCTGACACAGCGCGGGATCACAGACCAAGCCCTGCTCTTCCAGAACCCCTCAGAAAGCATTGTGCAGAGCTAAATAAACGTCAGTGCTGGGTTTATGTGAATTAACTGTACGTGTAAGAAAGGAACATGATCCCTGCTGTCGGGGCTCAGCCTGGAGGTGCCAGGGAAGGTGCTGTAGCTGGGACACATCCGGCTGTCTCAAGCTGAATTCTGACTATGTTCAGGTCTGAAGAAGAGCCAGTGGGAGCTGCAAGACTGAGCTGACCCTGAGAGTGCTCCTGGGGTGTCCTCACATCGCTGTGGTGAGCAGAGAGCTGCCAACAGCACTGACCTGAGCCCGGAGACTGAAGATGTGTAGCTGTGTGTCGCAGTATGTCAAGGGAAAAGAAAAATGGAGACTGCCATTGCAGGCAGTGCTTTGCCTTTCCTCCTTCAAATGTCTGGGGCTTTATCTATCATTGATCTGTAGGGAATGGGAGGCAGTGAAGTCTTGGGGGTATTTTCACCCTAGGCTGGGTTTGTCAGGTTTTCATTTCCAGCGATGACCAGGCGAGTGTTCCTGCCTGCTGCGGTGGGGGAGCACCCTATCCTGCAGCTCCCCACTGCATACGGGCAGCAGGGACGGGGTGCAGGTCTTTGGCCAGCAGTGGAGAGGGGTTGAGTGGCCACGAGGGCTGGTCCTGCGGGGTCCCTTAGCTCGGATGTCTAGAAGTTGCAATACCAGGCAGTAGTTTGAGTCTGATTTGTGTAATGCTGTTTCCAAGATGTTAAACTAAGCCTTTTTTCATACTACTGATATGACAGTGCTACTGCCCTTCCATTTTTCTCTATGTCCAATACTTCCCAAACTAGTACTGAGGCGTTCCCAGTTCTGTGACTGATGTAGGGAGGGAGGTGTTTAAGTGTTTAAGTTTAGTGGATTTACTAATTAATTTTAGATTTTTAGTGTCATTTTCTTGCACAGTCCATAGTTGCTCTAGACAGCAACACACTGACCTGTATGCACAACATTGAGTGAAAATGGTATGTCTGTCTCCAAGCCTCCACAAATGCTGCTTTAGCCAGTTCCTCCTGGGGGGTAGTTTTGGTTGGAGCGAGGGAGGGGAGCAAGTCTCTCTGAACTAATTTTTTTAAGCAGTGACTTCTACTCAAGTTTCAGGACAGGGTAAAGTGTCCCTAAATTATTAATTCTGCTCTGAGTAGGGAAAATTTATGTGTTGCTCATGACTTCAAAAAAAAAGGTGTCGCCTTGGCTAATGGTGCACTTTAACTAGATAGAGCCTGGCTGCTGCTGGCCTGAAAATGGGAGCACTTTCCTTCATACCTGACTCTTCCTTTAAGTTTTGCTCTTAAACTCTTGTTTCACTAACATGCAGTCAATCATGTGGCAATTAATTTAGCAGACATCTGTCGTTTTGCACGTTTTGTAAAGTAATAACAGTTGCGGCCATTGGAAGGGACCATTTGCCAATGAGTCTGAGATAATACGATGGAGTCAGTTCATTCCAGCCACAAAACAAACAGAGCCTGCATTTTCATCCTTGAGAGGAACTTTTCAAGTGCATCCAAGAATTCCACAGGGCAAACGCCAAGTCTGTGCATCTGTGTCTCCAAGCTATATTCAGACTTTCTTCCATTTCTCTTTGCCTCTAGGGATCCAGTAGCCACAGTGTGTCTGAACTGATCACTTACCACCAGAATCATCTGTGTTTTGGATACCTTTGATATCTTCGGCTCATCCCTCACAGCAACATCTGAGGCAAGACTCTAATTAAGGACTTTTGTCTCTTCTCTTGGAGGTTAGTGTTCTTGCACTTCTGTGGCCTCCGCTTTGAGACTTCCTGACTAATGTCAAGGACTGAGCAAATTACTCAGAGCTTCTTGTCAGCGATATTCCTTTTCAAAAGTTTAATTAGGAGAGAATAACACAGTTTGAAATAAATGTAGCCAAGCCAAAAGCCATCTCCTGTGAAGGGCTTTGCTTGTTAGCAGGAATGCTCTTAGGACTATACCTTCTTTTTGAATGGTGCTATCTTAAGACAGGTTGGAGAACTCCACGATCAATGAGTCCCAAAACTGCTTTTACCCACACCTGCAGACAAGCTAAAAATACAGAACATCTGGTATGTGTGTATGTAGATATAAAATGAGCTTTTTTTATTTTTTCTTTGCACTCAGTGCTGCTATGTGAGCTAAACCAACATAATATTGCTAGTATACTTTAGAACTAAATCAGTTCGAAAGTGTGATTAATTCTTTGATCGTGGAGACTTACAGGCCGTTCTGCAGCACTTGGGAACTCTCAAGTCTGGAACAGGGACCACATATGTATCTTTATTATTATCTTGTGATGTGGCAGGAATTATTCTTTTAATCACTGGAAGTGTTCACAAACCTCAGTGACGCTTGTGGGAAAAGTTTACAATAGATAAAAGAAAGTGCTTCTTTATGCAGTGCGTGGTGAACTTCTGGGTCTTGTGGCCATAGGTGTTTGTCAGGTCAGGCAGTGTGAGCAGGTGCAAAGAGGGATTAGTCATCCGTGGCCCAAGAGTCTATAAATGGATACTAAGAGGACTGAGGCAAACACCCTATAACATCCTTGGTACAACAGCTTTAGGGGAGTAAAAAGGAAATGGAGAGCAGAAAGTGGCCAGGATGACAGGCTTTCTCTCAATAGTTTATCCTGTTGCCACTGAGTCAGGGCCCTCTGAAGCATCGGTCTGACCCAGGCAGCAGTTCCTAAATCCTCTTGTAGTTCATATAACCTGCAGTTGGGCAGTGCAGGTTGTCGAGTTCAGCCTTGGCCCTAGAGGGCCAGTCCTTGTGGAACGTGAGTGAGAAGTGGCCTCTCCCTGGGGCCTCCTCGCTGGCACGAGGAGCGTGGGCTGTTTCAGAGCACAGCTGAGACGAAATGGCCAGTCTGCAGGGGAAATGGTTACCTTGACTTTTCCAAAGGAGCTGCACTTCATCATGCAAATAGCAAGGATCATTTCTCACCAAGCCTCTTACTTTCAGAGGTAATATATCTGCAGCCATTTCCATTAGTTCATTGTCCTTCCCCAGCACTGTCCTTTGGCTCCGTTGCTTGGCTTCGGTGTGAGGTGAGATGGAGCTGAGTGGCACTTGGCTGACGTGCTCTGAAACACTCAGCTCATCTGAAAGTCTCTGCAAGTACTAGCTGTTTCTACAGCCACCTTTTCTTGGAATTAGCAGGACAAGTCAAGGGCAGTAAAAGCCTAAGCAAAGGGCTCTGTTTCCCTTCTGTAGGGACAACACGTGGAATTTATGAGACCCACATCTTGGATTTCATTTCCCCTCCTGAATCCCTGCAGTGCTGCAAGATACTGCTTGCTTTGAATGGGAATTTTCTTTTTTCATTCCCATCGCTTCATACTGCGCATTCTGTGATATCCATCTCTGCTGTCTGTTTTCACAGAGCTTATGCAGTCAGAAATTTCTGTTTAGGGTCAGATCATCAGCTGACAGACATGGCTCAGGCTCCAGTGAAGCTATATTGACATTCTTTGGCTAAAAAGAGCTGGGACAGCCTCTCTGAGAACACAGTGTAAAGTGCTCCATATTTCTTTTGCTGGTTCAGTGCTTGGAAGAAATCCAGCAAAAAACAATGTGAATTAAAAATGGAAACTACTTCTGCAGCCCTCTCTGCATGCTAGCTTAGTGATCACATGGATTTACTGGGCATGCCTTTTGCTTAGTACAGTGCAAACATCTCCCCATGTGCAACTCGGCGTTAAAGTGTGAAAAATCAGTGTTGGTCTTGCCTTCTTATGGCCCTGCCACCACAGCTGAATGTACCTTATCAGAGAGAGCACCTTTTCTGTGGCTGTACCCCAATGAAACTCTCTCAGTTTCAGTTCTTTCCATCAGCTTGCACTGATTGCATTGATTTCATCATTTGCAAGGTGCAGATCAAAGGCATCCCAGCACATCTCATACACAGTGCAGAGCATTAAAAAGTGTGAAAGGAAAAGCAGCCAGCTCGTACACAAACTCAGCGCCATAAACCCCAGAACCTGGCACAAAAACAAACCCAGTAACCGTCAGAGAAACCACTTGGGTAGTAAAAGGGGGGGGGCTTCAGATATTTAGAAAGTGCTGTTCCTAGAGCCTATTTAGGCATAAAGCATTCTTGTCACACTTTGCAACAGCTGTGATTAAAAGCTATTTGAGGGTAAATGTGTTTTCTGGTATTTATCAGTGGGTCATTAACCTTAACAATATCAACATTTCAATTGTCAGCAAGATTAAAAAAGCCCATTATAGCAAAATGAGCACACTGTACGCAGAGATATTGGAGTGCTGATGAATTACTAGCTCTGTTCAGATACAGACTTCAATAAGGTACAGCCTTCAGTGTAGTGAGAAACAGAGGATGAATTAATTGTTGTGTGAAATATAATGCTGAAGAGTTAGAAGCAAGTCAAATGAGATGGTCTAACCTGTGGAAGGACTTAGAGGTTCTATCCTCAAGCCAAAGAATATGCATAAGCTTTTAGTTTTTGTAGGTGATGACAGTAATGATGGTGCAGACTTGAGTAATGAAGTCTGTGAATTCAGGCCCTTATTTATGTACAGACAGGAGAAGGAGTCCAGGTGGGAAACAGGTGATTTCCTCTCACAGGACCAAGCAGAGGGACACAGGGAAAGGGCAGTGGGTATGTGAGAGCAACACAGTACTGTGTCTGCCTGGTCCCCTGTTCATGTGATTCTACAGGAGGATAACCCAAAAGACCATCTGAGCCTCTAAATTTTGGGATTGGAATTGAGTGCAGGACATGCAGAATTTAGGGCCCATATGGCAGGAATTGCTAATTGTTAGCGGGTAATGCAGTGTAGGTCTAACCTGTTGAAACCTGCCATATAAAAAGCCATCCCAGAGGAACAGTCAAATGCAGTGCCAGCACTTCCAGGTGAACACAATGGAAGGGGAAGCTCAGGGGGGAACAGGCTGTGTAGGAAAAGTGACTGTGATACAAAACATAAAGAGTCACTGAATGTTTCCACGGTGTCCTGGGGTGGAAGGGGCCCTGAGCCTTGCAGTGACAGGATCTCTGCCATTCCCTCGGTGGCAGAGCTGTGGCAAATTTGGTTGGAAGGAAAGGCTTAGGAAGGAGTTCTTTCCTGCATCACAGGCCACATCTCTGCTTGCCACTTGCTTGCCCAAGAGGTCTCCTGTGTGAGGGACTCTGCAGGATGTGCCTGTGCACTGCAAGGTCAGAAGGACCAGGAAACAAAGGTCGTGCTGGCACCCCAGGCCCCCTGACTGCCTTGCTCTCTAGTCCAATTTTGAAGTTATAAAAGTAAAGCCATAACAGGAGCCTTTGAGGAAGGCTTTTTGTTGCTCTCTTTTCCCTCTGCTGGTTATTTTTCTAAGTGTGTGTGCACATGAGAGTGTTCTTAGGGGTTCATTTATTCCTGTCAGATAACTTTCATTACTGTAATAAAATTCCACGGTGTGGTGGCTTTTATTTCTGGATTCTGACTTGTCATGCTTTTCTGAGGTTTCCCTCTGACCTCTAGGATGTATAAGGTTGGGGAGAGACATGTCTAGCATTTGTGAATGTTTTCGAAATACCAGAATTCAGAAAGCGTGGCAGTTCCCGTCTGGTAGGTCTAATTTCAAGCTCTAGTAAGACCATGGAAAGAAACTGCAGGTCAGCCCAGAAGGTGGCACGAGGAGAAGGTTGATGCTCTTTAAAACGAAGCATCAGTGCAGAGATGACCAGAAAGGTCACTCACACCTGACGACTACAGAGCCTCCACAAACAGGTGGAGATCTGACAGCCAGCAGCCTCCTCTTCCTTTTTATATTTTCCTTCTGTCTGCTGCCAATGTGGGCACCCAGTCCCTTCTGCAGCAGCACAGACACGCTTGCTGTGCTATGGAAACGCCAGGGACAGAGAAGGGCTGCTACAAAGTTCTGTTCTTGTACAGCGAGGGCTGAATACTTATTTTTGGGTTTCCCAAATGAAGACAAAAGCATATGCCAGCCCTCTGCAAGGTGCCCTGCAGACTTGTAGTGGGTCTGATGCTTTTTGAACAGTTGCTGTGCAGGATTTGTTCTACCATGATCTGGGTACATCTTCAACGCATGCCTGGCAGTTCCAGTGAATCCCAACAAAGGATTGTGCATATATGCCCTTGTGTGGGCTTGAGCTCTCCTTTTCAGATAGCAGAGGTTTCCATGTGAGACTGCTCAGGTATCCGGAACAGCACCCACTGCAAAATCATAAGCACGTGGTTTACACTGGGCTGTAAGGATGAAACCTGACCTGAAAGCTGGGTTGTTGAGAATTAAGAAGACTTGGATTGATATTAATGTGGTCTGTGGTGACGTCTTACACATAAAATTGAATTTTGAAACATTTTGGAATTTATAAGTGTCTTTTGGTTGCTAATTGGCAGAAGGGTAAGAAGCAACTAGAAATAAAAGCAGGGAGTTGATGAAGATGGTATCTAGTGGAAATTGCCACATTTTAAGGAGATCCATTCTTGCCTAATGTTTTCTATAAATCTGAAAGAGCGCTTGGTGGCATGTGAAAGCAGATATGATGCAAGAGTGGACTTGATATGAATGCTGCTCAAAACGAAGGAAAGGTAGAGCAGAAAGGATAAATACTAGAAATATGACTTAAATGCCACTGAATAAGGAACTGCCTGGGAAAAAAAAAAGAAAAGGAGGGCATCTGATAGGAAAAATATCTCCAGACCCAGAGATTCAGTGGCATGGAAGAAAATACATCTGCAGTCCAAAAATGATACTGGACAGCAAGTGAACTTGTAGTGCAATGCAAAGTGGCAGGTAGAAAGGTCAGGGAATTGTCAGCTCTGGAATCTCAGGTGACACGCCATCGGAGCACAGAGGCAATAGCCTTTCTGCATGTGTGCCCAGGAGAAAGAGCAGTAGCTGTAGGATTGTTAACAGGAGAAGGTGTAAGCAACCCAGGGTAAGGCCAAAGACAGGAACAATTCATGGGATAGATCTTTATAGTTAAAGAATGAATACAGAAAAATGGCATGTGGCTTTCACACTCATTTTCTAACAGTAAGGAGAACTGTTTAGTAGACTCTCCTGCCCTACACATTTGTAATTGCAAAATAAAGTTTGGAGCTTGTACATATCCATAGAATGTCCAAAAAAGACATGGTGCCAATGCCAACACCTGCTGTAAATGAAGCTGAAGGAGACAACACTTTAGCTTAAGAGGAATCCATTGTTTCCAAAGACAATAGGCCAAAATCTATTCTCTTCACATCTCTGCACTTCAGCTAAGGTAAATGAATTTGCTCAAGGAGTATTAAATGAACAATTCTGATTTATAACAGACCAAAGCCTTGATGAAGGCACCATTCAAAACAATTAAAAAGACTGAGCAATTAACAGTATGGATAATTGAGAGCATCGTGTCTGATTGATTTATATATAAATGCATCATTATCTGTCAAAAAAATAATTGTTAGCAATACAATATTCACAGCACAGCATTGATAGTGTTCTGCAAACTACCTGCGATTCAAACAGTGGCCATTTATCACCTGGCAAGATCCATTGAATTATATCTCATTAAATAGTTTGAAAATATTGTTCAACATGCCCCATGATGTCTGAATATTCATTGTCAAATACTACACTGGCTTTGCTCTTTGCACATCTTGAGTTACTGAAATTAGACTGCTTAACTTAATGACTGCTGATCTACCAACGACAATGACTGAAGGGATCTGACACATGCAAATGTGAGCACTCTGAACAGTTTTCAGGAAACAAAACCTCTTTTAAGGAATACATTTAACAAGTGTCTCGGGAAAAGTCATCTTCTCAGATTTCTCTTGCTATTTTTGGTTGACTTGAAACGGAGAGGAAGAAATACGAGAACAAAAGATAATCGTGAGGTGCGAAACCCAGTTCCGCTGTGAGCATGTTTTATAAATATTTGATATCACCCTCTGCCTGAATGGAGCTTTGTTAGGGGGAATCAGGCAGCAGATGTTTGCCTTTACCTGCCCGCTGCTTTGGCAGCACGTTTCCTTTCCCCGCTTGGGGTGTGACCCCGTGCTGAAGCCCTATTTTGTATCTGTAGACCCAAGAGCTGCAGAAGTGATGGGAAGACCTCGCATTGGCACAGTTGGCTCTGGACCAGGTTCAGCCTCGCCTTTTCTCTGAGCAAGGAAGGGACAAATGCTGCTTTTTGCTGTGTGACTGTTGGGTGCAAAACACTCCTTCTCACCTTAACCATCTTCTAAACATCATCCCTACCCTGGGATCACGCTTCTGTATTAAGACTAAAAACTTAGGGAAGGTTTGAACTTACATCTGTATGTTTTCAAAGTAAACATGGAAATCTGATCATTTCAACTAGAACGTAGTTTCTGTAGCAGCTACTAAAATATTTGTATTGCTTTTGCATTCCCGCGTTTGGACTAATATTGTTTTAAGTGCTCTGTGTTCCTAACGGAGAGGTCGTTCTTGCAAACAGCCCTGCAGTGCCAAAGAACATTTCTTCCTGCCATTTGTTAGTGTCTGCTGGCTAGTTAAGCACTGCTGCAGACGTTAAGATAGGCCTGAATTTGCCAGACCTTAACCTCCAGGAATAAATCCCTGCTATAAACAAAACGGGGCCAAAATCCAGTTGCGCCCAGTGAGCCGTAAGGCAGCGAGGAGAGCAGCTGAGAGAGGGGAGGTTTCCATACCACACGTGCACAGGGTGTCCCCAGTGTCAAACCCCTGGGAATGGGAACTGGCAGCGGTGACCTGACCTGTCCCACTCACACACCTCTGTGCCCCACCGTACCCCGGCAAAGGACACAAAACCCCGAGCACTCCTGTGGCCATTCCTCCCGGAGTCACAGCCTGCTTATGGTCTTGTGCGAGTTGTAACTTTAAAAGGAAGAGCTGGCAGCAAATGAGCTGGAGTTGCTCGCAGGTTTTCTCCTCAGAAAGCCTCCTGACCTTGAAAAGCCTTAAAGCCGCATTCCCCATGAAAAATAACTTCTACTTAGTGCTGAGCACGTGGATTGTTGCACAGACAAATAGACAAATAACAATGTGAGTACATGCCTTGATCATTTATCCTCCTCGGAGGGCCATAAACCATGAGTAAATGCAACAAAAGCAGAAGATTAATAGCGGCCGCATAACGCTTTGCATTTTTCATACCGATCCTCTACAGAGAGAATCAGTAAGTGTCACTAATTGGTAGGCACTTGTTCTGCGAGGGGGCCCGATCCTTGCTGTGGGAGAGCTGGGGGCCAGTCTCTGGTCCTGGAGAGGGGACCCAGTCCTCGCTGTGGCAGAGCTGGGGGCCAGTCTCTGGTCCTGGCGTGGGGGACCAGGAGAGGCTCTTTGGGACCTGCACGGTCTGTGCTTTTAGAGGTGCCAGAACTCTGGCACAGGCTCCGTGCGATGAGGAGCAAACCCCGCAGCCTGAGCTGGCAGTGCCACCCAACCTGGGCACCGGCAGCTCTCGCAAACCCACCGGTGGCTCTTCAGGCTGGAGGACAAATAGGAGGTTGGCCACAAGCCAGCTGCTGAATTTAACATGCATTTAACATGCTGAGTGACTGGGCTGGCATAGTAATATCATCCTGCAGCATCCCGCTGACCTCCTTCAGATCTTGTTGGCTGCCCCTGATCCTTGTCCCCTGCGGATGCAGGACTGCCGTGTGGGAAACTGCTGGACAGACTACCTACCCAGTGCTGTCCAAATCCATGCAGCAGTACCCATGCTGATTGTTGTGGAGGGCTGCATGGGCCCAGCAAAAACCTTTTCATCAAACTTTTATCACATTTGCTCGGTTGCTTAAATTGATTTTTTTTTTTTAACTCTTACATAAAGAATGAGAGCATATTGTGTCTATTCTAATGCTCTAACTCTGAAATTACAGATCTGCTTGTATCCGGTGTTATGCCAAGTGGGGGTACCCAGCCTTCCTCCCTGGCACAGTGCTGTTTGGGCAGGAAGCTCTGCCAGTGCAGCTGTGCTGCTCCCAGCGCCCAGGCGGGTCTGGCTCTTTATCTGCAGTCTGGGTGTAGTCTGGGGGCTCAGAGAGTGACCATACAAGTGATGCTCCAAGAGGGGAGCTGGTGCCACCCTCAGCACTGCAGAGTCCTCTGTCAGCCCTCCCACACTGAGAGGGTGATGGGCCCAAAAGCCATGGGCTCTGGTTCACACTTGCTGCTTGATTTCTGAAATTGCTACATATTCATTGTACAGCTGCTCCTGTTGCCAGCTCTCTAAAATGTAAAGGCCGGTGATTTGGGCTATGCAGCCAGAATTTCCCCAGGTGAACTCAGAAAAAGTTATCTCACATAGATTTATCTAAAAAGCTGCCTAGAGATGAGGATCTTTTCCTTTTCCCCAAATCCAGAATATCCACATCTCTGCTCACGTCCTCCATAACAATAAGTGCCTCCCTGTCTCTTGCTTTCATGGATCTGCCCTGCTCCAGTCTAAGAATGCCACTGGAATGGCATCTCCTCCGCCAAAGGGAGGATGTGGGACATGTGGAAACACAGAGAAGGAGGGCATATGGGGCCTTCCAACCTCTTTCAGTGGGCTTAAGGAAATGGATTTTGTCCCTTTGTCTTCTCCCCACTCCTAGTTAAAAGCTGCTCTGTGTCCTATAGAAATCTCGATTGTCTGTTGTTCCCAAGGAGGCAAGAAAATAGGAAAAGCAGCTTGTTAAGCAAGGTAAGGCTCTGAGGAATGTCACTCCACAAACGGCTCTGGCAGAGGACAAGCCCATTAGGGAAAAGCTGTCAGTGCTTTAAGTGCCTCTGTGACCAGGCATGTGCTCTTTTACTTGTTTTTTTACCTATTGCTAATCCTCTTCATCTCTCCCCCTTTTCCTGGCTATTTGTACTTTTGTCTCTGTGCAGTGTCTTGAACACAATATGGTTTCAGTCTGGCTTCTTGGCACTGCTGTAACAGAGGTATTTCTGTTACCAAGGGCAGTCAAATAAAATCCAGCAGGCTTGGGATGTGAACATTTGTGGTCAGTCTCAAAACTGAAACCAAAGTAGCAGCTTTGTTCTTTTCAGGCAGGTCATCAATTAGGGCCAAAATCGGTAACGTGTCAGTGTGACTTACTGACTCCAGGCTGCTTTTTAAAAAGCGTCCAAGATACATAGACCATTGCCTGACATGATATAGATATTCGTACAACATTTACCCTGCAATTATAGAGAAGCTTCTGAACTCTCTGGGATGTTTAACTTCAGAGCTCCCTCGGTTTACTATTTATTTAGCGGTGGCAGCAAGCAAACTGCTCGTGCTTATGTGAGGCAAAGATTTCCAAGAAAAGAATGCAGAATATCACAAAATCCCATCCACTGAAGTTAAGGAGAGTCATTGCCTGAATGAGAATGACCTGAGCATTCATTACTAAACTGTGCCGTCGGGTACTTTTGGGATAACTGGAGATTATCCACTCCGGGAAAAGTGCATCTGAAAAGAGAGACTGGCTGCCAGACAGGCATCTCCACAGGGAAAGGAGCTTCCCTGCTGCACACCAAGGAACATATGCTCTCCCTCCGTGCTGCAGGGTACGGCAACGAAAAGGAGCAGGGCTTTCAGCAGAGCTATCCTGGCACACCAAACATGCATTTCATGTTCAGTAGCCTAACACAAGTGGAAGAGGAGGGCTGGGATGAGAAACATCTGAAAGGGTGTCAGATGAGGCCACCGATGCGCTATGGAGCAGAGCTTGAGTATGCTGCTGGGAAAAAAATTCCCGGCAAAAACCCTGTTCCCTTTTAATTCAGCATCTCATATTCTGTTATTTACTGGTACTCTCTATAATTTGCACCGCTGCACGTTAGGACTTGCTGAAAATAAAAGGAGAGCTTGAGAGGGTAGATTTCAACTAGAATGTCATATCCAGGCAAGTTTCCTTAGTATGAACTTTTGAAAATTTCGGGGTCTGAATGTTCTACTCGCTTCCCTTGGGAATGGTTTACCAGTGCCTGTGTACCTGCTGCAGATCTGGGGGATGGAGAACCTTCCTCTCCTTGTTGCTTCCAAAAACTGTACCTCTGTGAGTTGACAGCTGCATCTTTACAGTTAAAATAATCTTTTGCCAGTGGAGTTTCTGTACTTTTTCTGAAAATCCCTGCCTACGAACAAGAATCTGTAAGAAGGGAATATCTGAATCCTCCTGTGGGCATAAGCATAGTAGTCTGTTTTCTATGTAACATGCAGTTGGGGTGAGGGAAACAGCCATTATCACATGGTTTTAATTTGCTATGTGTCAAAGCTCTGGAGAGTCGAGGTGGCTGCTGCTGTCATGGATGGAAATGAATTTCAGACCTTGCAGGGTGATAAATCAGAAATGATACCCGAGAGGTAAACGAGTCCCTGAAACTATGTGAACAAGGATATGGATGTGGTAACTCACTGGAAATCAGGAGTTAACCTTGAAGGGTCAGTTGGTTGGGCTTGCTCATGCAATTGGAATCAGCTGGGTAGGATTGGCAGGAGGATTTACCCTCTGAGGGTTTGTTTTCCTTGCTGCAGGATGGAGTGCACTTGGAATAGGAAAGGGTTTGGGCTGGCAAGGAGGAGAACGGGTCACACCTGAAAGCTCTGGCCGAAAGTTCTAGCTGGGAGGGCAGTGCCGTGTAGCAGACCCAGGGGAAGGGCTGGTGTGGGTCTGGGTTCCCTGGAATTCAGGGTGAGTCTTTTCCACTTTCCCACAGCCTCGCCTTGTCTGCCTTAGAGAGATGTGATTTATAAGAGTGGTATCGTGGGGATTTTTGTGGTCAAGGGTGCACTGTAGTCTGAAGGTATTGCTTTGTCTGAAAAGGGCCTTTTGAAAGTGGGTTTGGTTTTTTTTACATCTCTAATTAAAACATGGCTAAAAGTAAATTTCTAAAAGTAAAAGTAGGATTAAAACTTAGTTAGGTTTTATGAAGTAATTAGAATGGCATTCATAAAGCCTGTGGCCAGATCAAAAATGCAGTTTTATCCAAAGGACATCTGCTGTATCTTTTCTTATTAAAGCACTTTGACCTTCTGCTGTGAACAACAGAAGGTTTGGCAGGTGATATTATGTGCTCTAATCACAAAAAAGTAGGAGAGAGTTGTAATAACCCTAGAGTTCACGGAATTTTGCTTCTAGAGAGCTTGTTATGATTTTCACTTGTCCCTATGAAAACTTTGTACTGAGGGCAGATTTTATGTGAGCTCAGAAAGAAAACAACCTAACTGGTCATGTATGCATATCCCTTCCTTCCACAGCTAACCTGGGCTTATCCTCAACTTACCCATTTTTATCTGTTTACCTCTTTTATCCAGTTCAGACATGGAAAAAAAAAAGCCTTATGTGCTTGAAGACTTGTTTTATTTTTCCTATCAACTTTTTCCTGCTAACTTTGCCTCGTGAAGATCCTCTCTAAAATAACGTGGTGGCTGTGAACACAGTTATTTTAGCTATCTGCAAGTTGGCCAAAGCCAGCATTAGCTTGTTGCTAAATGATGCTGTGGGTTGTCCTGACGGGTCCTGTCCTTGCAATGCCATCCCAGAATACAGTTCCATGCAGAAGGTGGGAGTTGGTCACCTTGGTCTGTGAGAGCAAGAGCTGGAAGGGCACCAGTTGTGTTAGATGGTGGGAAGGCTCCTGTGAATCTTCTTTGGTGCCTGGAAAGAAGAAGAGTTGGGGTTTGTGTTTGGGTTTTAACACTGAAGTCTCCAACAGAGATATGGTGCTTGTGTTGACTTCCCTCTCTGCTGCTCCTCTGACATGTAGACCAGCCATGGACAGAACTAGAAATTGTGTCCTCGAGTTAGAAAATTAAATACCTCCAGTAAAGCATAGGAAAAACATGTGGAGAGAGGTCTTTGGGAGAGATTCTCGAGCAGCAGAATAGTCAGAGGTGAGATAGGCTCTACCCTGGCACAGGGCGTGGGGCTCTTTCCTCCACTGTTCTCTCTGTGTGTTGTCAGCACAGTCACAATTGTGCAGGTACGGCTTCTAATCTTTCCCTTACGGTTCAGACCTTTACTAATGACAGTTCCCTGCTTCATGGACATCTCCGAAACTTCCATTTGAAACATCTCTAAAAAGAATGAAAAGTTATGCTGAAAAATCAGATCTTTGACAGAATATTTTCAGTTGTAAGCCCTAGACTGTAAGCCACATCTGAATAAAATATGGATGGCTTCCAAAAGAAAGCACAGTTTTTATTTTCTTTTTTTAAAGACAAGCTATTGAACTAAGTACGATGCCATATAATGTGGTATCAAATCATTGCAATCAGGAAAACCTACTGATTTTCTTTCGTTTGTATTCGCTATGCAAAGCTTTTTCTAGGAGAGCTTTGTTTGGCAGCTTTGCTTTCCATGGAAATGGGGTGTGGTGACAGGACAGAATTTCCTTCTCTTTTCCAAATATTTCTCTGGCCTAGGGAGTCAAGTGCAGGCCTTAAAAGAAAACACATACCCACCCTTGTCAAGCTACCAAGGGATGGAGCCCAGATGTGCGCGTGGGGCTGCTTCTGCTGCAGTGTCCTTCACTGAAGGTGAGGGGGAGGCAGCTGCTGCTCAAAGGCTTCAAAGATAACAACAAGCCAGGTTTTCTTTAAAACAATTGAGTCTGATTTGGTTCACACGAAGTTTTCCCTCATTCCCCTGTGCTGCAGGAAATGGCAGGTCTTCCTTTCGCACTTGAGCAACGATCTTTGCCGCTCTGTGTAGAGATGCCTTGAGAAGGGTCTCGTACGCAGCTGGACTCACCTGAGACATGAAGATGCTCTCAGCTGGAGTCCTACAGGCACAGGCTGGCCAAAACATGCTTCTCCAGGCCTTTGCCTCAGCAAAACCTGCAGTGAAATCTGCTGTCAGATGTGCTGTGGGACTGCTGCATGGTGGTGGCTTGTACTCCTTTTACAGCAGTGGGCAATCAGAGGACTAAGCGTGTGTTAGCGAAGGGCTGGTGTTTGGTTGTGTTTTCCATCATCTTGATTCCTGTAGCCCAACCTTTTTCTGAGAAATGTCAGAAGCAGTTCTGGCTTTTTTTTTGGGTAGTTACAGAATCCAGTAAAGTGGGACCTCCTCCATGGCTGGTGTTTGCAGGAGCACCCCTGAGCAGTGCCCTGGTGTGTGGTGGTGCCAACTCCCCAAAGCTCTGCTCATGTATGGTGGTTGCCTCTAAAAGGATACCCATTAGGCAGCAGCATCAGTGCTTGGCAACTTTACTACCCTGAGGAATCCCATGTGGCAATGGGATGAGCAAACTCTGGGTTTTTCTGCATTGTCAATAGTTCTTGTAAATGAAACAGCCTTCTGGAGAACTTAAAATTCAGGTCCTTGCATTCTTTCATTATATCCTTCTATAGTCAAGTAGCTCAAATTCGTCTCCACCCTGCTCTTTGCCTTCCAAGTTCTATGTGAATGGAGAGGGAAGGACTGAAACTGCTTGAAACAGACACTAATGGCACCAAAATGTGACAGAAGTGACTCAGTTTGAAATCTGTTTGAAGTCCTTCAGATCTGTCGCTGGGATGGCTTTCTACCATCTTCAGTCAGATCTGGCTGTAAGCACTGTTTTACAACCCTCCTCTGTAATTTAGGCACCACCACAAAGGATGTATGAAGGCAAAAGAGGAGGAGGAGGATGGCTGTCCTTCTTCCAAAAGCAATTTCATATGTGTTTCATTACCATAAACCATCAGGGAAGCGGGAAATTATGGCTCCAATACAAAGTGCATTCAAAACACATCATGAGTCTTTGTTAACGGGTGACCACAGGGATATTGATCAGTGTTTGATTTGTTTTGCTCTTGTAACAATGCTTTTCTGTGCAGCACTGAATGTAGGGTTTTTTCTATTTTCCCCCCAGCTCCTTTTTTTTTTTTTTTTCAGTTACAGAATCATTCCAGACATGGAGTCCTGAGTTATTAACATCTTAGGTGGTGAATTCACGGGGATTGTTCTTGTTTCTTTGCTAAAGCATTATCTTATAAGTTGCTTTATTTCTACCAGTAGATGTGTCTCTCTTTGGAAGAGAACACAGCGGCTCATTTTAATAATAATGATAATTTGTTTGTTTGCAAATGAGGTTTGCAAAGGTGTAAACTGACTTGGCATCTTTCTCCGGCTTCATCAAAGAAATTACAGCGATAACATTTATATGGCACAATGACAAGAGCTAGATATCACTCTTTTGTGATTTCCATATTCTTCCAATAGCAAGACTTTCCCAGAATTTATTTTCATTCTGTTTTGTGGCAGGGGCATAGGTGTGAAACAAATAATGTGGAAGGAACTTTACAGGGTGAGAGAAAACGTCCTTAGATGGTTATCTTGGAAAAAGTGAAAACTCCTGCACAGTCTCTGCAACTGCTGAATAAACCCTGGTGCAGAACCTCTGTTGATGTCTCATTCTATTCATGCTTTAATCAAAAACTTTCATTGCATGTTCAGAGGCAATATCCTCCATATCAGTGATGCTGAATGTACAGCACTCTCTATTACATCATTCATACAGGTTTAGAGACCGTTACCTTTAAAGGACAGTCTGGGTTTATTAAGGCTTTGTTTGGTGTCTGGAAGCAGCTCAGAGTGAAGGCAGTTTGTTTTGCCAGCAGCAGGGTCATTAACATAACAATCCGGGGGAAAAATATTTTGCTGCTCAAAAATAAACTCCAGCTTATAGTGGTGGTGAAGTGGACCTGCATGATTTGTATGCGTTCAAAGCTGTTCTCTTGATTATTGATTAAGGCACTGGTCTGTGAATGTCAAATATTCAAGAGAGAACAGTTGTGGTTGCAGGGCTTTTTTCCTTGGAGAAATACTGTGGAATTTTTTCTTAGAGGGGGAAAGTGAGGCAGAACTTGTTGACAGAGTTTTCATGGGTGGTCAGTGGGACCTATGGAAGAACCAAATCGGATGAGGTACCTGGTTGTGTAAAAGCCAGAGAGAAGTGCAAAGCCATTTGAAGACTTTTTAAAATGTGTTAAAAACTCAGCCCTTGCTGGGTGGGTGCCTGCAGTTTTAGCAAACGTGTCTGACCTGGCCTGTAGAAAATGCACTTCCAGCTCAGAGTGAAAATACCACCAAGAACCGAGACACAGGCTGAGGTTCTCACCCAGCCAGTGCCTGAGTAGGTAATGAAAAAGCATAAAGTGCTGATGACAGTGGTGATGAGCACCATCCAGGCGTATTTTCTGCTGGAAATGACTTCTGTGGATGCCCTTGCTGTGGGCAGAGATGCAGGCTTGCCACTGCCCCCAGTCTGTTCCTGCAGCACTGTGTGTTTCAGCCCCACTGCACACAGAGGCTCCTGAGGCTGCTGCAAAGGCTCACCCTTCCGAAAGGCAGGAGCCCCCTTTCACTATTGCTCTGTACTCCAAGGGATCCAAAGTCTGGGAAAAAATGGGGTGGGTTTTATTTTTTTCATTCACTCTTTCCTTTTCTCTGTGTGACTGAAAAGGAAGGGAGCATTATGAAAGCAAATGTTTGTAATTTTTGGGGTGTCAAAATCATTTTTTTTAAGTAATTGCAAAGAGTATTTCACATCTTTGACTAAAAAACTGTCAAATACACATTGTGGCACAGACCAAGATAAAATATAATAGCTCTTTTTTTTTTGCCAAAGCTTCTTATTTTTTTAAACAAGTGCAAGGGTTTTTTTCTGCTTAATTGGTAACTAACCAATCTGCTGAGGCTTCAAATAATCAGCCAGAGCCCCCCCAAGCCCCATTACATCATCTTTCAGCAAAGTCTGATCTATTCATATGAACAATCTTTTTGGAGTTATGCAGTTTTCAGCCAGCAGGAAGGTCTCTTCCTTCTCCTCCTCTGCATGTGTGGATATGGAAGCAGTGACTGGAGAGGACTGAGGAGGCTCAGCATGGTCTGCTCTGTCTCAGAAACATTGTTTTCCTTGGACAGAAGCGGTTCTGTTGCTTGTCTTGCCAGGGAAATGCATCCATTTAGTAAATCACGCCAACCCCTCAATGTCTTGCATTAAGAGCAAACAAAGAGACCAACATGTGCAGGTGGTGGGCAATGGGAGGTGACAGCCAGCCAGGCTGCTCGGTGGTACACGAGGAAGGCAAGGCGCTGGTGTAACCTCGGCCCGGGAGCCCAGGGTTACTCTGCCGTGCGGGGAATCTCCTGGTCACTGCACAGAGCTCCCCACGTGCTGTTGATCCTTCCCCTTGCCCATGGAGGGGATTGTCCTGTCATCGGTGACAGACGCGGCGATGGGTTTCTGTCTCTTGATCTCCGGGGGGAACCACGATGGAAGGAGGGCAGTGTGCATCATCTCTGGATTTAGACAGATGATGGTTAAGCTGGATGGCTAAAATAAGATCCAGCCCAGGCATGCTGTTGACAGCACTCAGGGAAAATTCCCAGGGATGGATTCCAGCTAACCCTGGTGCATCCTGCCCGCTGTAACTGCAAATATAGCTGTTAGCAGCTTGAGATGTGTGCAAAGCACTGAGCTCTCCTGTCTCCTCCTTCCCCCCCCCCCTCCCAGATGCTT